>OZ010580.1:19158068-19666203 GCA_963932145.1 Acanthosepion lycidas | reverse complement strand
TTTGCTCTTCTGTCAAATTCATCCCATGCTACTTATGAGGGTGGCTTCAACCTTTTGAACTATAGTATATGATCATTTTCTGCACTCCAGCTTAACCTTGAGTAAATTGTAACAGCTTTTCTGTCAGTGTATTTACATGACTTACTCACAACAGCATAATGTATATTTATCCATAGTAATGGGATTTTATCCATAGTAATGGGATTTTAGTTATTTACAAAGCTAAGTCTGGCACAAGTTTACAAAAATAGGGCACATTGTGAGGTTTGAACTCACTTCAGCAATAATGGTTTCTTCAGCTCACTTGTTAAATCAATTAATTCTTACTAACAAACTTTATATGTATAAGAATGCCCTTTATCAGTAATATATTTGTTATGATTCCCTATCAATTTCTCTTAACAAATAGAAATAATCCTAACTAACCAAAGATACACTTCCGGACAATTTTTGCAGTTGTATCAATAAACCATATTTTACAATCAGAATTATTAAATCACTAATTTTACTCTATATTATTATTATTATTATTTGCTATGTTTATCACAATACAATTGTCAATAATTTTTTTAATGAGTGAATTGTTTTTTTATGGCTTATCAACTTTTTGCAGGTTATTTAAAACCAGAAATATTTTAATATAATTAACCCATAGCCGGAGGGAGAAGAGATGGATTTATACCATTCTCAGGAGTATTTGCATGTAAGTGAATATAACTCAACCAAACTGGAATTAGAACACAGCTCTCCAATTTCCAATTCCACCTGTAAATCCAAGCTTACAACACCCGGTATTCCCAAGCAGTTGCCCACCAAGGTAAGGACCAGGTTCGATGTTGCTTAACTTTGGTGATTGTATGAGAATCGGTGTTTCAATGTGATATGGCCATAAGCCAATAAATTCTTTAACCCTGAGAGCAAACAGCACATCATCAAAAATAGAGAAAGTTTGCCACACACACTGGGAACCGGTTTTCAGGGATTTCATCATAACTGCTTTTGCCAAGAAAGCATCAACAAGTGAAGCACAATCTATAATCATTCTGCCATTCACATTTTTGCTATGTTACTTAGAGTCATTTTGGTAATTTTTAGATGGAGAATATACACAGATTCTGTTATTAGTTTTATTCCATCATTTTGTTTTTACTTTTTATCACAACCAAATCCTTGAAAAAATTCAAAATCAAGTGGCTTATTTATTTTAACCCAAACCAATACTATAAGTATGAAATTACCAAAGACTATACTTCATGACTGAAATGGATCTTTTGATTAAAAGTTCAATTATCAAATTTACTGTTGCCCTGCTATTTAATTTGCCTCTGAATAACAATAATAGTCATAAAATTCAAATTTCAAACTTGGTAATAGTACTTATAAAAATTTATATAACACATTTGTGTAAGCATTCTTATAATCACTTAAAAGATCTCTACTTAGGTAAAACTGATTTATCTAAATATTATACTTTTATCTCATTCTGCAATTGCTGAATACCTAACAAATAATTCAACATAAGCCTAACCTTTTTTTCACAGCTGTTAACAGTTTAATTTATACTGCTGATTCTCTGCTAGTATTTTTTTTTTAGTTTTGCCTTTGAAGAGGAGGAGGAGCAATAACTGTAGCTATTTTTGTTGTATCTTTTCTGTTATATTTTTTTCAATTCACCACTTTACAGTAATTTTTTGCATGTTTTTTGCTCTTTTTTCCTTCCTACTTTTTAATATATTTGTATATATTATGTGAATATAGGCTTTTAAAATGTCTGTTTTTAAAAGTTATAATTATACACTTTCTAAACCTAAGAAAGCTTGTGGGGAAAGGTTTTATTTTAAGTGGTTTGAAATTTACTTTTCTTCCTCTTAATTTGATACTTTGGATAGGCTCTCAAACTCATTTATTCTGTCCTTTTCTATACCATAGAGCCATACCCATAACTATGAATAGCATTTGTAATATTCTATTAAATGAATGTAATGTCATGAATAAATCATCTCTTGCACTTACATAGCTTCTACTTTGATACTGGTGTTTAAAACAGGCTTCAATTTGCACATTAAAGGAAGTAAAAATATCAAAGGGAATGCCAGCCAGTACATGTATGCACACATCCACTTCACTGTATTACCCTAAAAAGAATATGAAAATGTAAAATGTGAATTAAGTCTTATAAATACACAACTTCATGTCAGTAATAGGATATGACAATTGTTGAGTTTTTAGCACATCTAAGCTAAATATAGATATGCTATTATAATCAGTATTATTATCATCTAAGTAGATTTGGCAATTGTAAGCACTTTTGTTTTTCAAATCATACAAAAGATTGTTTAAAATTATTCTAAAATAAAATAAATCAAGACTAGTTTTGTTGTGTCTTGGAAGTTAAATAAAATTATATATGTTTTGAAAGAAAGCCTAAACAATGTAAATTGGTACACATATGGACTCAGAAGTTAATTTTACCCAAGAAATAAGAGTCAAACTTTCTTGTTTTATAAAATTATAATATAATTTTACAGAAAATCTGTTAGAATTTGTCGATATATAATAATTTACTATTACAATGAAACGATTTGGTTTTTCTGGTTTATCAACAATTTGCCAGTTATTTGAAGACAGAAAATATTTTTACATTGTAAGAATTTTTGTGGGGGAGCTAATAATGGTTTAGTGATACTAGTCTTATCAATTAACACATAGCTGGGTGGGCGGGGGAAGAGGTGGATTCATACCTTTCCCCAAAGGTATTTGCATGCAAGTGTATATAAATCCAACAGGAATTGAAACTCAGCACTCCAATTAACAATTCTCAGTCATTATTCATTACAACACAGCACTTGGTATTCTCAAGCAGTCACCTATCAAGGTACTGGCCAGCCTTGACATTGGTTCCTATATGATCACCAAAGTTAAATAGTGAATTAATTTGCAAAGTTATTAATACTCATCTACTTTTTCTTTTTTTTATCTGCCAAGATATATTGGAACTCAGCTCTCCAATTAACAATTCCATGCCATTATCCATTACACCAGCTGCACATCCAAGTATTCACAAGCAGTCAGTCATCTAAGTACTGACCATATTGCACATTTGATTTAGTACGTATCAAAACTGTTACAATGAACAACATTTATTCAAGTGTGGAGATAAAGACAATGAAAAAATTAGACCAGCTTTCATTCTTCATGTTTATCAAACATTATTTAGCGGTGATAAAACCCTTTCCAACACAAATAAAGAAAATTGCAGTCAGATGATCATATATAACTATTTCTTAATATTAGGATAACATTTAAAAACTACTAAAAATTTAAAAAAAAAAACAAAAAAACTATGAAGTACATGCCTCTGTCAGTGCTATTGTCACTTAAAAACTAACCAATCAGGTTACAGATCTCAAATTAAGCCTTAATAAATCTTATTACAAAATCATTACCAACATCCATGTCGTGATTTCTGTGTTTGCCTCATGACTATGTTTCCATCTTCATGATGTTATTACTGCATTATTACACTGACTAAAGCTGAAAAATTGTCTCAATATTAAAATTTAAAAATACTTGGATACACCCCAAAATTTGATCAAATGTTTCTTGCTCTAAAGTACACCATCCCACAGAATGTCTGTGAAATTCATCAAGAACTTCAAGATATATTGTGTGAACAGACAGGTAAGACAAATGAATCAATACATAATCTCTATCAAACATTATTGACAGAATTTTTTTTTTTAATCATTTCAGCTCAAGCAAGGTGATAATGCCACCAAGACACTAGGGGCTACTAGGAGTGAAAGAGAATAAGAAGAATTTAGGAGAAAGAACTGGAAACCTAATCAAAAGATGGGTAAAAAGTGTGAACTGGGCAATAGGCGAACTGGTTCATATTCAGTAAAAAAAAAACAAAAAAAACACAATGGGTGGAAATATATTTTTTGTTGAAACAAGGAAAAGTGAACATGTTGACAATAACTACCATCAAAGATACTGTTGAAATTGCTAGATATAACTAAGTTTTATACTAATAGTTGCTTCCCTCACGGTTCTTGCTTATGGAAATCTTTCAGCTTCTTACTTTTATGTCAACTATGACCTTCAAAAATTTAAATGCAATGTTGATCAGCATCTTCTGTTTCCTTGAATCCAGTTCTTTTATTATCCTCTCTCTTCAATAACATTTTCTCAGTTCTCTTCACTCTCAGTAATCCATTGCATCTTAGTGACTTTATCACCTTGCTTAGGGTGAAATGATTAAAAAAATAAAAAAAATAAAGTAAATTAAAAAAGTTGCTATATCACTAAATCCTCTAATTCTACCATAACACTTAATGGTCTCATTAGAAACTACAAAATATTTATTAACTTGACAACAGACAAGAGAAATATCACAAATGTTAAGTTTATGCAAGTTATGAATTAGAAAAATAAAATTCAATCTGGGAAATGTATATATCATGAACATTTTTTAAAGCCCATTATTTTAATTCTCTAGCTATCTACATACAAATATATATCCAACATCTTTGAAATGCTAACAACTATAGCATCAACAAACGATAAAATATCTAAAACCATGCTTTGTTTACCACAGATTAGCCTGCAATGTATTCACCCCTATGGGTTTTGTACTGTGAAGTTCAGCATTTCAGTAAGTTAAATAAATGTAAAAGTTAATAGTTAAATAGTTAAGTTAAATAAATGTAATATTTAAACTGATCCTAGAAAACTATGCATCAAAAGGAATTCCAAATTCATGGAACAAGCCTGAAGTTCAAACAGGTAATATTTTGCAAGATGTAACCGTAAGTTCTATGTTAACAGTTTCTTCTCTTGCATTTCACACTTGCAGAACTCTTCTGGCTTTTTGCTTTCCAGTCAACTTTGAACTTCAAAAATTTAAATGCAATATCAATCATTATCTTCTGTCTTTTTCATTCCTGTCCTTGTGTTTCTCTCTCTCCTTTATAAAGTTTTCTTTTTCTCATATTCTTTCATACTCAGTAACCCCTTGCATCTTAGTGGCTTTACTGTCATGTTTGGGCTGAAATGATTTTTTAAAAAAAATTATATTGGAAGTGCAGATAGTATAATGGCTATTAATACAGAAAGAGAACTATATGTACAGAGTTCATTTCATGCTTGATTCAGTTCCCTTCATGCTATTGCTCCATCTATGGATTAATTAACAGAACAGACTGGGATTTCTTGCCTTAACCCTTTGAACACTGACCCCCTGATGAGTACAGGATATAGTTTCACACAGTGGCCAGTATACTGACAAACATGTTCAAAAGGTTTAAGGTAGCAACCAGTGAAGGAGAAATATCAGTCTAAAGAGGATGGGTTCCATCAAGTTATCTTGCTCAAGGTAAATGCATTACATTTGGTGCCTTTACAACCCCAATGGATTATGTGACGTGATGATATGTAATAGTAGAAAATCAAAGGCACTTTACCCTTTCAGAATTTCATGGGATATTTACTAAACTGAATATAAAAAAAATCCCTGCAAATTTGTCAATTTCTATAAAATTTAAAGTCAACAGAAAAGAACATTAACTTTGTATTGGGTTATCAGATTAATTCACTTGTTTTTCCAATGTTATTTGAATTAACACAAAATATTTTTACTATATTGTGTTATAGTTATTTGTAGCTCTATATGTCCTCTACAACTTTTATTGCTTTTGAAATTTGATTGAATTTTATCTCTTTTCAGACTGATAACAAAATACCAAATAGACAAAAATGAGCATTTCCAACAATCCCTCCATACTGCTAATTTGACCAAAAATGCTATTCATGAGCTTGGTTGGGAAGTTCTACTACATGCATCATATTTTGATTTTGCACCTTCAGATTATCACCCTTTTCAGCCATTTTCCAACTGCCTGCGAGATGTTTCATTCAACAACAACATAGAGTTGAAAATGTGGTTTGATGAATTCTTTGAGTCAAGACCTGGTGATTTCTACCATCAAGGTATTAACAAGCTAGTGGAACATTGGAAAGAAGTAGTGAATAATGGAGGAGAATATATTATTGGCTGATTTGTTGGTGAATAATAGGATTAAAATAAATGAAGAAAAAAATTATCTGACAACCCAATAGATATCGGCCTTAAAAAAATATAAAATAAAAAAAATCTATAATATTTTTCTTAAAAAGCTATGTTATGATCTGGCATTGTGTTATTTTCATCTCTGCAATGAGAGTAAACTTTTATAATAAGGCAATAATTATTGCTCATTTCATTTCATAATACAAAATTTAATGAACAAAAATACATTAAGAGTTTGGGTGATATGTTATTGATAAAAATAGAGTGGAATATTTCAAGCAAATCAATGCAACAATTGTATCTTGTTCATAAAAATTCAAAAAGAAATGGAAAGCAAAACAAAAAAAAATAAAATAATTTTGTCCATGAATAATAATAATAGATTCTATTTTCTTCATTTTACAAGGCATAGTTTTTTTTTAGTGTGAGGTTCATCAAAAATTATTATAACTTAAATATGATAAAAATAAACAAAAAGAAAAATGGTTTAACAAGTGGTGTCAATCCTCTGTGTATAATTCTGAACAAAACTGTTTCATGTTACATGCATTTAAAAAATTGATAACATTAGCTCAACAGAGGGGAAATCGAAAACTATGTATTTGTTAATATTACTCAAAAAAAGAAAAAAATGCAAAATATCAATTTAACCACATAATTTGTCAAATTTTACCTAAAGCCATTTTACTGAGGTAAAGGAGTTCTGTATCAATATAGATATAAACTGTTCAAAGAATCTATTTTTGGCTTCTGCCTCAAGCATCAAGTCCCCAACAAACTTCTGCTTAAACTAAAGATAACATCAAGAGAACCTCACTAACTTTCAATTTGTTCTTATATGAAAGAATCTTAAAAGCAGTCTTGATAGTATGTTTTTTGTCTTTTTTATTTATAAGATTCACTTTTTGCATTTGAAGAAAGCAACTTTTATTGTTATTAGCTAGCAGCTAATTTTCATCTCTATGCAAAGATCTGAAGGAAATTTTTTTCCAAAGTAAATCACTTGGTTACAGGTCAAGTTAACCTTTTTGTGACCAAGGAATAGCATCTTTAAAAATACATTCTGTCAAAATAATTTGAAAGTGTGTGTGTGTGTGAATATGTGAATATATATATATATATATATATGTGTGTGTGTGTGTGTGTGAATATATATATATATATGTGTGTGTGTGTGTTTCGTTAAAGACAACTGACAAAGTACTGTAATTAAGCTTTTTATTCAATTTTAATTTTCTTGTGTTCATACAAGTGTGGTCTTTTCTGGACACAAAGTGTGTAAAAACTGTCCAAAAGTTCTGCATATCCAAGGGCGTTCGGCTATACTTTTAGACATTATCAAAAATGATTTAATTTTTACTTTTAACTGAGTGTATAGGTTGTGTTATGTATATATCTAGAGTTACAGGAATGTTATTTTCTGAACATGTTCAACACATTGTGGCCATGTTCATAGTTAATGTTATTGAATGTTGGCTTTTACTTTTTTATTATTAGGGCGTCCATTATTTTTAATCTTGTTTTTTTTTTTTTTAACATGTGGATGAGGTTATTATGCTTGTATTTTCTACTAGTATGTTTCAGATGGAATCTGGTAAGTTTCTGTGTGTGTTTAAATGAGTCCTAATGGAGCTATGGTTGGGTAGGTGTAACATAAGTCATCTGGATAGGCATGTATTAATGTGACTGATGTAAGTTTATTCACAAATGTCCCCATTGATCAAACTATCGACATAATCCTTAACTCCATGTACATAAATAATTCCATTCCACCTCCATCCATCAAATCAAATATCCTCAAAAAATTATTAAATGCATGCACAACCAAAGTCCCATCCTACAACTATAAACTCAAACTAATGGTATTAGTATTGGAAATCTGCTCGGCCTGTGCTTCTCCAATTACTACATGTCCCATATAGAAAACATAGTATTTAAACTAGTCACTAAACCCAAACTATATGACCACTACGAAGACGATATATTTATTTTAGCAAAAAACAAGTACATAATCTAAAAACCTCATTTGAAAAAACTCAGTCCTATGAACTGAGTCAAAAAAAAAAAACTCATTCTTAATACAGTAATAACACTTTCACTAATTCATTATGTAAAAAAAAAAAACACTAGCAGAAACTCTTGCCACCTTAATTTTAAGAGTGAATACCCACTTAGATATAAAATAGTTATCAAATTTTTCCTGAAGAGAGCACACCAGAATACATACAGAGTGCAATGGGTAAATTGTCACAATTTTATATTTTTAATTTTGTGCATGTGTATTGTTTTTATTATTTTGTCGAGTGCACCATCTGTGAGAAAAAAAGCATCATGACACAATTCACTCCACCAGAAGGTCCCATATGAGCATTTCAGATTGTTTGAGTGTCAATCTAAAGACAGTACAGAGGATTTGGAAAGAGTTGGCTGTCTAATGATGATTACAAAGGTGTTTGGAGTGACCACTAGTGATGTTATACCTCCATTCATCTTTCCACAGGGCCTCAGACTCAACATGGAAGCCTACATCAACTGCCTTGAGGAGGGAGTGCTTCCCAAGAGGGTGGCTGCTGGAAGACCCTATGTCTGGCAACAGGACTCTGCATCATGCCACACAAGCAGAAGAACCCAATCATGGCTGTCAGGCAATTTCTGTGACCAGATAATCCCTTACATCTGGCCACCTAATCCCCCAGACTGCAACCCCCTTAATTATTAAATGTAGAGTGCAGTTGAGCAAGAGACTAACAAAACTCCTTGTAACACCAAAGATAACCTGAATGCAAGGATTATGGCAGCATTCACCAACTTAAACAAGAAGAATGTCCAGAAGAGGAGATTCTGAAATTGTCTGGTTGAAGCCAATGCTATTTCAAGATATTTTTGTGTCATTTTGGTAAATATCTGTTGAAATGAGATCTCAGTGTTATTTTCATTTTTGCATAACTTGGATCACAATTTATCCATCGCACCCTGCATATAACAGTATAGTTATTGATACTTATTTCGTATTGTTTAGACCTATAAAGATTGTCATGAGTCACAAGAAAGATTAACTTCAAAAGACAAACATGATATGGCAAAGTTATTTAGTGATGGGAATATAACTTTGTAAATTATGATAAAGTTAAGCAAAGATTATAAAACCACCAAAAAAGAAATAAATTGGCTTTAAAATAGAAGGCATGAAAGCAACCAACTACTAACTTTAAACATTACAAAGAGAAAAGCTTGGCACCAACATTTTATTTTGAAAAGTTGTTAATCAACTGATTAAAACAAAAAATATCATTCATAACTATATTACTTTGTTTCTTACCACAAGTTTATCAAATACCTATCAAAATTCAGTCTATGCTATATTATCATAGTAAATTATATGTGTGTGCTTTTTTTTGTTTTTTTTTCTTTCTTTATTCCATGCTATGTCAGATCATGACTCACCAGATTCCATTTTATTTATTATCTGTAAATTACTATAACTTCTTAGGAAAAATAAGGTTTTCTTCTTCCAAATGAATGGATCCATAGCCTAAGTATTTATTTTTATACAAATATTAATTTTCCAACAAACTTTTGCCAGTGCACTTAACTCAGTGGTAAATATTAATCACATAGGCTGAACATCATTATACAGTGAAAATTTCAGATCAAAATTCAGCTAATAACTACATATTAGGTGGCAGACATTTTTGTCTGTGTGTGTGTGTACAGAAGAGGAACCTAATAAAAAATAAAAGCACTTTTATGAAAGTTAGTCTGGTTTAAGGTCCCAAGTGTAAAATCTTTCATAGAGAATTTAACAGCAACTTCTCAGAATAGCTTGTTAACCATTAACTTACACTAAAACTGGAGAAAGCAACTTGTTAAACATGGAAAAACTTAGAAATAAACTTCTATTCTCTACATAAAATAGATTTATCACCTCCAGCAAACCTGCAGAAAAAAGAACAGGAAAACAAAAGTTAAAGAACTATATCAAGTAATTTTAAAAATCTGAGTATATAATATTTGACATGGACATTTAGTGGCCTAAACATATCTATTCCAATACAATCACTCATACCAAAATGAAACAAATAAAACCTTCATATTTACATTAGTTTATCCCCCTCACTCCATATTTCAACAGTTCATTTTTTCTTATTTCAGAACAGGAATAGAACACACTTCCCACAATGCTTCATTCCTATCCCATAGTGCAACATCTGAAAATAACTATCACTTCAAGCTACACTAATTCTTTGCCTCCAACGGACCATACAAAAACAGATAACCCCGAAATAAATAATATTCACAATCTCATACTGAAATGAATTATTTTTTTGGTTTTGTTTTTGATAGTACTGTTAGGAAAGATAAAAACAAACAAACAGATCTGAAATCTATCTCAAGAGAGAAGGCATCAAGTCAATCCATTTTCTGCTTAGTTGGGCTTTTTAGATGGAGGATGGAGAAAAAAACATTCACATAAACAATATTTGCACAGTTACAAATAAATTTACCATAGAAATGAATCTATTTAAATAGTGATACCTATATATACTCTATAGGAATTATGGATTTTACAAGTAATAAACAGGTAATGAACAGCTGTTTGCTCTGTATTGTTATGTATGAAATCTGTTTTTGTTCAGGAAGATTAGCAAAGAGCCACCAACCACCATTCAAATCATATGCTAAACAGTTGCCTACAAATACAACTGAAGAGTTATTAATGTGTTGTCAATATCTCAACATGTGTGTGGGGGAATCTTTAAGTATCTATGAAAAGAATAAATATTATATTGAAGTAGAAATATAATTACATGATATATGACGGACTCTCTCGTCACGGATGACAAATGAAGGCTCAGTAACACAAAGAGGTGCTCAACTTCTATGGACACACATGTGTCTCCCAAGGCATGCAGGTGTTTGGCAGACTTTTAGACAGATGGAACATGAGGTAGACCCATTTCGCTTGAATGGTTTAGGATCAATTTACACATGTTTCTGTGAGTGGACAGCAAGGCCTACTGTGTGTGACAAGACCACAGTGGCAGGAAAGGCTATCATTGAGAGGAGAAGCATGCTAGCAACTTGCTTTAATATTTGCATGCAGTAGATTTTGATGTTCAAGACAGTCTCACTCAAACATTTATATGGATGAGAAGCAACGATATGATGATGCACCATCAATAGGGCATCATATTCTCTCAGCTATGGGTTAAATAACAGGGCAGACAGGACTCTTTAACTTTAGTTAGTAATTAGTCTAGAACAACAACTCTGAATTCAAAACCTGAGGAGAGTTGTTTAGTGACCTCTTGGCACACTATGTACACTATTTCTCTGTATTGAGCTTTCCCGTAAGTGTCAATGGTTTTGCATAATAATCACTATAATAAAATCATATATGCAGGATAATGTGTCTGTTCAGTTCTAGGAGATGAGCTGTTGAATCCCCATACAACAAAGGCAACAGGAGAGTCTATCATATGATGCTAATTCACTTAAATATATATAATTGGGATTTTATCATCCTTTAAAACCACTGATGATTATTACAGTGCAGTGAATTTCTTATTGCTCTGATAACCCTGATTTGCCACAATCTGATGGTTATTGTCTATACAAGATGCTAACTGATCACACAGCCAATGCAATGTAAAGATGCTAAAATGTTTGTCAAAAGTCAATCGTCTTTGGCTTTTTATTTGGTTTGATAGCCTGAAGCAATTATTCCAGCTGGTATCAAAGAGTGACAGGATAAACAGGAAAACTGGGCTGCAAAAGACTGTTAATATTAGATCTCTATGCAATATAAGACTCAATTTATTTTCATTAATTATTTTTATTTTTTAACAAAAAAAAAAAAAAAAAAAAAAAAAAAATGGTCCGATGCCTAATTTTTAATTTTTTCATACAAAATGCCCGAGAAAAAAAGAATATAACAATATGTTGTAACCTAGGGAATGTTACTGACTAGAATAATCAAATGAAAGGTTGGTAATGAACGACAATACTTAGGACAAGAACAACACATATAAGATTCACCAGTAGCACATATAAGTAGTAGTCAACTGCTAGAAGTGAGTCAAGTGAATTCCACAATGAATCTCCAACTGCAGACTAACATACAGTATTTACTACTGTATTTATGTGAATGGGAACATATCCATTATATATTGTGTTGTAGCATAGCTACAGACTATAATGGGTAAGTAATTTTTTTAAAAAATATCTCAAAGAAAAAAAGTTCTTAATTTTCTTTATGGTAGATTTAAACTATTTCAAACATTTGAAAACATCAAATTCTTTCAAATTCCAGTTAAAAAAATAAATAAAATAAATAAATTTTTAAGCTCTAAAAATATTTCTTTGTCACATAAATCAAATTCGACAAGCCAACATTATTTTCATTCTTGATAAATATATTTACACATTTCTCAGCAGGATTGTTATTGTAGACACTTTCTATATTAATATCTGATTTTATTTTATGCTTTTAAAATAGAAAAAGAATTAAATCATATAAATACAGTTATAAACAAATTCATCTAAATATTCTTTCATCTATCCTCAGCATTATCAGCATTGTTGCATGTCCACAAACACTAACACATGTAAGAGATGCTTTTGACATGAGTGAGTGAGCATTTAATGCAATCTTTTATGGTCATTTTCACTCAAAACTCCTATTCATTTCTAGATTTCTTTTCTATTTTTCATCTCTTTCTTCAATTATTTAAAAGAAGAAAAAAAAAATGTCCATGCAAATCGTGTCTGCAAACAAATCTTAGGTATTTCAACGTATTTGCGAAACCTGAGTTTATGTAAATTGTTTGGTTGTGACGTGCCTAACATTTAAAGAGAATCTTTTAAAAATTAGGTTACCTACATATCTTCCTTGTATTTGTTGTGAATGACAAATTAGTAGTATACTCAAGAGTGAATGCAGACGTTTATACATTTATGTTATGTATCACAATTTTACAAGTACATAAATCTCACCATATTTATAATGGCATAACTTTCTAGAAAAATCCTTTTTTTTTTTTTTTTAATGATAATTAACAATCAACATTAAATGGTAACATATTCTAGCAATATATAATGTTAAGATGTTATGTCAAACATTTTGTTAACACAGTATCTAAAGACAAAAATCAAAACAAAAAAAACATTATCCAAATTCACAAATATTGAGTATAAATAAAGTGTTTTTATATATATATATATATATATATATATAAGTCAGTATTACATCATGCAAGGCAGTAAAGCCACTAAGACCCAAAGGGTGACAGGGTGTGGAAGAATTAGGAACAGAAACATGAGCAGGAAGAGAAAAGGAAAAGTGTAATCAGCAGGACAGTAGATAGCAATTGACACTGCATTTAAATATTTGCAGATTAAAGTTAGCTGGAAAGCATATAAAATTAAAAAAATAAAGCCATTGTTATAAACTGGATTGTAAAACCTTTCCCAAGAATATAACCAAACTCAAATTACTCAAGTTGGATTAAGAGAAAATACCATGTGAAACTGATTTTTTTTTTCCACACCTCTAAGTATTACAATTTTGTAAATTTGTAATAACTGCACAAAAAGAAACTTGTTTTAGACTGGAAAGACTAGAAGAAAATCCAGTAACATTCAATGTATCAGCCAACATTGTTTGTTTTTTTTAATATTCCCTGCTGAAATGAGAGAAGAGAGTTCTTATATGCACATGTCTTAAATATCAATTGACATCTTCTGTTCTTTTGTCCTTCCTCATTACTAAAATCTTTTTATTCTCTTTCACTCCCAGTAACCTCTTGCATCTTAGTGCCATTATCACCATAAAATGAATATATATATATATATATATATATATATATATATATATATATATATATATATATATATATACTTGTTTATGTTTAATACATTAAAAAGTAGGAAAAGAAAAGCACAAAAATTTTAATCACATATTACTCAGTCCTTCAACAAGATTGTTTTATGATTGCAGAGTTACAAATATCATGGTATTTGTGGTATGTAATATATAAAACACCTTGACAAACATTCACATCAACTAGAAATATCTATATTCAAAACCCTTAAGATTTTTTTTTAACTGGTTTTTATCTCAGATACAATGAGTGAGTCACTGGCATGAATTTTGGAACATAAACATATTATTCATGTAGTAAAGTTTTTCAAATACTGTCTTAAAAATTAATTACCTGCCATCCCAAGAGGACCAAGTGCCAGAGGCAATAGCTTTATTTAATTCAAGTTGACGGGCCAAAATATCATGTTACGGAAGATTTAAGTAAGAGATATATATACATAAGACAATTTCTTCTTGTTGCCATGCTACTGTGATATTCTATTCAGAAGCAACAGAAATTTTCTGACTAAATCTCAATCATCTTTTTCTTAATCATTTCATACCAAGTAAGGTGTTAATGCCACCAAGATGCCAAGGGTTATGGGAGTGGAAGAGAATGAGAAGATTTTAGTAAGGAGGAAGGACAATAAAAGACCATCCTTCTCACTAAAATCTTCTCATTCTCTTCCACTCCAGTAACAACCCTTGGCATCTTGGTGGTATTAACACCTTAGAGATTACAATGCTAACATCAAATATTTTTATTTTCTTTGGCTAGTTAATTATAAAGATGCAAGAAAATATCGAGCCTTATTAAATAATATTCTAAATGCAGAGAGAAATCTAAAATCCCAAAAGGCTCCTCTGTAAAGAATCAACTTTTAATTGAAATTATTTTCTGTAAAGAAAAATTATGATTAACACTGCTGTCCAGTGTTGCTGCTGTTCATGTTCTGATGACTTCATAAAAACCTAAACATTTTGACATATGGAGACTCAACAGGTTTAAGCTGTCACAAACAGTACAGCACATATATCATGGTTTATGAAAATATATAAAGAGAAAAACAGAAAGGACTTACTTTTAAACAAAGTTGTTTTAGCTTAAATTCTACTCTGGCCAAAAGAGCAGCTAAGTGATTTAAATACATTTGACTGATGATTTTTATGATTTTCTTTCAATACTCACCTAAACTTGAAGGCAGAGACTTACCTGCAAGCAAAGAGAAAATAACGTTTAAAAATTGTTATATCAATTTATGACTTTATTTTTCAAATAATGCTCATTCAATCCAATATTTTTTTGATTAGTATTAAACATTGTGATTTTATTTGATCATTTGTCACATAAAAGACAGTTATCCTCAGATGATGGTTAATCTAACATCCTATTAAAAGTTGCTTTTGGGCATATGATCAATTCTTTGTTGTTGGAAGATGAGTGAAGAGAAGAGAAGATAAGCGAGAAGAGAAGAGCAGAGAAGAGAAGAGAGAAGAGAAGGGAAGCGAGAAGAGAAGAGAAGCGAGAAGAGAAGAGAAGCGAGAAGAGAAGAGAGAAGAGAAGAGAAGAGAGAAGAGAAGAGAAGAGAGAAGAGAAGAGAAGAGAGAAGAGAAGAGAGAAGAGAAGAGAAGCGAGAAGAGAGAAGAGAGAAGCGAGAAGAGAGAAGAGAGAAGCGAGAAGAGAGAAGCAAAGAGGAGAAGCGAGAAGAGAAAAGCAAAGAGGAGAAGCGAGAAGAGAAAAGCAAAGAGGAGAAGCGAGAAGAGAAAAGCAAAGAGGAGAAGCGAGAAGAGAAAAGCAAAGAGGAGAAGCGAGAAGAGAAAAGCAAAGAGGAGAAGCGAGAAGAGAAAAGCAAAGAGGAGAAGCGAGAAGAGAAAAGCAAAGAGGAGAAGCGAGAAGAGAAAAGCAAAGAGGAGAAGCGAGAAGAGAAAAGCAAAGAAGAGAAAAGCAAAGAAGAGAAAAGCAAAGAAGAGAAAAGCAAAGAAGAGAAAAGCAAAGAAGAGAAAAGCAAAGAAGAGAAAAGCAAAGAAGAGAAAAGCAAAGAAGAGAAAAGCAAAGAAGAGAAGAGCAAAGAAGAGAAGAGAGGCGAGGTGAGAAGCGAAGCGAGAAAAGGAAAAGATGAAAATAATTATAATATAAAAATAATGCTCTTCAGAAAAAAATAACCAGAAAGCATTATTTACAAAAAAAAAAAAAAAAAAAAAAAAAATCATGATCATGTGTATATTCGAATTTTCAGGATTTTTTTTTTGTTTCAGGAAAAGGAAAAAAAAAAATAACATCTCTTTGTAAATCTTTAGGATGCTTCCCCACCCCCAGTCATTCAAGAACTTTTGGATTATTAAAGAAATACTTTTATTTATTATATGCCTGACTTTAAAATAATATATGAAAATAAATAATATAAAAGTTAACAAACATTAACTTTATTTTGCATGTTTTATACTGCAACTATGTTGAGCAGACCTAAGTTAACAGTTTCTGGGAAATCATCTGGTGTGATCAACATTTTTTGAACACAGTCAATATGTTCAAATCTTCTTTCATAATGACTTGTGACTGTGTTACCACAACCATTTCAACTATCCAATTTCACTTACAAGGATTGAATTAACCCATGGTATGGTTTTCAGGCACTTTCCAATAGTACCACATACTGGGATCACTTCCCCAGGCTGATAAAATCAAGAAGTCACTTCCCTGACAAATCAACCATGGTGAGATTCAAACATGGGTCTCATAGTCAGAAAGAAAACATTCTAACCACTCAGTCATGTGCTCATGATTATATATATATATATATATATATATATATATATACCAACTTGTTTGTTCATTTCTATACAAAGGGATTTGGAGAGAAGAAAGGTACAGAGAAAAGGAAAGTTGGAGTACAAGAAAGAAAGACAGAAAAAATAAGAAAAAAAAAAAAAAAGAATGGTGAAAGGAAGAAGAGGGGAATGATATTCTTTCAGAATGATAACAAATAGAAACTCATTTGAGAATTCCAAAAGCTGCAAAGAAATAAAAGCATAAAACATATAACACAGCTTTCAAGCTAAGCCATTCACTTAATTTACAACTTGTTTTATGTTCATACAACACATCAATACCCGTAATATTTAATCTCAGCTGTCAGAATGCAACTCAGTTTTTAGTCTTCTAAGTGAATAAGCCATGATGAGTATGGTTAGTGTATTGGTGTAATACAAGTGGTTGTTCAACTGAATTGCTTGTCTGATCTTAGAATAGATTTGCCTCCTTCCTCTTGTGACTACTTCATTAGGTGTTTGGCTACTGTAATGACTTCATCCAGTTTATATGTCCTTTCCCTTATACAGACTTTGATAATATTTGCATGTATAAGTTTACAAGATGAGGAAAACATCAGGAATGAATGAGATGTTAATATGCAGTCACACTTGACGACCAAACAATTCTATTTCAGAGAGCAATCTTTAGCAAGTCAAAACTGAGACAAAGCTATTCTCTGATATGACAAGAGAACGAAGAAGAGAAAAGAAAGTAATCAACAATAAATTGATTGTGATTTAAGATTTCTAGCCCACCAGATTAATGTGAACACTGTCACAGCATTAGTACTGAATTTTCAAACACCACATTTAAAATACATCATTTTGGTCTTAATTTTCTTGTTATATATTGTTGTGAGTGTTTTTGTTTTTTTTCTGGGTTTTATAGGAGAAATAAGAACAAAAAAAAAAGTTATTTTGAAACATTGAATTAATAGGCTAAAAGATGAATTTGTAAGTTTAAAAATTCAAATATGCAAAAAGTAGTTTTCATTTTATTTTCAATATGATTTTTTAAAACAACATAAATCAATGAAATTCCTCTTCAATTGTTTTTTTTAAAAATACCATGCAAAGAACAAGGTTATTGCGTGATCTTTGCATACACTTCTACAAGAATTATTACACTCTTTAGTTCACAGTTGTAAATATTACTAAAACCAGAAACTCTTGTAGTTACTTCACAGAAGCATTTAGGAAGCTACTTGAATCATAAAAAAATTGCTTGCTAGTTGCAAAATATTAAGAAAAAAAAAATCTTCTCTTTGGTGCTAAAACATTCCATGGTATGAACATTATGAGGGGAAGAATCCTATATAAATTGTTTTTGTACTGGAACAAAGTTTTTAACATAATAAATAATACAGTATTTTTTTTGTTTTTTTTTTTACAGAATTTGTTCTTCAAATTGATATACAATGACACACTTTCTTGTAAATAAAAATCAGTGGAGAATGATATTAATAGAAACAAACATTGTGTTTAATGAAAAAAAATTGCTAAAATTAAAAATTCCTGTTTGTCAATACCGACAGTCATTTTTCCAGGCATTAATGATTTCATATGCACCAAAAATAATTCTGTTTCCACAGATAAAAAAAAAATATTTAAAAATTCACCCAGAAGTTCAAAATCTGAAAAACATTGTCTTACATAAACTACTTATTTTCATTGGTTCATATGCAAAAAATATGTTAAATCTCCTTTGCCAAAATAATCATGTTTACAAAAACAGTTAACTCATGTCAAGTACAAGGAAAAGATTTTATGCAAACAAAAATGCTGGATACAAAATTATGCTGTGCAGGTATATTTCCATCCCAAGAACAATTTAAGATTGCATTTATTCCTTTAGTTGTTCAACAGAAGAAATATTGCATTCACTTCAGATTTTCTTTCTCACTATATCTCTGTACCAATTCCTGCTGGGTTTAGTAGAACATAGAAAAATCTATGACACTGAAAGCAGTTTTCTTCCTAAACATCTCAAAATAGAAAGGTTTTTTTTTTGTTTTTTTTTTTCTTCCTCCTCTGACTTAGTGGGGGCTGCCATTTTAGAAATAGACCAAACTTGTTCTGCTATGGTCTTTAATTTCCAATACTGACAATTCAAACTGTAGTACAAAGCCAAGTAGGACCAAAGTTGTTTATACTTGTGCTGTGGAAAGCATCTGCCCAGATGTGGTGGTCAGCATGTGATTGACATATGCCTTGGAACAGATTTTAATATACTAGGCTCCCAGAAGAAAATAGCTTACAGAAAATTATTTACAAGCTTGGCTATACTCATCATGGATACATAATTTTGCATGTCTAAGTTTACAAGATGAGGAAAATGTCAGAAATGAATGAGATGTTAATACACTGTGACACTTGACAACCAAACACTCAGTTCTATTTCAGAGGGCAATCTTTTGCAAGTCAAAACTGAGAAAATAAAGCTGCTCCCTGATGTGAACAAAGAAAGAAAAAAGATCAAAGACTTTTCATTTACATTTTATTCTAATCTTTCCCAATGATAAATATTCTTGTTTCTGTTCACAGCATCTCTATGTTACAGACAAAATAAAACTAATCAACAAAAAAGTCCTAATTCAGGAAATATACAAAAATAGAAAGGGGTGTAAGACAAGAATTATTCAATCTTCACAGTGAGGTGGTTCTCAAAGAATTAAAATTCCTACCAGGATTCATTATTGGCAGACACAATCTTAACAATCTTAGATCTGCCGATGACAGTGTTGATAGCAAACAGAAAGGAAAATACAGAAACTCCTCCAGAAGGTAGTAAAGGAAAGCAAGAAGAAAGGACTAAATATCAATCGTAAAAAGAAAGAATAGATCGTTGTCAGCAAAAGAAACAGCCCAATATGCAAATAACAAATTGGAGATGCCTAAATAAAGCAAGTACAAAAATTTAAATATCTAGATAGTATTTTCACAGAGAACATAAAATGTGACACTGAAATCTGAAGGTGCATTAAGATAGTGAAAGTTGCCTTCCAAAAGTGAAGCAAAGTATTAAGAAATAGAAAAATATTGTTAGAAACAAAGAATACCTAAATATTATCTAATATTGGTCCTCCTATATGGCAGTGAATGCTGGGAATACGATAGACTGAACATGTGAGCAATGACAAAGTTTTAGAGAAAATGAAAAAAAAAAAAAAAAAAAAACAAAAAAAAAAAAAAAACCCCAAAAAAACACTACTTAGAATCACAAAAAGCCAGTTGAAATTTCTAAGATGCGTAATGAGGAAAGCGGGCTTAGAAAATTTGATAGTCATAGAATATGTTGAAGGCAAGAGAGACAGAGGAAAGCAGCATATAACCTACCTAATGAGCTTGTGTAAATGATTTGCAGAATGGGTTAGGAGAGATAGCAATAAGTTAAAATCTATTAAAAACTACGTCGAACAGGCAATTGTGGAGAGCCATGATTGCTTATGTTCTAAAGGGACACGGCCTATAGAAAAAGAATCCACTTTTAGTAAAGGATGAGTGGAATAGATTTAGAACCCCTTCAAGGTTAAACCATTTGTATCAACACATCTGTGCACCAAAGCAGAATACATTTGATCAGGAGAAAAAAATTCAATATACAACCTGTCTGAAGTTATTATGCAAATCAAATAAACTTCAATAACTCTAAAAGTTTTGAACCAATATTTGTCAAATTTAAACACATCCATTTTCACCCTTAGTAAAATATTTAATTAAATTTTCTGCCATTTTTAATGGTTAGTTTTTGAGATATTTGGAATTTACAAAAATGGAGCGACTGAAGTTAATATGCAGATTAAACTAATATTAGCTTAAGTAAGAACTCTGAAATCTAATAAAAACTATTTTTTCTTTTTGTCCATCATACATGTTGAAACATGGGTAAAATGAAGGATCTAACAACTGCTGAAAAACAGAAAATAAAGTTATTCATTGAGAGAATGTTCACATTGGAGATATCAAAGTAGTTTTTTAGAGATCCTCGAATGATAAAGAAGGCTGTTGAAAATATAAGTTGAGAACTCTAAGCAAAGGAAAAGGCTTTAAGAACTTGTTTCTTTGAGATGAATGTAAACTAAAGCGAGTTATAGTGAAACAATCACATTTGACCAGCACTCAGATCTTTGAAAGGGCTGGAATTGAGGGAGTCAACAAGGATAAAAGGTGTAGAATACTTTGTGAATTGGAATCTGTAAAAAAAAAAAATCTCCTAGGCAAACTGCTTTCACTAAAGCAAATATTTTAAAGTGTCAAAATTGGACTAAGAAATACATAAAAATTGACTTTTCTAAAGTAATTTTCACAGACAAATCTCAAGTGACATATGATGGACAGGTCAAAAGATGAATTTTATCCAATTTAGATGTGCCTGTGGCCAAAAGAAGGCAACAAGGAGGCGGTAATATTATATGGGCTGGAATTGTTGACCAAACCATTATTGGACCATTCAAAGTTGATGAAGGAGTTAAACTGAACAGTTCTAGCAATTGTAATTTTATGAACAAGACTTTCTTTGCATGGTACAAGTCCCAGTTTCAAAGTGAAGTGTGTATTTAAGCATGATAATGCTTCTTCTCGTGTACCTATGAATTCTTTGAGCAGAAAAGATTTATAGACGATAATGGAATAGCTACCATCAAGCCCTGACTTGAATCCGATCAAAAATCCATGGTCAATTGTGAAGATGAAATTATATAAAGGTGGCAAACAATATAACAGCAAGCAAACTTATGAGAAGCAATTAAAACTACCATGTCAGAAATTGAACCTGCTGAAGTAAAAAAATATTTTAAAAATCAATGGATGCTAACTGTTATTAAGAAGGGTCATTATATTAAAATGTAAAGGATTCAAAAACTTATGTGTTATTTGTTCTAGGTGTTGATCAATTTTTGATTATCTTATTACCTTTTTATTGAAAAAAAAATGTGATTATTTGATTTTGCCTAATAACTTCAGATGGCAGTTTTTTTTTTTAGAATATATCAAATAACTTCAATAACTTTTAGAATATATCAAATAATTTTTGAATATATCAAATAACTTCAATAAATACTACCTAAAATTTTTAACTCAGACATTGTTTTGACATCTAAATTGAGTGTTTAAAATTTGGCAATTTTTTTTCAACCCAAATTTGAATTATTGAAGTTTATGATTTGCTTAATAACTTAAGACAAGGTGTAGATAAATTATCATTCAGGTGAAAAATGGAGCAAAATACAACAACATTTTATGAAGAACAAAATTTTTTAAAGGGAAAATGAATACTAATACTTTGTGCAAAGAGACATTCTTGTCTTTACGTGCCTATTATTTGAAGGTTTGAATCATAATAATTGTTCTATGTATCTTTTTTTTAAAAATCTTTTATGAATTAATATCTCCATATAATAGAGATGTAAAAAGTACCATTTAAATTATCTAGATCTATGTAACATTCAACCAACCTTTTAAAAAGACAAACATTATGTATAGATTTACTGACTACACCAATGCAACTATCAAAATAGCATATTAATTAAACTTTTATGATGAGAAAGCCCTAGTTTGATTAAGAGTTTTGTTTCTCTACATGAAGAGGAAAATTTTACTTGTTCTCCTTCACTACTTGACTTGAGAACCCCACATAAATACATGTCTAAGAAAGTCCTGGGTATAACCATAAAATACATATGGTAGTAAGACCTCTGATCAAGAGATTGGAGATTTTCAGGAGTCTAGAATGACATCTTAATTGATGTAATTCTGTTGTTATTTGTGATAGCACTTGTTTGGCCCCCAGCTATGGACAAATAGTGATTCGACAACAAAAACAGTATAAAAGTATAAAATTACATTTTAATAGTAAAGATACTAGCAATACATTTTTATATAAAAAAAAGACTAAAAAGATATATAGTAAAATGACCAAAAATACATTCTATCTGCAATTGAAAGCATACAATTGCTTTCATGATATATTTAGTTGAAGCCATAAAATTGTGTTCAAATTATTAAGATTTCAGCATTAAATAACCCATAGTGGTTGATATGCCATTAAGCACAATCAAACAACCAACATGAATGATCTCTCTCATGATATTAATCCATATAATATTCTACTATTTCTTAAATCAAACTGTATTCCAAAATATAACTTAAGAAAAAACTACATAAAACATCCATATCACCACATCTAGTAATCATATGCACACAAACCTGTATATACACAAAAGCAGAGTATCATCTACCATGTATTCAATTGTGAATGCAGAATAACATTTTTATTACTTTAAAGCTATGAAGAAAATTAAATTTCAACATTAAATGACCCATAAGGAATTGATATGCCATTAAACAAATCAACTGACCATGTTTAAAATGAAAAAAAAGATAGTCATTGCATTATGCTAACCCATTTATTAGCAGGCTCCTTTCATTAGTTGGTTCTTAATGTCTGTAGATATTACATGAACTTCTCACCAAAAGGCAATGGACACTAAAGATCATGGGACAAAGTTTCAATGTATTTTGGAAATGGATTTTCTGTGTCAGCTCCTACTTGTTTTTCTTGATATAATGACCAATTCTCCTGACCTTTTTTAATTCTCTATCATAATTTCAACTGTCCTTGCACAGTATCTAATTCTCTTCAGTGTTTTGAAGACTTAACATTACAATACTGTTGTAAAGTACTATGTCATAGTGGTTGATACTCAAATGTATAGTCAACCAATATCAATATACAACTCACCCATTCTTGTCTAGGGTAGACGATTTATAGTTTCCACTCTTCACATATTTAAATTAGGCTGACATTTCAAGTTTTAAAACTCATGAAAAATAAAAAATAAAAAAGTCCAACATATGGATGCTTATACTCTTTAGTATTCATTCTTTAATGTAAAAATATTTTCAAACACCTTGACTGAAGTAACACTCACTAGGTAGTAATTTGTATTTGGAAACTTTGATCTTAATTACTGTTGAATAAGCCCAGTCTTCCGCATTTACCACATATCTGCACCATCTTTTACGTCAAGCCAATCTATGAGCGCAACTCATACCATGTAACCCAGTAATACCTGCCACATCATTGGTCTATTGGTGACTAAACCAGTTTCCCAACTAGGCTTTTCTTGTGAGGAGGGTGGTTATATACACAAGATTAAAAACAAAACCTGTCAAAGGGTGGATGACTTTTTTGTAGAGTCAAGAGCTATCAAGGACAATGGAGTAGATAGCTCCATCATTATGCATTCAGCCAGTGCCAGGATGATATAGAATCGCTGGGCTAAAGGTATTCCTGGATTGAAACCAATGGCTAATGCAGTGGGTCCCCACCAATGGAATCAACAGTCATGTGTCTGACCCAGATGAGCCTTCAAGTTGGAGGACATCTACTTGCCCAAGACAAATTATGCATGAATAAATATTTCTACAGCTTTCAACCCAGATATGTGGAGGGAATGGTCAGATGCTTAGCTGCAAAGTGACCCTATGTCTGCATCCCAGCCATGTTACTTATGATGATGATGATGTGTTATCTTATGAATAATTTGAAATAAACAAAAACAAGACCATCACCTATTGGTTTAAAGAATAATGGCTATTTTTCTATTTTGTTTTAGGTCTCCTTTCACAGATTTATAGCCGTAATAAGGTTGTCAAACAAAAAAAAGGCCAGAAAATAGATCAGCTGAAACATCCCAGAATGAAGAGAGTCTTTATGGGTGAAGATAATGAAATTTTAAAATAATAAAACATAAATAAATAAAAATTAAGATAATTTCAAAAGCTCATTTCAAATTTCCATTGGAAAATTTGCTGATCCCCACATGGTTGTTATAAAATTTCCTTTCTCTCAGCCCAGAAGTACAGTGTCCGAGGCTGTTCTTTCACTACTTACAAACAAGTCAATGGGAGGTCACTCAGCCAACATTGCTAAGAGTTGATAGAATGCCACAGGAAGGTCAGGTAGTGTCATAGACAAGTGAATACAAGAACAAAACCTGTTGAGCTGCCAGTCAATGGAGAGATATGACTGGCCCACACAAAAGGTCAATTATTAACGTGGCTTCCCTAAGAATTTTATATTAAAGCAGGAATATTTAATTGAAGACCAGCTTTATTTGTTCTTTCAAAAAGGATTTTTTTTTTTAAATTTCATTTTTGCTAAAAATAATGATTTGTAAATGAATTGGTAACAATTCTTATTAACATGGTTGTAAGTGAAATAAGATTTTATTTAAAAGCTTAATATTTCAACTTATGGGAGAGATTAAAGAAAAAAAAAGTATGATAAAAAAAAAACAAAAAACAATGTGATAAAAAACTTTTATTGTCAAAATGTTTGTTATTTTTAAGAGGAAAGATCAAAGTATTTTTTCATTATTTATTAAATTTTTTAATCCTTTCTAGCATGTTTTAAATTTTGGTTAAAAAACACTTGTTTTTCTTGTGTCAGTGGAAGCAGCAAAGATTAGTATAAAACATTTTAGTGTCTTTTTTGTGGTAAAAAACATATTAAATTGGAAATTCTTGCAAAAAATAGAAAAATTGTCAGATATTAATGAAATTTTCAGGACTTATTCACAAATGAATGAAATTATTATTATTATTCTTTTTTTTTTTTTTTTTTGCAGAAATATTTTTTTTTTTTTTTTTTTTACATCCATTACCCCACCCTTACATAGTGAAATTTCCAGAAATTAAATTTTGTCCCCCTTCATATTTCTATTAGTTAAAAACCAGGACCTCTTGCAGAATTCAAATCATTTTTTTTTTTTTTTTTTTTTGAAACAATAACTCATTTACCAAAAATCTGCTCTGAATTTTAAAATAGAAAATGCAAGAAACTATGACATTATTTAATTAGAAAAGTTTTTAATTGCTTTTATAAATAAGATATATTTAGGACACTATTGCCTTAAGAAAAAGCTTTTTTCCAATGAATAATGAATTTTTACAAGATTTTTTTTTCATTTTTCTTTTTTACATTTTAATTAACTTAAATTTCAATTTGTTTTTAATCTTTTAAAATTCTGTATTAATTTTGCCCTTTTAGATGATTTTATTAGGTGAAAACTATATATTTACTAATCATAAATTGAAAAGCTTAGTACAATTCAAACACCAATATTTTTAAAAGAATTTTGAATTTTTTTTTGCATGTGTACAAACTTGCTGATTTCTGTAAATATGGATGTTAATACATGACTATCATAAAAAGTCATATCTTAAGAGTTGTCTCAAACTTTTTCAGCTGTGAGCAACTTTCATTTCTCTTCAATGTCTTGCTGTGTTTAACAGTCTTTGCAAATCATCCGCTCAAAATTTTAAAGTAACTTATTTTTTATTCTGATTTCACTAAATATTTTTAATTTATGTATGTATTGTATTTTAGTATCGGTCATATTTCAAGTAATATTTTTTTAGTTTGAATTAAGAAGAATAAATAACCTAGACAAAAGCCAATGCATATTAACTAAAAAATTATTTTTATTTCATAATTTTCATTCAATTTCCATTTGAGTTATTTTTTTTTTTTATTTGCAAGTCATTTTGAATTTTCCTTTCAAATTTTTGAAGTATTTTAAATTTAAGTTAATTATTTTTCAGAAAGCATCTTCAAATCGAAGGCTATAAAGCTAAAGTACCTAAAATTCAATAAAATATTAGATTGCTGTAAACATTGTTCATTTTTAAATTACTGGGTAGTTAAAATAAAAATAAAAATTCAAAAACAAAGTTCACTTAGAATTTTCACTTCTGCTTCTCCTTACATAACTTTACCAAACAATTGGCTGTCAATAAATCAATTAACACATCAGAAGAACAAGTTGCAGTAGTTAAGCAATGCTTTTCTTAGTTTTCTACTGTATTTTTTATGCTAAAGGTAAGTAATATTTGTTTCAAATTAGATTAATTAAACTTTAAATTTGCTAATTTTCCTCAAATAACATTTCAGAAATATGTTTTATAACCAAGAACTAACTTGTTTACAAATGTCACAAAAATGAATGAATTTGTCATGGTTTTTTGGAATGGGGGGGGGGATATTTAACTAAAATTTAAAATATGCTAGAAAGTATTTTAAAAAATGTAATAAAAGAATCAAAAAATACTTTTGTCTTTCCTCTTAAACATTTTGACAATAAAAGTTTGTTCTTATTAAGTTTGGTGCCATTTTTTTCAGCAAATTATTGGAGCTACCTAGATTAAATCTTGAAGGTCAATTTAGGAAAATTATTTTGTAAATTTATTTTATATACAACCATTAGAGTTAAGATTTTCTTTCAGTTCCTATTGGATTGAACAAAATGATTGTCCACTTATGAAAATTGACTTAATAAACTGAACAAAGTGTTTTGGCTAACCCAATATTTTCAATATATTGATAAATTTTCTTAGTGTGGTATTTAATCAATGACTTATTCCTGGATTTAAAAAAAAATGTTTTATGAAAACAAAAAAAAAAAACAAAAACCAAAAAAAAAAAACCAACACTCCTGAATCTAATTTCAAAAGATAAATTAAAATGTGCAATTAAAATCCAGTTGATCTTAAAAATGAATCTAAAAGTATAAAAATAAAAAATAAAAATAATTTATGCAGTATGATAGCCAGAATAACTGTACGCCCATATTTCAATCTACACTTGTTCTTAGAAAAACAATTTCCAAGTCATCACAGTCCTAATATTCTTTTATGTAGTGAGCCCCTTCAGGATGTAGGTGATCATGGCTCTCCACAACTGTTTGTCCTATGTATCTCTTAGCAATGTTTGCTTTATTTATTTTTTTTTGTCTTTACCACTCCCTTCATCTGCCATCAATTTACCCAAGCTTGTTATACATGTTACTTGCAGTTTCCCTCAAATACTAATACAGTTCTAAAAAAAATGAACTAACAAACAAGAGCAGCTTTTATTTATTTTTGTGTATTATTACATAAATCATTTACATCTTAATTATGATTATAGTTGCATTTAAAACAGAATCTGCTATGAGTCATTTATGGAGGACTTCAACTTGCCAATTTTAAATCCCAGAAAAAAAAAAAAAAAACTTTATGAAGAAAAATCATACATCAAAAAGATTCAGCTTTCTACATATCCCTGTTCTATTTTGTTTTAAAATCATGTAAACACTAAAGTGGATAAATCATTTGTAATATAAAAGTACCTTAAAAAAAAGTTTCTAAACAGTATATTTTGTGAGAGATAGGCCAAAGATTTAAAAGAAAAAAAAAGAAAAAGAAAAAAAAAAAGAGGAATTTTATAATACAAAAAATAAATTTAACTGTGTTTAACTAAGCTCTGTACTCATATAGGTGTTATTAATACACTAAGCAAGGTACCTCCACA
Source organism: Acanthosepion lycidas (assembly GCA_963932145.1). Taxonomy (NCBI): domain Eukaryota; kingdom Metazoa; phylum Mollusca; class Cephalopoda; order Sepiida; family Sepiidae; genus Acanthosepion; species Acanthosepion lycidas. The sequence goes on along the minus strand of OZ010580.1, from coordinate 19,638,105 downwards.
AAATTGTTGAAAAAAAGAGCATGCTATAATGATAAAATGCCCCAAACTTGATAAAAACTAGCTTTTATCATCAAAATATTAAGAGGAAAGACAAAATTATTTTTTAATTATATTTTTTAATCCTTCTTAGAACATACAAAATTTTGTTTTTCATGCATCAGGGAATGGACTATGAATTAGCATAGCAAATTTTATCTTTTTGCAGTAAAAAGCACATTGATTGCAAAAATCAAATTGTTGGATTTTAATGAAATTTTCAGGGCTCATTCACAAATGGATGAAATTATTTAAGAATTGTTTTTCTTTTACACCTCAGTTCCTTAATTTTGTGAAAACTAGGGAAATTCAACAAGATAATTTTTAGTGACTATATTAATTAAAAACAGAACTTCCTTAGAGAATTTAGATTTTTTTTTTGTAAAATCAAACACCATTTTCCCGAAAATCTGCTCCAAATCATAAATAAAAACTGCAATAAAACAAAGACATTATTTAATTAGAAAAGCTTCTAATTGCTTTTATGAATAAGATATATTAAGGACACTATTGTCTTAAGAAAAACATTTTTTTCAATGAATAACAAATTTTTACAAGATTTGTTTTCAATGTAATGAACCCAACTAGAAATCAGTTTTCCAATTAACAATTCTGAGTTATTCATTCATTAAACCACCTGCATATCCAAGTTTACAGCATCTGGTATTCCCAAGTGGTCATTGACTATGCTAAACATTGCTTAACTTTGGTGATCTTATAAGAACCGCTGTTTCAATATGATATCGCCATAAGACAAAGTCAATGTTGTTGTTGTTTTATAGAGAAACATATTTAATAATAAACTATGTAAAATATCTTATAGATCATAAATAAGTCTTAATCTACTTATTTTAAGCCAGGATTTGTATTTTTGTGAAAAGTTAGGTCTCATTTCAGTAGGGCCCTCTACTCTTCAAATTATTCAATATATAGTTCCTCCAAAATAGTTATACAGGCATGAAAAATTATGATACTGCTAAAAAATCATAGCAAAAGATGTAACTGTGATTTTGCAACCAGTGAACATTACACTATTTTTGAAAGATTTATCTTGATTTGTAGATTTGTTATTAATTAAAGATATGCTTAATGTTATATTTTCAGCTCCAATAGAAGAAAGGAAATATTTAAAAGATCAAAGGATCAAAACAAAGATAAAAAGTACCAACGAGAACTTTCCAGCTTGTAAAGTGTAGACCGTTAGGAAATGCTAGAGAAATGCGGCTGAAAGAGAAAGATTACACAGAAAAGTAGATGCAAAATAGACTCAACAAATTTTGCATAAATACAGCAAGCTTCTTTTTTTTTTCTTTTTTTTTTTTTTTTTTACAAAACAATCTGGTAATGAAGGAGCTGGAAATTAATATTTTAAATCATAGGGGCATCTTATAATACTTTACAGTATTTTAAAAATTCACAGATATGCAAATAAACTAATTAAAGGGAAAGTGTTTCCTTCTTGGGCTAACTCTTGATAATGGCTTTCTTTGGGGCCAATTTTTCCAGGTAGCAAATCTGGTGTTAAGCAGCTCTGGCTAGGGGCTTTAATAAAGCTGATATTGATTTTTAAGATATAATAATTGAGAAATCAAAAAATACAGAAAAGAAAAAAGAAAAGAAAAGGATGAAAATGATGAAACATAAAAAAAAAAATACTGAAAAGTTTATCTAAATTGGAGTTGATGGGAAAACTGACAAAGAGATTTTGTTGTACAAAGAAATAATGGAGGGGGTTTCATTAAACTGAAGAAATTAGAGTAACAAGAGTCATTTAACATTTACTTAGAGAATAGGAAATGAAAGTGGAAAATATCTCACTCAGAGAAATTCCAGTTACAGGAATGACAGGTGCTGTTCTTGCTGAAGAATTTGTTAATGTGCTAGAAGACTTCAACAATGTAGATATCTTTAAGGCGATTCTTATGGATAACACAAGTACAAATACTGGATGTAAGTCAAACCTCATAACAGCTCTAGAGAAGAAACTTTAAAATTACAAGTAATTGCTTGTTCCCTACATTAGAATGACCACCGATTCAAAGCAGTTTTCAAATATATTAACACTACAATAAAAAGTCCAACTGCTGTTACAGGTTCACAAAGGAAATTGTGTGAAAATGACTATGAAGATTTTCTCCAGATAGAATTTATCAAAATCACTGGTCCTGTAGATGTTATGGAACATACTGTGAGAACAATATGTAGTCTAAGGGGTCATCAGAGGATCCTTTTAAAGTATGTCTTTGGGATTACCAGAGGGGAAGTAAACCCTGTGTTTGCTGCCTGGAAAATGAAACCACTAAATAATGCAAAGTGGCTAACTCTGGCAACTAATTTAATGTGTATGTTGACCAGATCTGCAAGACAATCTTCAACAACTCACCAAATTCAATAATGAAATGTATGCAGTTAACTGGTTTGTGATTTAGAGAGATAGCAAATTCCACAAGCAGAAACTTTATATATTCAACATGATCCAAAGAAATTAAGCAACAGTCTGAAGAAATCCATGGTATTGCATTCAGGAATACTGTCACTCAGCTACCTGAGAAGGTTGTATTCTATGTTAAAGTCAGATGAACTGGAAGTGAGAGAAGAAGCTCTCAAAAATAATTTTTCCATTAGCAAGTAAACATGCAAAATGGGATTAAATTAGTTATTTGGATTTGTAAGATTTTTTATTTTTTTTATTTTTAAGTGCCATTCATCAGAAAAATAATGGAATAAAAACAAATAGGGAAAAAATTTTAAATTAAAATAGAAATTGTTTTTTCTTTTTTTAATTCAGAGTTGAATAAAATCACAGACATCAACTTTGAAGCTCATACAGGTCAGAATTAATGAATTTATCACAAAGTAGCATTTGTGAACTGGCAACCACTGAGCTATTTTAATATAATGAACTTCACGAGTCACTGATAAATGGGACAAAATCAAAGTTGTCTGATCTTCCTTCACATTCTCATAGTGTTGAAAAAGAAATTTAATTAACATCTGAAGATTCCCATATAAGTTTCTGAGCTTTTTTTTTAAAATTATTTCACCCCAAGCAAGACAATAAGGCCTCTAAGACACAAGGGGTTATTGAGTGAGAGAATATGACAAAAAGAAAATATTGAGAGAGAACAATAAAAGAACAGAATTAAAAAGACAAGATAATGCTTGACATTGCATTTAAATTTTTGAAGATCAAAATTGACTGGAAAGCAAGAACCCAGAAGAGAGTTCCACAAGCAAGAAGTGCAATAGAAGGAACTGTGCATAGAACTTATGGTTACATCTAGCCATTTCAACTGTAAAATGATGAAACCTCACCACAAATATAGTACTGTGCTTAATTTTGTCACATTTAGGTACCAAAGAGGAAAAGGCTTAGAGCAATTACCATGAAAGTATTTATAGAAAGACACAGACATAATCATGCCAAAACCTATCGTCAGTTAAAACTTGTTTCTAAGGGCTTGAAAAGAGCTATCAAAACAAATTGGTAGGTAAGAAATATTTATTTTAAAGCTTTAAAACAAAATTTGGCATTTTTCAAGAACGGTTACATGTAGATTTTTCAACATATACAAAGTTGAACTAATTTAATTTTGCCTAATATCAAGAAAAATAATTCAAACAGGTCATCTCAGGTCCATGTAACTATTCTAATCTTTTATTAATTTTAACTGTTTTGGTAAGTGTGGTGAGAAAAAAAAATATACAAAATTTTCAAATTATTTTAATCCAAGCAACAACATAACTTTTAGGATTTCTCTGAATTTCTGGGACAAGGAGTTATCATTATTTACACTATTTACATTCATACTATTGTCCCCATCTTTGTTGTTTTCACATTTAAGCTGGTGTACCATCCAGCCTTCATCAGGTGGATATTGATCTGGTTAACCTACAGGGAATTCTAAACTGAACCCTTTATTTCATCTACAGGGGTAGACTGTTCTCATTCCACTTCCCATGTCTAGAGATATCTCATTTTAGTTCTTATTTTTAATACGGCTCAGTTATTGCTTGACTTGTTTCCACTGTGTCCAAGTACACACTACCTGGCCCAGGAATTGAACTCACAATTATGATGTCACCAAATTCCCTGTAGGTTACTCAGATTGGATATACACCTGGTGAAAGCCAGAGGGCACAATGGCTGAAATGTTGTGATAACAACAACAAAGATGATGACAATAGTCCAAATGTAAACAGTGTAAATAACTTCTATGATAATTAATATTCTTGATCGATTTGTGAATCAAGACATTTATGTTTTAGCATGGACAATTTGCATCACTTGAAATATTTTTATTTGTTGAGAGTAAACCTGAATGCAGCATGTTTTTCCTTAATCCATCTATAACATTTACAATATAAAAATTTCATTAATATTTTGGAGCAGAGTAATAAAAATATTAAAAAAGAAAAACTTCATTTTGTTACTTAGCTTACTGAATTACTTTGATTCATTTTTTATGGCTTATCAATCCTTTGCAGCTTATTTAAAACCAGAAAATATTTACTTTTCTCAAGGTTATTTGTGACGATGTGAATATAACAAACCCAACTGGAATTGAAACTCAGCCCTCTGATTAACATTTCCAAGTCATTATCTATTACACCACTGGCACATCCAAGCCTACAGCAACTGATATTCCCAAGCAGTCACATGTCAAGGTACTGACTAGACTTGATCTTGCTTATTTTTGATGATTGTATAGGAAACCTTTTTTTTTTTTTTTTTTATGTGATGTGGCCATAAGCACTTTACTGAATTAATTTGCAAAGGTAGTAATGCTTATGCAGTTTTGTTTTGTTATCTGCCAAAATATTCCCATAAAAATATATATTCAAGAATTATCTTAATAACAGGAAATTATTAACACATTCTCATAAACACACACATAAAAAAAAAAAAAAAAATTCAGATTAATTCTTCTAGTGCTTAACAATAAAGAAAAGAATACCATCCATTGAAATTATTCCTACTGAATTTTGAGTGAGTGTTTTTCATTAAATGTAAATGCATTAGATATGTAAATAAATGCCAAGAATTTTTATTTCAAGATGTTATGAGTGAATCAATAAATATAAGGTTAGCCCACAAGCTTTATCATATATGACTCCGCTATGAATCGTTCCCCAACTATTCTACTGGTATTATATAAGAACTGGTCCTCGAATGAGTGATTACTGCTTTCCTTATAAGGGATATTAAAGACTAAACAATTCCTTCAATTCCCAAGTTTTGGCTTTCCTCCACTACCACTATGGTCCCATGCCTCACATTCTGGCTTCTAAATTACTTAGCCAAATGTTTCTTGGTATACCAATATCAGTTATGTTTACACTCAGTTAATCTTTAATATGGTATCTAATTTAATGTCTTAAGTTTTAGTTATTTTCTTTCCTTCTTTCATTGGTTTGAACTTTTGGAATCAAGACTTTACTTATCAAGAGGTTAACATAGCTAATGCTATGATTTACTTTCCTTTTATTAGTTTTTGCACTTTCGCATTGGCCAAAATTTATATTTCTTTATATTTTCATATAATTTCCACTGGTGTCAATGAATTATTCAAAACTTCTAAGTAATATTGCCACTATCACCATTTACTTTCTCATCATCAATTTAATCTCCTACTTAAAATTGATAGAAATTTGAAATATTTTACTCTTACTTTTTTAAATCTCAAATTCAGTGAATTGATTTATACAAAACACAAATAAATTCTATGCTATGCTTGTATACACAGTACACATTTGATCAAATTTTAAATTTAGGGAATTTTTTCATATTATAAAACTACTGCAAATCTAAATGGCTTTGAATGTTAACCTTGCAATCATCTTGCAGAGGGTAATTGGAAACATTGCTTGCACAAGTAGAAATTCCTGCTTTAAAAAAAAAAAAAAATTCCAAAGGAAAATTACTGATACCTCAATTTCCAAGTTTCTCAAATTCTTTCTAGATATATTGAAGAAATAATATAAATGCTTAGTGTACTTTGTAATATACCATTAAATGTGTAAAAAGCCAAAGAAAAATGTTTCAGAGATTTACAAACCAATGTTACTTTTTATAATAATGATTATATGCATTATGAAAGCACTAATTTTATAGTATAGTATACCCTTCTTATTCAGCAAATTGACGAGAAAGAGGAAAGACACATTCGGCAAAATGACGAGAAAGAGGAAAGACACATTCGGCAAAATGACGAGAAGGACAAAGACACATTCGGCAAAATGACGAGAAGGACAAAGACACATTCGGCAAAATGACGAGAAGGACAAAGACACATTCGGCAAAATGACGAGAAGGACAAAGACACATTCGGCAAAATGACGAGAAGGACAAAGACACATTCGGCAAAATGACGAGAAGGACAAAGACACATTCGGCAAAATGACGAGAAGGACAAAGACACATTCGGCAAAATGACGAGAAGGACAAAGACACATTCGGCAAAATGACGAGAAGGACAAAGACACATTCGGCAAAATGACGAGAAGGACAAAGACACATTCGGCAAAATGACGAGAAGGACAAAGACACATTCGGCAAAATGACGAGAAGGACAAAGACACATTCGGCAAAATGACGAGAAGGACAAAGACACATTCGGCAAAATGACGAGAAGGACAAAGACACATTCGGCAAAATGACGAGAAGGACAAAGACACATTCGGCAAAATGACGAGAAGGACAAAGACACATTCGGCAAAATGACGAGAAGGACAAAGACACATTCGGCAAAATGACGAGAAGGACAAAGACACATTCGGCAAAATGACGAGAAGGACAAAGACATATTGAAGTAAGTAATGAGAAGGACAAAGACATATTGAAGTAAGTAATGAGAAGGACAAAGACATATTGAAGTAAGTAATGAGAAGGACAAAGACATATTGAAGTAAGTAATGAGAAGGACAAAGACATATTGAAGTAAGTAATGAGAAGGACAAAGACATATTGAAGTAAGTAATGAGAAGGACAAAGACATATTGAAGTAAGTAATGAGAAAGATAATTGTATTGAGTCAGGTATAAGAGTTGTTCTTTTTAAGAAATGACAAGTCATATTGGCAAGAGAGTTAAAATTATTTACTGGAAAAAAACTGGACACATAGAAACCTATCATTTTCTTTTTGCATAATTACTCAGAAAGAGCGAGGTGACAGTCAGAGGAAAAAGATGCATCTAAGTAAATTTTCTAATCAATAAGAAAAGCCTTAAAAAAGGTAGGTAATCTTGTACAAAAAACAATACAATCATCTCCCCTGAGTTATTTCAATCCAAACTTACTTTCTGGAGGGGAAAAAATGAATATGGTACCACCCAAAATATAACACAAAGGACACAAAAATAATTAAACAATACAAATAAGAAAATAATTCAGTTAAGTCATTGGAATATAAGACACATAAATCTACATATCAGGTAATTGAATGACAAAACAGGAAAAAACTCCTACATTACATGTTTCATCCTTAGCAAAGACTTCAGACTAAGAATGGTTTTATTTATAGTTGGAGCAAGAAACAGCAAACAGTAGTTACAATTTTCTAACAAGAAATATTGAAACTGCAGAGACTCTTTGCTTTAAATGAAAGTACTTGCAAAGTAAGTCATTCAAAACTGAATAGACTGTGAAAGAGTCAACAAATCTGGCTGGGACTGTCATTTACCTTTCCCCAATATTTCTTCTAATACCAATGCAACTGCATTAGCTCAATATTCATTTTTTAATTTCACACTTCAATATCAGCCAAACCACAAGATTTGTATTAAAAAAAAAAAAAAAAAAAAAAAAATACAGTTCTAAGTTAATAACATTGCAGCTTTTTTTTTTCCCCACTACTTAATGAATAATTTTTAATGTCGCCCTCAAGGATTAATTCACATTTTTCTGATGGTGGGGAGGGGGACGAGATAAAATAAACTTACAGTGAAAAACCAGTTCTCATTTGATCACGAAAGTTAAGCAGTGTCAAGTCTTATTAATACTTAGATGGGGGACCACATAGGAACACCAGGTACTGTAAGTAAAAAGCTGGAAAAAAAAAATGGTTGGGCATGGAGGCTAGCAACTTCATGTAAAATTTGAATTACTATGGAAACCATCTGAAAAATGACCATTTTATTACAGTCACCATAACTTTTCAACCTTTTGGCTTAGATCAAAGTGTAGTATCTGCTCTTGAGCGGATAAACTATACTACATCTCTCAGTCGTCCTCAGGCACAGCACAACTGTGTCGTCCTCAGGCACAGCACAACTGTGTCGTCCTCAGGCACAGCACAACTGTGTCGTCCTCAGGCACAGCACAACTGTGTCGTCCTCAGGCACAGCACAACTGTGTCGTCCTCAGGCACAGCACAACTGTGTCGTCCTCAGGCACAGCACAACTGTGTCGTCCTCAGGCACAGCACAACTGTGTCGTCCTCAGGCACAGCCCAACTGTGTCGTCCTCAGGCACAGCACAATGTTCTCAGGCAGAGCACAATGTTCTCAGGCAGAACACAACTGAAAATTTTATTGGGAGGTGACTGGTCTCGAGAAACAGCTGCCCACAGCAGTATCTCCCTCATCACAATAAAGAGAGGGGATTGGTAGTAATACCATTGTCAGTGTAATCAAGAGTCTGGGCTATTTTTGCACCCAGCCTGTGTGCATGCACTCTGGCTCCCCACATTAAATTGGCTGTGTTAAATCCTGACAGTGTGGGGCCTCAAGAAAATATTATCACTTTTCGGACTTTTGGCTAAGATCAAAGTGAAGTATCTGTTTTTATCAGCTTAATCTCATTCTCTTTACTTCTGTTTTTCCTTCTTTCTTTCATTTTTTCACTGAAACCAAGTAGTGTCTATTCCCATCTTTCCACACTACCAAAATGGAATAGTCCATTATTTATGAGGTATTAGCAGTGTGTAACAGTCATAAACTAATGAATAGAGGGACAGGCACAATTATTTCAGATTGGTTTGGGTAGACTCACTCCATTTTCAGTAATTTACCTGAATACCATCTGTTAAAAACAAATGGTAAACAAAGTTTTATTTTATCTCTTTCCTTCAAGTAATAAAATCTTACGTTTCTCAAAAATCACAAACTTTATATTTGTTATAGTAATTTACCCACACACACATGGAGACTCCCAGCTATAAATAGGAGCAGGTACTGCCTTTTGGAGGGGTAATTTTCCAGCAGTCAGCTCTGACAGTCGGACTGAACATCCTTGTTGTAACACTCATTTGTATATGTTTGTATTACTGTTTCTCTTAATATATTTGTTTAACTCAATTCCTCTCTTGTGTCTTTATTCCTGGCCTTAACAAGGCCACAACAACATTATAAAAATCAAATCATGTAATTTAAAAAAAAATAGCATTTTTTTTTGTGGGGGGTAATAATATTCACTCAATACAAGGCCCAAGAGCCATTCAAGTCACAACATAAGAGCCAGATTTTATGAGGATATGCAGGCAGATAACAGTTAATACTAAACTTGAGCAAGTTAAGATTGTAGTGATCAGAGAAGGATCTTCTTGGAAGTCAGTTTCACAAAGTAGCAGTTCATGGGTAGAAGCTGTTCAAGTGGAGCTTACAATCGGTTGCTAAAAATGCAGGAAAAATGTTGGCTCATTGTACTGTTCTGATTTCTGCCATGCTTTATCGTGTCACGTCAGAGCTAAAATAGAATACTGCTATCATATCTAGACGAGAGCTGCCCAATTCTTACTTTCCAGCCTTAATAGTGTACAAAATCAATTACACAGCCTTGTGAGGGATGACATTTTCAAACCTACAGCCCCATCACAACAAATGAAAAGTCATAAGCCTATAGCTACTATCACTATTTCCATGGTACCAGCTCAGATAACATCATACTACATCCACAGAGTTGAATTCCCCCTGGTCTTTTAAACAGGAGTAGAGGTTTATCCCTAATTTCCTGTTTAGGATTGGGTTTCTGGTTCCTTCTAAAGTCTACTTCAACTTCTAACATCTCCACCTAAAACTATGAACTTTTATTTACTATTTACTTACATTTTTTTTTTCCTCAATAGGTGTACATAGGTTTACTTATTCAGTTCACACTACGCCCGAGTTTTTTTGAACAGGAGTAGAGGTTTGTCCCTTGTTTCCTGTTTAGGATTGGTTTCCAGTTCCCTCTAAATTCTTTTCTTTCTTTCACTTCTGGTGGCCCTTGTGTCTTGGCATTATCAACTTACTTGGGTTGGTGCCTCTTACTTTGTAACCCTCAACCTCAAGTGGCTCTTGGGCCTGATGCAGAGTGAATAACATTGTTCAAAAAAAAAAAAAAAAAAAAAAAATCTTAATTTTCTGTTTTCCGATCGTACAGCCCCTTTCCTACTGATAAAATGTTGTAAGCCTTTTGCTATTCAATCACTATTGCCATTGTACCAGATCGGATATTTACTGCTTGGACACATCATGCTACATCCACAGAGTTTAATCACCTTCATTTCCTCTGTATCTCAATTTCAAGGAGGAGAACATTCCATTTACGAAGCTTCTTCCTAAGAACTGCTACTTTGTGAAACAGACTCATGTAGATGTTTCTCTGGACACTACAATCTTAACCTTTTCAAATCTATGGTAAATCATTATCTATCCTCCTCATCCTAATAACTTTCACTTTCCACTTCCTCTGACATTCATATCACACACCTCATACTGTAGCCCTAGAACCTTGTATTTGGTAAGCATTAGCAGTATAAAAATAAATTCACTTTATTAAAATTGTTTCATATCTCCTGGTTTTTTCATGGAGTTAAGGATTATGAAGAAATCAAAAATTTCAAACACATTTTTTGGTAACTCTTCAATTACACAGCATAAAATAAACTGCCATTTCCTGAGTGGTGTAATATCAATAAGACCAAGGTATGTACATTTCTTACAAATAAAACTTATTACAAGTAATTATGGGCTACACAGAAAATAAATGCTGAAATACTGGACTGTTCTTGAACATCTGTTGTATCTTGATAAGCATTTAACCCAAATGGCCAGCTGCACTGGTTGCAATATGGGCTGTTTTGAATAAGTCGTTATGCTAACTAGCATAGCACAGTTGTAGAGTCCCTAATATGAATGCCAAGCACCAATAAGCACCAATCTTCTTTTCATGATAATAATTCATTGACAATTGACTGTGGGGTACTTGGTCTGTTACATGATAGGGATGAAATAAATAGGGCAGTTTATTTTATGCTGCTTATGCGAAGGATTACCCCTTTTTTTCCCTATAACTAAATGACAAAATTTGATCATTGTGTTAAAAACTGATAATTCCTCAATATAATTCAAGCTTAAAATGAAAAAAAAAATAATCACCTGTCAATTTCAATTAGCAAAGACAAATAAACTATATTTTCATAATGATCACAAGATAGACACAATGGAAAAAAAAAACAATAAAAATGACTGAAATGAGATTTCTTTATAACTTTTTCTCACCCTTTTCAATTCTACATTCATGCTATACAGCAAATAAATAAAAAATGACTTGAGCTAATAAATATTAGCCACCAATTTATAAACTATTCCAGGCAACACTCACTAACCTTAACAGTATCAAATAACTTGGTGGATGCTACAGCAATCAACATTAAAATGTGTTATAGTACTTTTATGTATGTACTGTTATGTTATATAAATATATTTACTGTTATAGTAATTTTGCCACAATTAGTACAGTGGTTATAATTGATAAGTGTTAATATGAGAAATGAACTAGGTGTGTGTGTGTGTGTGTGTGTGTGTGTGTGTATATATATATATATATATATATATAATTATAACTACTCACATCTGGAAGCAAACAGAAATATCAGAACTTGCTGAGACTATCAGGAGCCCATCTGGTTTTCATCTCTTTTAAAACACAACACAGGATGTTACTGTCATTGCAGATAATGAAATAAGAACTCAAAGTACATTGTATTTGTTAACTTAGACAAAAATGCTAAACTTGTTATTGAGGACATCTTATAAATTATGCTATAATTTCTATAGCAGCCAAGTTTTTCACTTCCTTCTATATTGCTAAGTATTAGGTCAGTGCAAAAATAATGTCATTTTCTCATATAGTAACATATTTGAGAAAACGACATTATTTTTGAACCAACCTAATATATATATTTTAGGTCTAGCTCAGTGCATAAAATAATGAGAGATGAGCCAAATGTTTTTTCCAAGATGAATACTAGCATATTTGATAGTATAAGAGACTCCCCATACACAAAACAATGGCTCAAAAACATCTCCTGGGTCTTATATGCAAAGATGAGGTATAATGTTTAACAAGATCCCAGAGACTTCCAATATTTGAACACTGCCTAATATTATTAAATATTGGGAGGGAGGGTTTTATATGCCAACATAATTCACATGCTAAATAACATTAATCTTCATTTTGTGCATGTGTTTACACCTAGAACAGTTTCATATCAGTAAGATAAGAGTGAATATATTTAGCAACAGAGTGAATTTAAAAATAATACAAAGAAGTTTTATTTCTTTAAATAGTATACTTCCTCTCCATTAAAAACAATTAGCTTTTAAAGAATATACTCAAAATGTGCTTTAGAGGTTAAGGCACAAATTGTTCTGTTTAAACCTTAGAGAATTATCAGTTTTTAATAAATACAGGGGGTTCTCAATTTATGACAGTATTCCATTCCGACAATGCCTTATAATGTTGATTTTCGATGAAAGTCAGAACGTACCACAATTTTCTGTGGATAAGCACTTATCACTCACCTATACTAATGCAACAGTAAAGTAATAATCTAGAAAAGTGGTTCCTAAATGGTGTGGCACATCTCATAGGCATGGCAGAAGAGGATAGCAGGGGAGACAGAATGATTGAAAGACAATCAAAGATTTACAAACAGTTTCAAATAATTCATATGCCAAAAATAAATATTTCAAAATTTAAAATTATTATGGATTACTTGTAACTGAGTCTCAGTATAAATAGTTAAAAATTATTGACCAATTTTATCATAGGGATTTTTTGCATTATATTAAGTATTAAGAATATAGTAACTATGGTTCACAAATTGGAGAAGAGAGTTATCAATGATAATGTTCTGACTTCAAATCAGCAGTTATCTCCCTTTACCTTTATCATTTTTTGGGTTTTTTTGGGGGGGGTTATCACATAAAATTTGACGTGGCATGAGCAAATTTTATATAATGAAAGGAAATGAAAATACTGCATATAATGAAGTTGTTTTAAACTGCTTGTATATTTATTGCCAGTGATGTCATTGGTTCTCGGTAGATGAAATGATGAAACATAAGATCTTGTCTCTCATAGATTAAGGAAAAATCAGTTTTTAATTGATATAAACAATAATTCTGGTGAAAAATGCATGAATCCACATTCCTTTAAGTTAAAGAATAGGATAGACTGGGTTCTCTCTTTAATAGAAGGAAAACTGGACTAAAACTATATTACCTTGTTAGTTGATTTGTTTAATGGCATATCAATTCCTTATGGGTCATTTAATGCCAAAATTTCATTTTCTTCGGAGCTTTGAAGTAATAAAAATATGATATGTTATCCTGCTTTCCCAATTGAATACATGGTAGATGTTACTCAGCTTTTGTGCATATACATGTTTGTATAGACATAATTACTAGAGGTAATATGTGTGTTTTATGTTGTTTGTTTTTTTTTAAGTTATATTTTGGAATACAGTTTGATTTAAGAAATTGCAGGATGCTATATGGATTTAATGACAGGAAAGAGTTTATGTTGATTAATTGGTTGATTTTGTTTAACGGCATATCAACTACTATGGGTAATTTAATGCTTGAATCTAAATAATGTAAATACAATTTTATGGCTTCAATTACAGATAAAATGTATTGGTCTTTTTCATGTAAAAATGTATTGCTGGCATTTTTTACTATTAAAATGTATTTTAATACTTTCATAGTGTATTTTTTGGGGAGGGGGGTCACTGTTTATCCATAGCTAGAACCCTAACAGGTGGACCTGGGAATAACAGCAATTAAGAGGTGGTTCCAGGCTCATCAAAAAACTCCAATCTCCCAATCGGAGGCCTTGCTGCCGGATGTAGTTTATCATCATACCCAGGACTATACTACCTTGTGGGTATCCTTAGAAAAAGAGAAAGCTAAAGAGGAAACCACACACAAATCCAAATAGGACTTGCAATACCAAGAAGGAGATGGCAACCAAAGAACTCCATAGCTCTTGCCTAGGCTTGTAGTGCTCTACATTATATCACCATCTCCCAAGACAGATGGGTGTTAGTGAATGCACTTAGTGTATGTTATACAGAATAAATAAAAGCTTAAAAAATGTTTCTTCCATTTTTTTCCGCTTTTCCGTTTGTACAGAAAGTTTAACCAGAATTAAAAAATCAGTTAGAATAATACAATTGGCATTAAATTCTTTCTGGATATGTCACAAGACTATATTGCAATCTATGATTTTTTTTTTTTTTTTTTTCCCTTAATTAGAGGTAATACAAATGTGAACAGAGCTGTCACATATTTAGGAGTAAATTTTTTAAAACCAAGAATAGCTGATGAGGTTTCATATCAATATCATAATGGCTTCCAGAAAAAAAAAAAAAAAAAAAAAAAAAGCAAAAACCATGCATGCCCCAAATCCTAAAAGACGGGTAAATAATTTATTTCTAAAATAGCTTGCTAACCTAAGTTGCCAATGTAACGCTTATCTTTGTGCTTCAGTTGTTCTGAAAAGAAAGAGAGGGATTCTTTTCTCCCAAGAAAATAAATTTTGATTTCAATATTCTCATGAAATAAAAATACTATCCAGAGCCTGCTATAAAACAATGGTTAGCAAGCTAGTCAAGAACTCTTTTGCATAGTTGAAGGAAGCCTACTCTCACCACTACTGTGATGCTACCTCCTACCACTTGGTTCAGCTGAGGACTATGGTGCATAAATGGCCGGAAGTTGACTCATGTCAGGAATACTTGATTTGAAAAGTCAAGTCCAAATCATGATGCAACGTGGAAGTCAGGTGTTACAGATAAAAGTAATCCTTTCTTTCATTTTTGTTGTTGTTACACTATCAACAGATGAAAAGGCATTCATAACAATCATGTATTATTCCTTTCATGCTAAAAACAGTTCATTACAACTTTCTCCACATGCAACAAGAAATTATATAAGATCCCTCTCATCACTTTGTTCTCTGCTAATGTGGTTTGTGCAACACAGCATTATGTTAATATCTATATAAAAATTGTTAAGTTTAATATCCCTATAGATTAAACTTATTTCTTCCCTTGGTAGCTGAAATCTTTGTTTTCAAATTAAAATTTAATTATTTAGCAATCAGATCATTTCTTTTATACACAGACCGGAAATTAAAAAAAAAAAATTTTTTTAAATATAACAATTTTTAATTTCATGGGCTGATTTATAAGTGTCAGGTTAAATTAGAAACCAAAGTGAAAATTTAAGTCTGATTAATCATATTAATTAAACCCAGTTTAATTATCTTTCTTAAAAAAATTAGATATCTTAAATTATTGCAGACCTCAACATCCACAGATTACCAACTGCAGTTTCAGTTATCAGCATGTGATTTAATTTGCATAACAGTGTTCAGAACTTTTATTAAGCAAAATTATTCAAAGTAAAGTTAAAAAAGTGTATTAAAAGAAAAAGTCAGATATAATAGTATTTTGAAAATATTAAAATAAGTTTCATCTATTGCCTATTGAAATATTTTTGTCTATTTTCACTGTTTAACAATTGTCAAATATATTAGTGGGATGAGCTGTGGCCTATCTGTCATCTAATGGGCTTTCATGTAGCTAGCATATTATTTTGGTATTAACCATTGATTTTATCATTCACAAAAATCTCTCTACTGCAGATAACAAAGTCCTACAACATAACACACATCACTAAATATTCTAGAAATCAATGAGAAACAGTAATAATTGTTACGGTTAAATTGGTAATTTAACTTAGAATATTCTTTAACTTTGAATAAATCTCATGGTTTTCAGAAAAGCTATTTTTAACTGAGAATAATATGAAATCTTAAACCTATTTAAGTGAACAAAATAAAATGGTAGCTTAATTCATAGTTTAAATCCAATCTTAGACTATAAATCAATCACAAGGTAAGAAAAAGAAAACCTACTCAATTATTTATTTTTTAAATATAAGGTAAAATAAAGAAAGTAAAATTGATCCTAGGATCTCTAAAATAAGAAATGTCAGGCTTTAAACTCTACATTTTCTAATATTAAAAATTTGTATGAGTTTTGATCAAAAAGTATTGGAAATGGTACTATAAAAAGAAAACTGCAACACATATCTGGCATTTAATCTCTTTTGAAGTAGTCATTTTCTGAAGCCACACACTTTGTCCAGTATCATTTCCATTGATGGAAGCATTCCTGGAAATACTTTTTTTTTGGAACAGCTGCCTCATCACATTCTCTTAGATTTCTTCAACGTCTTGAAATCTACCTTTCAATTGGAATTTGATTTTTGAAGAGGAAAAGTCACAAGGGATCAGAGGAATATGCTTGTTGTTGACCTGGAGAATGTTGTTCTTGGCCAAAAACTACTGCACAAGCCATGGTCATTGTGTGGCATGGTGAGATAACCTCACACTCTACACATTTTTCTTATAGCACTGCTATAAACAAGTGAGTGAGAACGTTATAACTTAGTGTGTATAAGTGATAGAATTCAAGGTCAATCTGTGGCAACCAGCTTCACTCTGTATACTTTAGCTCTATTACCATAAAAACAATCCAGATGCTCTTTTGATCAGACCTTGTAAGTATAAAATTTAATATCATGATGTGTAAAATAAATAAGTGACTACCAACTAAACATATTACAGTGATAAATAAACAAAATAAAAAAAATTGTCAGAGAATAATACAAAATATTATGCAGTGAATTAATGAATGCCCTCAATAGAAATAATAGTTCACTTTTAGACAGTCACGGCTTAGATAAAATTAGCACCAATAACTTTAGGAAAATAAACCAGTGAGTTTGGTTGCAGTATAAAACCATTCCATCATGCTAGTTCAGAAGAGGCTTTTGCTCACTGCCAACTAGTCAAAACAAGAATTTGAGGCACAGTTCACCAATTGTATTCAAATGTTTGTTAAAAGCATTTTAACAGAGGCCAACCTTAGACAGATGCTTTTAAACCAGAAGGTTGACCAGAACGATCAGTGCTTAAAACTATGCAGCATGCAATCACAGCTCATCCAGAAATGCAAAAGTCCAGCTGAAAAGTAAATTGAAATCTTTATTTTCAATTTTTCTCCTGCAGACAACTTTGAAAACATTGTGTAAAAAAAAAAATAAATAAATAGAAATAAAATAAATAAAAAAATAAGAAAAAATAATGTTATGCTGCAATATTAAGCAAAGATTTACTTCTAAAATACAGACATAAGATTTCAGTTATTGCATTATTTATAACCACTTAAGTAAAACATTTTCTCCACTAATATCATGAATACGACTTGTTACTGTTCACTGAGGAAAGAGAGCTTGGAAAATTTGCAACTAACAGAATATATCGAAAGCAAGAGTGACAGAGGAAAGTAGCACATAACCTACCTAATGAGCTTGTGTAATTGGTTGGTTGAACACTGTTTATGAGAGATAGCAAAAAAGAAAGGATGGTAAGTTGTAAAGAGCCATGATCCTGTATGTTCTGAAGTGGCATGGCACATAGAAGAGACTGTTCACTTGTAAAGAACATAATAAAAACTTCAATAACAATTTAGGAAAGTAACCTGTGGCTGTTTTCCCAAAAATTACAAGAAATCAAAACATTTATCCCCTACAAAAACTAAGCCAGGCTTTCAATTTCTAATACAAAACATTGTTCCTGTGCTAAGAAAATTATTTATATTCTTGTAACATCTTAGTAAAAGCAGAACAATTTATTAATAAGCCAACAAAACTAATATGACTCTTTGAAATGAAGAACTTTCCTTGGGGACCAGTTTTGAAGCACAAATTGTCTGAAGGACAAAATTACTTCAGACAGTCACAGTTATAAATAGTACTTATAGACAACACTTTTCATTTCCAGTACCAGTCTGCATCAGTTCTCTATGTTCCAATTCATTCTGAAGATATTAAAGATATTTTAAAACATATTTAGAGAATCATATTGACATGCCTGCAGCTGTTCTAGTCGCTGAAACATTATAGAGACAGTTTCTTTTACAAGAATATAAAAGCAGTCACCTTTCAATCACCATACATGATATTTCAATTCAACTATTTTTCATGAACTAACATTTTTTACTTAGTTTTTCACAGCTACTAAAACAAATAAAACCACTCACTCTTATTTATATAAAAACAAAACATGCTGCACTTTGAACGGAGATATTCTCAGGTAATTGAGAGCAGAAACATGTTTGTCCTATTAAGAGATCATGGCCCAAAAGGTCTACCTTCAGCTTATTCAAATATTTGTCTTGTTTTCTATTTCTTTTTCCAACACCAGTGTTGGTTAATTTTAACACAAATTTATGCTATTCTTGGATGCTATTTTCATCTGACAAATACTAGATGACCTAGCAGGTTTATTCTAAGAAAACACTCCTCTTTGCCCTCTAGACAACTACAGAATAATCATCTCTTGAATCATACAAGTCTACAGGAGTCAATAGAATTTTTTTTTCCCTTACATATACTCTGTAAAGACCAACTATTTAATCTGAGAACAATTTTTTTAAATGTTTTTCTCAATTCATATGCACTTTAATCTACAAAGGTTAACATGTTTATAAAAGGTAGATATACTGAAAGGTATTAATATAGTAAGATTATAATAAAAAAAAAAAAGTTATTTTACTTCTTTTTTTTTTTCTTTTTTTTTTTCACATTTCCACAATACAAAATAATGAAGCAATCACAGAAAGTTAAACTACTGACCAGTCCTTCCACATTATATACCACAGGCTTTTTTGATAAGCAGGTGGCTAGTTTTACAGAAATTGCATTTTTTTTATATAATCATAACATTTGTTGCTAAATAACATTTTTTTTGTTCCTTTACTTGTCAAGCTGTTAGACACCCACCAAATAGCATTAATTACATAACAATCTCCTTTTTGAAATTCACACCTTGTCTTCATTTTGTCTTCTGCACATTACTCTTGTATATGCTTTCCAATAATGTATTTAGTCTCTGAGGAATCCCCATTATTCTTTTCATGGCTTGTACTGAAAAATGTAAATAAAAATAAACAAAAATCTGCTTGTAGTCATCAATTGTTTCCCTAGTTTGGGAGTTGAAGTTCTGAATTTAAATTATAATTTATGATTTTCTAATGGATGTGTGCTTATTGAACAAGAATTAAACAATGTAAAGTTTACCATCAATCAGCAATAGATGAATCATTTAGAAACCACCTGTGCTGTTCATTATTTACCATCATTCCAACATGCTTAGTGATGAATATCTCCAGCTAACTTTATAGTTCTCAACCTTACCTTTTTCTTGAAGGAAATAAAGTTAATATTAAAATTAAGTTTGCACATCCTGTCATAGAGAAACACATTTAAAAACAAGCTATATATTTCCAATCCATATTGCTTATTAGTTCATTGTCACTCATAAATAATAAAAAAGGAAGTTAATACTTATTAATGAAATTATGTTTACATTGCTCCTTTAATCAAAGATTGTTGTAACGTAGGAAGGGTTACTGAATGAGTAATGTCCAAAACAGAAGTTAGAAATGAATTGGTAATCTTTATAACACCAATAAAATACAATATGCACTAGCAGCATGATGAAGTAGGTAAAACCACTGCTAGTGATGGACTACTTAGGCAGCATATTACCCTCACTTACAATAGTGTCCAACGTATTTATGAGGATTCAGACATACCCATTAGTGTTCATAGGTATGGTATATAACAAAGAGCTTATAGTCAATTACATTATCAGTAATAACAATTTCCCTGCTTTTTTTCTAACAGTGTGCCAGCTCTAAGTTTTTTCTTTTAGACCCTAAAAATAATATAAAATTTCTTTCCATGTGTATATTGAAAGACAAGAATGTTGACCTTCAGCTATCAAACTGTTTTGATCGATTGATTTGTTTTCTGGCTTTAAATAGTAAGAATTTTTTTTTTTTTTTGGCTTACTGATACAAGTCTTACTAATTAACACATAGATGGGGAGAGAGGAGGTGGATTCATATCTTCCTGAAAGGTATTTGCACATAAATGAATATAATAAACCCAATGGAAATTAGAACTTGGCTCTACAATTAACAATTCCAAGCCATTATTCATTACACCACCTACACAATCCAAGTTTACAGCACATGGTATTCCTAAGCGGTCACCCATCTAGATACTGACCAGTCTTAGCTTGGCTAACTTTGGTGATCATACAGTAACTGATGTTTCAACATGATGTGGGTGTAAGCTTTTCATACATATTGGTCAATAACATTTATTCAACTTATAAAAAAAGCACACACACGCAAATGCAATGAGAATGAATCAAATACAAATTCAAACATTCATAACATTAATTCAAAATAGAGCTCAATACAAAAGTAGAGATGGGGTGCTATGTTGCCTTGAAACATTAATGCATTTTTGTAGTGGTAATATGCGTGTTAGACCGTAATAACCTATAATAAAGTGTGTGTGTGTGTATGTATATATATATATATATATATATATATATATATATATATATATATATATACATACACACACACTTTTTTTGCCATCAACTAACATGTTCTTTTTAGTTTTCTAACCTTATGTATTAAGTTTTTAAAAATTTGAAAATTCTCAATCATTTGTAAAGCTTTTGTTTACATTTCTATTAACACATTCATTTTTATCTTACCTTAAAAAATATTCCAAATTGTAATATTACAGAAAAAGACAACCTCATTTGCTTAAATATTAATTATCCAAATCGGTATTCTTAAAAAAATTATCTAAGCTTTAATTATGTATAAAGAAATGCCACTCAAAAATTTGGCCATAAGCCCAGTGAGAAAAAAAAAAAAAAAAAAAAAAGGCCAAACCCTTCACCAACATTACAAGTAATTTTTTTAAGAAAATATATAACATAAATAAAATATCTCATTAGGTACAGAATTTAGTGTTCAGAAATAGTAAGTGATTATTAACAATATTTTTTCGTAATACATTTAAGTACAAAGAAACAGAAATCTCTTTAAAAAAAAGAGGTTCCAATTAAAATCCTATCATGAACATCTTTAACTTATGGAGAAATGAGAAAAAATTAAGATAAATGACAAAAACGAAGAATCTGGTCAACTTTTACACCAAGTCTGTACTAAACAACCAATTCTTACTTTTATGATCTCAAATTCAATCAGTATATGAAATACTGCATCAGTAACTTGATATATTTTACCAAAGTGTTGTCATAAGAGTAATGAAAATCTAATGTTGAACAAATCTTTCCCCAAGTGATCTATGCTAAGATTGTTAATAACTTAATAATCGTATCTTACTTGCAGATTGCCGCCATCTGTATCGCATTGCTTGCAGATTGACGCCATCCGTATCGCATTGCTTGCAGATTGACGCCATCCGTATCGCATTGCTTGCAGATTGACGCCATCCGTATCGCATTGCTTGCAGATTGCCACCATCTGTATATTACTTAGAACTTTGGTTTCATCAGTATTTTTCAATATTATTTGCACAGATATGATTCTAAATATTTAAGATTTATACATATAAATTTTAACTAAGCACTTAAGGTTATCTAGATTTTGTATAAAACAAGAGGTAGGTCTAAATAACACAAACATTTAGAGAAAGGGCATAATAAAACATGGATATTTAGACACCAAGGCATTTCCCCACCAGAAAAGAAAGTGGGGGTCATTAGCATAAATAGATTTACAACAGACCGTATTTCCAGTAATTGTTTCACTAAAGAATACACCAGTAAGGTCAATCATGTCTGACATTGATGAAAAGCCCATTTTGGACAAAGAAACATTGATTTTCTGATTATCTCCTTCAACCCATAGCAGTTTATTGATATCTGATGATTATTTATTTGGAAACTTATAGAACACCATAATGTTGATGTTCTCTGATAATCTGTTGATTAATGGTAGCCACATGATATTTGATGACGGCTGATTAAGTTATTCCATGATTTATTTGAACTAATATCCTCACATCTATGTTTTCATCATGTATTAGTATCAATAACTCTGAGAAGTACAACATCTAGATTGTTTTCAATAGAGAACCTACACAATTTTCTGCACATCAAGTAAACATGAATGTGTGCACCATCCTATGCAATAGCAGCAAAGAATGTAATAAAAACCAATATTTAAAAAGTCATAATTCAAATAGAGTCCATAAAATCAGGCATGAGAGGCTTTGCAATGCTTTGCCTTTACAAGAAGCAAACCAAACACCCAAAAATGGAGTATTACTGCCATATATGTGCTGGAGATGCCCAATTCTCACTTTTCGGCTTTGACAGAGTTCAAAATCATTTGTATGACCTTTGTTTGGGGGAGGGCATTTTCAACCCTGCAGCTACTTTCCTACAGATGTCATTTTGCAAGCCTATAGCTACTCTACTTTCATGGCAAATGTTCAGATGAGCTACATTCCTTAGTACCACCAGTTCAAATCTTTACAGCCAAGACCCAACTTGCTACATCCATAAATTTGAATCACCCTCATTCCCTATGTATTCCTTCAGTGAAAAGGTTGTTCTCTAAAAGCTTCTGCCCAAGAATTGCTACTTTATGGAACAGACTCTGGTTAATGCTATGCTACATGAGATGTTCAGGAGACCAGAAGGTAATAAAATAAAAAATAAAAAATGGTGTTTTAGGTTACTTTACATTTTACCTCAAGTAAGGTGATAAAGCCACTAAGACATGGGGTTACTGAAAGTGAAAGAAACTGAGAAAAATCATTAAGGTGAGAGGACAATAAAAGAACAGGAATCAAAGAGACGGGTGATAATTGACATTGTATTTAAATTTTAGAAAAAAAAAAAGTAAACTGGAAAGCAAGAAGTCTTCCTTCCACAAGAGAAATGCAAAAAGAAACTGTTTGCATAGAATTCATGGTTACATCTAGTAATTTCAACTGTAAAATGGTTAGACCTAGCTGCCCATCTAGTATTGTGCTTAAATTTGTAAAGTTAAGGTATCAAAGAGGGAAGCTCATCAGAAATATTACCATGAAAATATTTATAGAAAAGCCACAGGGAGCCTAAGTTATGCCAGAGTGACTGTTTCTTAAGCAAAGATGCCAGATCAGTATCAATAACATTGCAGATTCTTTAGATTTTATCAAGAATCTCTAGAAACATAGAAGCACTAGACCAGATGTAGACTTATAAAGTTGTAAGAGGTTCTGGTGTGAAAAATTGTGAGGATGCAATGTGTTACTCTCCTGCAGGTTAGCATCAGCCATGCTGCTGGAAGGCAAAATAGATTCTTAAAAAAAAGAAAGAAAAAAAAAAGCAGCAGCAGCTTTGTCTTTGAGGCATTAAAATTAACAAACCATTTCTTGCTCTCGTTAACAAAAGATTGAAGGTCTTTTTTGAGATCAGCTGCCAATATGACCTTACCAAACTTATCAGACAAGAATAAATCATTGTGCCATTAGCTTACATACAGAGTCAAGAACTGATGACATCAGGAAAGTAATTCATGAAAATTAGGAACAAAGTAGGTTCAAGGATCAAGCCCTGGATGATACCCACATTAAAGTAAAAAGATCTAGAAGAGTGGCCATTCAAGGCAACATTCATTTCACAATTTGATAAGATAAATTTAATCAGATCAAAAATTTTTCCAGAAATGCCACAAGCCTTCAATTTATGAAGAAGACCAATATGTCAAGACATCTAAAGCAATAGCACAATCTTCATCATTCTCATCTAAAGCTTGATAAACTCATCAGCAGTTGACTGAGAGAAGTGAAATTCATAATGTTTGTCTGAAAGAAAATCATGTAAGAAGCTTAACTAATTCAGAGTTGATTAAAGTGTCTAGAACTTTGCCAAAAAGAGGTAAAAGGCTAATAGGCCAATAAAAGGATCAGACAGTGTGCCTTTCTTAGACAGGAAGTACAAAAGAGGCAAAGCAAGAAGTAGCAAGCAAGAATTGGCTTGAGAACTAACCTTTTCAGTTGAAGAATAATACTTTAATTCCTGGATCAACAATTCCCCCCCAACCAATCAAAAAGCAGGAATGTTATGAGAAAAAAAATAGATGAAATTAAGTTTGAAAAAACTCATAGAATTATGCTCCATTTCAAAGAACTGAGGAAATTTGTAAATTTCAATAAATAGTAGTAATAATAGTAAATAGTAGTAATGATAATAGTAAAGAAGAAAACCGACATTGCCTGTGATAAAATTCAATTCATATGCAAGGTGTTCATGAACTAACAGACCATTCAGGGTAAGATCTTGAAATTATAATGTGAAGACGTTATCAACATGTTCAAGTCATAAGTTCATCCATATTCATTTTGAGATTATGATTACCATCCCACACAGTTGCTTCTCAATATACAATGGCAGAAAGCTCTACCAATAAACAAAACTGTCTCATACTAGTTGTTACATTTGCATATTTTTCTGATTATTGGCAATACTTATTGAAGGTTATATGTTCCTATTTTCTATCAATAAATTCAATGTTGTTAAATTGAAAATTGGCAATAGTAATTTTGGAAAAATCAATGGGAGCAGTCATAAAGGAAACTGTTTCAAGTTAGGAAAAAATTTAATATTACACCTACTGGTATATATTTTAACATGAATTTGTACCCATGGTTGATATTTTAACAACATGCAAAAGGAAATATAGAATAATGATGACAAATTACAGACAAAATGCAGTCTTATAGTATTTGTTTAAAAAAAACAAAACAAAAAACAGAAAAAGAGAGCAAAGAAGTGGAGATGAGGGGAGAAAGGGAGGGGCGGAGGGGGAAACGTGAGAGGGAGGGACAGAGGGTGGGAAACGCGAGAGGGAGGGGCGGAGGGTGGGAAACGCGAGAGGGAGGGGCGGAGGGTGGGAAACGCGAGAGGGAGGGGCGGAGGGTGGGAAACGCGAGAGGGGGGGCGGAGGGGGGAAACGCGAGAGGGAAGGGCGGAGGGTGGGAAACACGGATGGCGAGTGAGAGAGGCACAGGGAAGGAAACAGGTTTCAAACGAGAGCTTGTATTTTTGTTTTAATTTATTTATTTGTATTCATAATTTTAGTATTGATAAAATTTTCATACACTAAACTATGCAAGGCAGTGGTTGGGGTTTATTTTGATTGTTTACAAGAACTCCCTATTCAACAACTGCCACTATATCACTACATCTTTTCAGATCATGGTCAATCAAGGCTCTCCACAATATCCTGTCTTACTCTTTTACCACTCCTCTGTCTCTGTGGTACTTGTTCTACCAAGTGTGTCTGTATCACTCCCTCTGTTTACCTTGCTTTTAATGTATCCTCTCAGTGTTAAATTCTCTAAGCTTTCTTTCCTTATTATGTTTTCAAAAAATTTCAGCCCTCTTTTCTGATTGTTAACGGTAGTTAACAAAAATTTCCATTTGTCATATGAAAAAGAAGTCTCAATATTTGTTGGTCAAAACCAGATCTTGGTTGTTCAAAGTCACATCTTCATTTGTGACACAGCTGTACAGAATTCACTACCATATAAGATATTAGACATTACATACCAGTCCAGTACACTTTGAATCAAAGGATTATTTCTGTTCCCTTGTTATTTTGCTCTTTTTCTGAAAAGCATCTTTTTTTTATGCCTATATATCTTTGGATCTCCATATCACAGTTTGTATCTTCCATTCATATACTTTTTTTTTTTTTTTTTTTTTTTTTTTTTTACATCCACAAATCATTGAGAACACTATCACATTTTCTTTAAGATTAGTGATGAATACTTTAATTTTCACAAAGTATACTAAGGTTCAAATGTCATTATCTCTATGACTACTGCTTTGTTTCTCTTCAACTCAGCCAATGTTGACCTAACTTTTTTATTTTTTTTATATCAGAGGTCCTTCCATACTTTCATGTAGTGTAGATTTTTCCTTTGTCATCTAAGAGTTCTCTGATGTATTCATTCCATCTCTAGTGCTTTTTTCCCCTTTTATGATTGTTCCAAATTGGTTATTCAGTAGCAATGAATTTTACATTGCCTCAGCCTCAAGGTGCTTGGGGAATGCCCTGCACAGAATTCAAAGGGAATTCAACCAGAATTTCAGACTTTTTTTTCTTAATATGTTTGCCCTGAAGGCCATCAACTTAAGTAATACCCTCTAACCAGCTTTCAGACGACCACATCTGGTCAGCACAGCCATTCATTCTTTGCTGATCAATGTTGCTTAATCATTACCCTGCCAGAGGCAGTATGAACTGCACAGCAAAATGCATCTCAAAAGGTAAATTTACCTACATCTTTGAATATATCTGTTTTAAGGTCAAAGAAATGTTACTGTAAACATTTTAAATGCACAAATATTCTACACTTCGATTTTTAAAATGCAATACAAAGTTAATAATTATTTGAGTTATATTACTTTACTCTTTATAAAATGAATTTGTATCAACCTTAACAATATGACATGTAGCAATTCTTTTTCTAAATGCCATGTCCCTTCAGGACGTAGGCTATCATGACTCTCCACAACTTCCTGTCCTTTATAACTCTTAGTAAGGTTAGCCTTTTGGCTATTACTTCTAATCCCTGTTTTGCCAACCATTTACATAAGCTCATTGGGTTGGTAATATTTCTCTGTCCCTATTGCCTTCAATGTCCTATGACATTTAGTTTTCCAAGCTCTCTTTCCTCATTATATGCCTTAGAAATTTCAACTTCCTCTTTCTCAGTATAAGTGTCCTTTGGTTCCATTTTCTCTAAAACTTTGTTATTACTCACATTTTAAGTCCATGATATTTTCAGCATCCTTCTATAAAACCACATTTCTGTTCCTTTAAGTCACTTAATCTGTGAGGATATTGTCCAGCATTCAATGCCATATAAAAGGGGTAATATTACATAAAAGTTCAGTACTCTTTTTTATATGAAACAAAATTTTGTTTCTTATTACATTGCATAACTTTTGGAAGGCAACTTTTTTTATTATCCCAATGCACCTTCAGATTCCAGTGGTGCATTTCTTATCCTGTATTAAAACACTTTCTAGATATTTAAACATAAAATAATTACAAATTTATGCTATATTTAATATTAAAATAATAATGACGGTAAATACAGTGTTCAATATCAGAGACAGAACCACTACAAAGTTCGATACAGACTAATGTTTAAAAATCACCTATAAAAATGTCTTTACAAGCTTTCAGTCATAGATGCCTGAATTTGAGGCTCAAGCTTATGAAATTGATAGTAATGCCTGAAAGCTACTGAATACCAGGATTTGAAGTGCTTTTAAAGACAATTTTAAAAATATGAGCAAACAGAAATACTTTGGTTAGACCACTAGGTATGGGGAACTCCTAGTCTTCTTAGGATTCTCTTGGGAGTGAAGGATTTCTGGTTCATTTTTGGGACATCCTTCTATTACAGGTAAACTTGTAAATAAAACCTGAAACTCATTTGGTTGCTGGTTTTATCAATCTTCATTGTGTCACTGGTGCTAGGGCCAATTGTGCTGAAAAGTCAGTTTATGCACAGGAATCTCTTGGACTTTTTGGAACATTACTTCAACAACATTGAAATAATCCCCGAAATGTGTGTTATGAAGCCTGGGTGCAGTGTTACTTGGTCACATGTCAACTTCATTATATATATTAGGTTGGTGCAAAAATAATTTCGTTTTCTAACATATGTTACTATGTGAGAAAACGAAATTATTTTTGCACCAACCTAATATATATGTGTGTGTGTGTGTGTGTGTGTGTGCGCACGCGAGAGAAAAAATGTGTGTGTGTGTGTGTGTGTGTGAGAGAGAGAAAGAGAGAGAGAGAATACATATGTGTGTGTGTGTGTGTGTGAGAATGAGAGAGAGAGAATATATATATGTGTGAGAGAGAGAGAGAGAATATATATATGTGTGTGAGAGAATATATGTGTGTGTGTGTGTGTGTGTGTGTGTGTGTGAGAGAGAGAGAATATATATGTGTGTGTGTGTGTGTGAGAGAGAGAATATATGTGTGTGTGTGTGAGAGAGAATATATGTGTGTGTGTGTGTGTGTGTGAGAGAAAAAAAATATATATGTGTGTGTGTGTGTGTGTGTGTAATATATTATATATATTATTATTTATATATTATATGCACTGTACTTATTAGAAAGCACTCAATATCAGTGATAGAGCTAACAAACTCACATCAATCCAACCAAATATATATATATGTATGTATGTATGAGAGAGAATCGAAAAACAAAGTGGCAAAACTCTGTGTAATGCATTATTCACTGAGAAAGACATCAGTCTAAAGTAATGATTTTATTGATGGAATTATGTTGTAATTTTATCTCATCTTCGTCACCAAAATGTTGTAACCTAGGGAAGGTTACTGAATAGAATAATCACACACATGTTGGTAATGAACCATAACACTTAGGACAAGAACAACACATAAAATTTGCCAGCAGCATATAGAAGTAGTCAACTGCTAGCAGTCAAGTGAATTTCACAATGAATCTCAACTGCAGATCAACATACAGTATTTACTACTGTATTTGTGTGAATGGGAACATACTCATTATTGTCCATAGGTATGCTACAACAAATGATATGTGTAAGAAAAAAAAAAAAAAGAGATAAATGCAAGCACCAGTTATAATTATGTATTGAGGGGAAATACTGAAGATTTAGGAATGTTGAATTTATTACTTTTTATCAAACTAAAAAATTTAAAAGACTTAAAACCTAAGAATTTAATCTCAAAATTCACATTTATATCTCCCCTGCTCATTCCTACACATGATTCCAGCAATAAAAACATTACTTTAGTCCAATGAAGTACTTCTAGAGGACAGAACAAGTCACACATTTTTCCATTGTCATTCAACTAACATTTTTCTGATATATAGAAATTTATATATATTACTGTGTGCGTGTGTATACAAATTGGGATGCTAAAAAGTTTTCAGCCTGACTAAAGGACTCAAAAGCAACTCTTATATTTGGTCAAATTTTGGGAAGTGGTTTGAGCCAAGAATTTTTCAACACTCACGTAATAAATTATGAAGGCTATTAGATTTTATGCAATATCACAAAAGGAACATTTTTAACTTTTGGAAAGCATAATACTAGTTTGAATAAAATCTAATTATGATAAGTAGTCAATTCAGAATTACAAATAGTTATAATATTCTGTAGAGGTGCTTTTAGAATAAATATCTCAGTGAAATTAATATTTTCAGAAAATACAAGAATTCGCAATTAATAATTTAGAGATTCTTGATAAAATCTAAAGAATTTGAAATATTATTAGTCCTGACCTGGCATCTCAGCTTCAGTCACTTTCCCCACAGCCATAATGTAACTTCCCTGAGCCAGTTCTATAAATACTTTTATAGTAATTGTTCTGATGAACTTTCCTCTATCATACTTAGACTATGAATTTAAGCACAGTACTAGAGTACTGGCAAGGTCTCAACATTTTACAGTTAAAATAACTAGTTATAACTATTAGGTTGGTGCAAAAATAATGTCGTTTTCTCACATATGTTACTATGTGAGAAAACGACATTATTTTTGCACCAACCTAACAGTTTCTTCTCACACTTATCACTGGCTTCTTGCTTCCCAGTCAACTTTGATCTTCAAAAATTTACATACAATGTCAATTGTTATCTTCTGTCTTCTTAATTCTTGTTCTTTTACTGTTCTCTCCCTTTAATAGTTTTTTTTTCTCATAACACTGAGTAATCCCTTGCAATTTAGTGGCTTTATTGCCTCACTTGGAGTGAAATTATTAAAAAAAAAAAAAAAAAAAAAAATACTTTTATTTATTTTTTGCTTTAAAAATGAAATTGTTTTCCTTTTTCCTGTACTCAATTGAAACCTGCTTTCAGATAATAGAGAGAATATATTTTGAGATTGAAACTGGAACCTCGAGGTGAATTGTTATCCTAGTTGATCATTTCTATTATAATCTTAATTGTTATTGGTTAAAAGTATTCAAATTGTTTATTGTTGTTCTCATTTGTTACTACTGCTTTATGCTTCCATAGTTTTTCTTTCTTTTTATCCCATTTCCAGATCAATCAAAAAGAATTTGATGTCTCCAAAAATTTTGTAACAACAGTAGAAACAAAAACAATAAATTAAATTGAAAATGCATTTATTTTCTACCTAAATAAAAATTGGATGAACACTCGAGTAAGTATGTCAACAATGAGGAAATTAATATTTTTAAAATGGGAGAAAGAATTAATCTTGAATTCTGTAAGTGTAAATTTTTAAAACAATGATATATAAACACAGAAGATATATCCTTTGGTCTCAAAGGTGTTTAATCCAGTAAAAAAAAAAAAAAAAAAAAAAAAAAAGCGAAAGAAAAAAGAAAAAAGAAAAAAGAAAAAAGAAAAAAGAAAAAAAGAAAAAAAGAAAAAAAGAAAAAAAGAAAAAAAGAAAAAAAGAAAAAAGAAAAAAGAAAAAAGAAAAAAGAAAAAAAGAAAAAAGAAAAAGAAAAAAGAAAAAAATCAACAACATAGTAAAGTAATAAATTTTTTTTTCTACTAAAAAAGTAAGGTAATTTCTTTGGCAATTTATCATTCCATGGCACATTATCTCAGACTTGCTCTTCAGCATCTGCACTTGCAGTCAGAGTGAAAAGGGAGCTACAATATATGGGGGAATAAGATATATAAATTACTAAATATCAGGACGGTGTTGGGTAAATGAATGACAAAATGGAGAAAAAAAAAATCATGTCATCAGACTAAAGTAATGTTTTTGTTGATGAAATTATATGTAAGGCAGGGGAATATATTTAAATACAAGCATCAGTTATAAATATATACAGATAGGAAACACCGAAAATTTTAGAACACTGAAATTTTGTATTTGATATAAAGCTACTTATAAAACACCTTAAAATAATGACTTTTCATCTAACAAGGGTTAAGTAATGTAGTTTCAGGTTAATTACTTGATAGACTATTTGACAACATTAATTTCCTTGTCAAAAACTTCCATTATGTTTTTTCATTTAATGCTGTGAAAATTAACTTTTTAAAATATTATTTACACAAACTATCTTAATCAGTGAGTTAGTAATCACTATAGAGTGAATTTTTTTCATTCTAACCTGTTTGCCTAAACTCTGACCAAATGAGTAAACATCAGAATTTATTTTGGAATTCCTCCTATGTTAGGCTGAAAACTTTTCAGCACTTCTTTTTTTTTAATAAATCTATAATTCAAATTAAAATATATGAACTAAAAAAATAATGACATTAATCAAGATGTTGACGTTCCATGTTACCAAAAACAAAAGATTACGAAGGAATTCCCCATCAATACCAGAAAGATCAATGAAAGTCGACTTGAGAAACTTATTTTTCTCAAAAATTGTTTTAAAAAAAAGATTTTAGAAACTTTAAGCATCACTGGCTGCTTGGTCAATTAAGTCCAAATATTTCCTGAGAAATTAAACAACTAATTTTACCATTATCATTACTATAATAAGTATCTTTAGTAATAATGTTCTCTAAGTGTAGCAAAATGAATAAAATTCATTAATAATACAATTAAATCTGGGATATTAAATTAATCCAAAGTATAAATATTAGTAGAGAAACAGTCCATAATTTAAGAGTAATCTTTAATTAAAATGATACAAGCTAGTTTGGTAATTTTCTTTTCTAAATTACTTAAATTAAGTGTTTTTATTTCAGCAGCATTATACTAACCACTAAAAAACTTAGGCAGGGATCCAATTTCTCTGTTCCAAAAACCATCACCCTTAGCATGCTGATCTTTCCATAAAGTTACATCCAGAAGTGGCATAAGTAAAACACATTGTTTGATCTCTTCTATGATCTCTCTTCCAAGACTGAAGTCTACAGTCAGGGTGGAAGGTTTCCCCCAGATAGACTCAAAGGCTATGGGTGACCTGTCCATGACTAAAGCAAGCCTTTAAGTCGGAGGACATTGGCTGTGGTTTGATTTGGAGAGGGATAGGCGCCACCTAGTCTAATTTGCCCAAAACATGCTACACATGAATGAATACTTACAGAGATATGGGTGCGCAGATGTGCAGTGGCCCTATGATCACACCTGGTCATCAGACTGATAATAATGATTATTCTCGTATGGGAAGGAATGAAAACAATCAATGAATTACACCCACACACATTTATCTCCAAAACTTCGCTGAATGATCAGCATACCATGATGAAAAAGTGCTTCAAACTTAATAAAGACAAAGTTTTATTGTCAGAATCTTTGTTATTATTCAGAGGAAAGGCCAAAGGATTTTTTGATTTTTTTTTTTTTTTTTTTTGGGTCCTTTTTAAACCATACAAGATTTTGGCTTAAAATTGTTTTTCTTGTGTCAGTGGGTGACCATAAATTAGTACAGGAAATTTTAGCATCTTTTTGCAGGGAAAAATACATTGGTTTGGAAATTCTTGCAAAAATCAAATAATTGTCAGATTTTAATTAAACTTTTAGGACTTATTCAAAAATGAATGTAATTATTTTAGAAATGATTTTTAGAAAATCTTGGGAAAACATTTTTTTTTTTTTTTTTAAAAACATCTTTTACAATCCATATTTAATTTTATGAAATTTTGAGAAATTTAATTTATATAAGAAAAAATAAAAATGTATTGTTTCGTACATTTATGTAGTGTACCAAGTCAAATGTCAACAAAATTTTGTTAACCATTAACATCATATGTTGCATATTTTCATATTTTATGTTATCTTAACATCAATTCATGACACTTTTTTAAATAATTATTTTCATTATGTCACTTTTTCGTATAAGAATCTATTTGTTGTATAATAAAAATGTAAACAAAACCAAAAATAAGGCTGTTTATTTTCCACTAAATTGGTCAACATTTAACCATATAAATACAAATTCAGTTGATTTTATGTTCATAGTTCTTATATAAATGTTAATCAGCATTCAAAGAGTTTTCTAAAGATATATGACTTGACCCTATTGGGATATATGAAAATGTTATACCATGGCAAACATCAAAACCTAATATTTTTAATTTGGCCCAACTCTGTAAAGCTCTTGTAACAAATTTGTTATCAAATTTTAAAAAATTTATTAAAGATACACTTTTTTTTTTTTTTAAGAAATTAAAGCTCAAAAGGTTATGGTCAAATTATCTTATCTGGCCTTTAAACAAAAAAAAATAAATAGAGCATCTTTTAGATCTATCTAAGTACTTTAAAATACTATATAATTTAGCTTTGTCAGTGAAAAACAACTGAGATATTGATATTTAAACTTTGTAACTATTTTCCAAAATTCATCTTTTTGGTGAGAGTGAAAGGGTCATCTCTCTAAAATTCTTCAGATCACATGATGGCTAAAGGAACATATATATGTAGGAATTAGCAGCAGCTAACCAAGTATTTTTCGAAAGCATTACTATTATTGTATCTGTGATTTACAAAGTCTCTCCTACAAACGAGCATTACAAAAGTAGTGAGTATTCATTGAACTTACATGAGGAAAAAATAAAATATATGTAACCTACATGTTGTAATAGGATATTCAGCAATATTTACTACTTCACTAAAGAGAAGACATATTTGCAGGACTACAAAGAAATAACCAAGTGAAGTTATTCGAAAATTAATCTACAAAATATTCAGGGAAGTACAGCAAAATAGAAGAATTAAAAGCTATTATGATTCAAATGTTGATGCTACAAAAGCAACAACAAGAACAACAGTTGCAGCAAAGACAACAACATTAACAGCAATTACAACAGAAGTTTTTTTGAATTATTTACTAAAATTACAGAAGACCTCAGATTCATTCATTCCAGATGCTGTTGCTAATTCAATCAGCAAATTTGTATTCAATCCAGATGAATGGATAACTTTTCCAGCTTATTATAGAAGATATAAAGTGATCATCAAAAGGGATTGTTCATATTGGAATGATAAAAAGAAAGTTTGTTTATTATCAAGAAAATTGTGCCCTGCTGAACATGAAAAATATGTGAATTATATTCACAAAAAAAAAAACAGGTGAGATAAATTTTAATGAAACTGTTGTAATACTATCAAAAATTTTTAGTGATAGGAGCTCATTATTTAATAGACGATAGCAATGCCTTGACTTACTAAAGTGCAACGATGAAGATTTTGTCACTTATGCAGGAGTCATGAATTGAGAATGTTAGAAGTTCAAGTTATATGAATTAACTCCAGATTTATTTAAATGCCTAATATTCGTACAGGGTTTAACTTCTAATAAGGACATAGAAATGGATCCCAAATTAACTTTCCAGAAAATAGCAGAAGAGTATCAATGTATTGTAAATCTAAAACTCAATACCGCAAGGATTGAGGAAAGAGATATTTCACAAGTACATAGCGTCCG
Source organism: Acanthosepion lycidas (assembly GCA_963932145.1). NCBI lineage: Eukaryota > Metazoa > Mollusca > Cephalopoda > Sepiida > Sepiidae > Acanthosepion > Acanthosepion lycidas. Next base: position 19,603,451 of record OZ010580.1, on the reverse strand, counting down.
ACCATCTACAAGAAAAGACTGTAGATGTTTTACAACTTCTGACAGAACAGTAAAAAAAGACAATAACCCCCTCCCCTTAATACCTAATATTTGCCACAGTTGTAGAAGTAAGCATTTCAAATGTGGGAGGATAGGACACAAAAGTACTTGTTGCAGATACAAAAAAAAAAAAAAAATGGAAGAAAAATAAAACATGTGAACACAATAAATACATGAAGTAAAGATAAAAAGCATAAAAGGAAAATTAAGACTTTGATCGTGTCTTTAACCGAGTTAGAAACATCTCAAAAGAGGAAATGCGTTTTTGTGGAAATTAATGTAAAAATAAAATTACAACTGGATACAAGATCTGATGTCACTATCATAAATGAACTCACATGGAGAAAAATGGGTAAACATAGTTTATTGACTTCTTATAAAGTTGCACATGGAGTTTCAGGAAAGAGATTGAACTTTTTGGGTGAATTCACCTGTAACATTTTTGTTGGAAAAACCAAGAAAGTGATGGTGTTTGTATTAAAGAATACTGCTAATTTATTTGGAACAGACATGACTGCATTGTTTGATCATTGGGACCTTCCAATTAACTCTTTTTGCAACAAAATACATATTGTTACCTCCAGTGCTAATACGGCAACTAAAACATTAAGGAATGAATTGAAAAAAAAGTTTTCTAGGAGTTTTCTCAGGTCTTGAGACATGCACAGAAACTAAAACTAAATTTGAATTAAAAGAGAATATAACACTAACATTTAAGCCAAAAAGGAGTGTACCTTTTGCAGCCTTAGAACCAATTAATAAGGAATTAGAGAGACTAGAAAAATTAGGTGTGATCTCAAAAATAGACTATTCCAAATGGCCATCACCAACAGTTTATGTTAAAAAGAAGAAATAACAAAATCTGCATATGTGCTGATTTTTCAATGGGGTTAAATGAAAGTTTGAAACAATATAACAATCTGTTACCAAGTCCAGAAGAATCTTTGCCAAATTAAATGGCAGTAAATCTTTTTCTAAATTGAACCTGTCAGACACTTACCTACAAGTACTAGTACACAAAGAGTACTCAAAACTATTAACAGTTAACACTCATAGAAGGTTATACAAATTTAATTGAATTCCTTTTGGTATAAAGGTAGCACCAAGCACATTCCAACAGATTATGGATAACATGCTTGCTGGTTTGGATTGTGCACAAGCATATTTAGATGATGTACTTATTAAAAGTAAGACCCAAAAGCAACATGAAAGATGTATAAAAAAAATTTAAAAAAAAAAAAATATTTGACAGAATTAAAGAATATGGTTTTAAGATCAATGAAGGAAAATTTGAATTGTTTATGCTCAGATTTAAATATGTAGGATAAATTATCAATGAAAACAGTAGACAACCAGATCCTTCAAGGGCAAGTGCAATAAAAGACATACCAGCATCAACAAATGTAACAAAGTTACAAGCATTTTTAGGGTTAGCTAATTACTATCATATCAGAAAGAGGAGTCAGATGAAGTAATGCTACAACAATTTCTGTGTTTTTTCAGAATAACACCAAACCCAAACACTGTCTAGAATGTCGCCTGCAGAGTTGATGCTCGCCAGGAAGATTAAGTCCGTTTTTAATAAATTATCACCAGAACGTAAGTCAAGAGTATCAAGAAATAACAATATAAATACTTCAAAGCTGGAGATAAGGTATTTTTTAAAATGTATCAATGTGGAAAAGAATTCTGGGAAGATGGCGTTATAAAAAAAAAAAAAACAGATTGGCAAAATGACACTTACATGGTACAGGGACAAAGGCAGGGGGGGACATAAGCAACAACTTAATCAGTTAAAACACAGATTCACGGATTTAAAAAAGTCTCTGAAAAGAAGTACCTATGAAAATTTTGTATGACATGTTTGATGTACCCATGCCATCAGAAATTGCTGAACCAAGATTTTATGGTAAGAGAAAAAGAATAACAACAGAATTTCTAAATATTAAACCAAAGCTGATATAGGCTCCAGAGGAAGCTATCTCAAAGAGGAGGTGTCATATAGGAATAAAGAGTCACTGCCAACATTTGGATTTGAACACAGATCACCAGAGAGTAAACACAGTTGACCTCATCTTGAAATAATTAGATCACATGACAGCTAAAGGGGAAAATATATATATATATATATATATATATATATAGGAATCAGCAGCATCTGACAGAATATTGTTCAAAGGCATTACTATTATTGTATCTGTGATTTACAAAGTCTCTCCTACAAGCGAGCATTACAAAACAATTTAAATTAGTTTTGAAAGACAGCAAAGTATTTTGCTTATTGAAAATATTAAATTTAACCTATTAGCTTGAAATTAAAACTAAAGTTTCAGCTTGACTTTACAAAATTTTAACAAATATTCTGGAATATTTAAGAGTTTAACCTCTTTCAATACCAAAAATATACGATATCTATTTAAATTGTTTGAACAAAAATTTGTATACACTTCAATCAGCAATAAAAAAAAGAATAAAATACTGTAAGTTAAGAACAATGTCCCTTTTCTATCAGTGGTCATTGGGGATATAGGTTTAATTTTGTCTCTGAAGCCAATGAAACAAAAATCACTTATTCAACCCTTTAGCATTCATCATGCTCAAACCTGTGCCGTAAATATCAACTCTCAAAGTATCCCTGTTTGCGTGACTTCCTGAATTATTTGTGATAATGTCGTCATATATTATAGCAGAGTAAACATGGGGTGGGTTACAGCGGGTTGAACATTGAGAGCCAATATTTATGGAGCAGGTTGAATGCTAAAGGGTTAATTACAGCACAATTAATAAGCTCTTGCTCTAAAATCAACTCTATATGTCATGGTGGACTCTCCCATTGATCTTGTTGTATGAAGGCCTCAATTCCTTTCAGGACTATACTGCAAATGTAAACGCACAGATAATTTGATTAAAGTGTTGAATTCATGTGTGTAGAACCATCAGAAGGAGTAACTGAAATGGTGCACAGTGTTTCATGAATCCTCTAAACAGACCTCCTTAGATCTGAATTTAAAGTTTTCATTCTCTTAGACTGGCTGCCAACCAAGGCAAGAGAGCCCAGTTTGTTCTGGAGGAAGGTGGACTCATACCTTTCTCATGGGTATAAGTGTGAAGTGAATGAAACATAATGGTGATTTCACTTTCTGCACTTAACCTTTACACTATTCACACATCCTTTATATCAGACTTCCTGATATTTACTTGAGAACTCAAACTTAACATCTGAACACAAACACACATTGCATTGTTTTGTACAATATTCAAATAAGTAAATAAAATAAAGAGTATTCCAACAAAGGATTTGCATTTATTCATCTTTATTAGGTTGGTGCAAAAATAATGTCGTTTTCTCACATAGTAACATATGTGAGAAAACGACATTATTTTTGCACCAACCTAATTTAAACTCTTCAAGAAAGCAGCAAAAAAGAAAACAAAAAAAAAAGTTAATTTTTTTTCTTTTTAAAATCTTAAGTGTATTCAAAGGATATCATATTCCTATGATATCCATCCTCTGTTAAGAAATGCAAAATGGTTATAGGCTTAAAAAAAGTTTCATCTGCTAAAGAACCAAATCTATAATTTGTTGCTTTCTTGCAATTGATTATATATTCTTCTACAAAAACAAACATCAAAACAATAGAAAGGACAAAGTGTCATTCAGAGTGCTCTCTATCTCATATATATATATATATATATATATATATATATATATATATATATGAGATATAGCAAAATTCCAAATGGTATATGAAAACCTAAATATTCACATGCAAAAAACATGAGAAACAGCAAACATGCACATAAAATAATCAATCACGTGTATGTTATACATTACTGGAAGGAAATTTTGTTATCTTCACAAAAGCTCTAGTCAGTATGGGTTACTTTTGAAGATATTCCAATTCTTGTTTGTAAAAAGATGCAAAGAAAAAGGAGTTGGAGAAGTTTAAAAAACAAAAAAATATGTTAAATAAATAAATAGAAATCAAAAAAGGTGCATATGCCTCTAAAGAATCCCACATGATTCCTTATTCTCAATCGATTATTGATTAGAAATGCCTGTGAGGCTATGCAATGAACTTGGTAGGAAAGAGGTTAACGTGCCTAACAAGGCAAAGTATGATAGTTTGAGAGGGCCAATGAATCTGATAACAGATGAATAATCATGATACATTTGAATGACAACAGCAATATACCCAAGGCTGAATAACAGAAAGAAATATATAATGCCCTTTAAAATCAGAATACTATTAGAAATTATTAGCAATCTATGTTAATTAGATGTTTAAATTCAATAAATTGGAATTTTTTTAAGATAATTAGTGATTTCCTTCCCCACCACATGCACAAAAATCTCTAACATTATTGGTCCTGACCTGGAATCTCAGCTTCAATCACTTTCCTACTGCCATAATATATTTCCTACTGCCATAATGTAGTTTCCCTGTGTCTTTTCTACAAATATTTTCAGAGCAATTGTTTTGATGAGCTTTCCTCTTTTGTACCGTAACTTGAATTTAAGCATAGTACTAGACTGGCAGCTAAGTTTCACCAGTTTACTGAATTACAATGTCAATCATCATTTTCTATCTCCTTGAATCCTGTTCTTTTTATTGGCCTTAGTAACATTTTCTTAATTTCTTTCATTCTATTGTCTTTCATCCTCAGTAACTCCTTGCATCTTCATAGATTTATCACTTGGCTTGGGATAAAATGATGAAAACATAAATAAAAGCCTTAAGGCCCAAAATTAAAACCATGTTAGGCATCTATCAAAAAATGCATGTTAATAGTGAACGAGGCTTGAATTAAAAGGAAAAATTTTTTGCCTTTAGAAAGAACTGAAGAAAAACAAATTTTACAAATGATCCTTTTAAGAGAGAAGGGTATATGAAGTCCAATGGCCAGGGAATTGTCTCTAGAGGTCACTGACTATACTTTCATGTGCTTCAGTCTTTTGCTACTAAACTGTCAGCTATCTCCCCCCCACCCGCCATATCACACCCTGTCATATAGGACATAAATGAATGGAAATGCCTGTTTATACAAATAAGTGGAGTTGGGTAGAGTTATCATTAGATCAATTGCTAAGTGTACCTTTGTGTAGTAAACTTTCTGTTTCATTACTTACCTACAACTTTGTCTTCCTTATTTATTTCCCTCCGTTATCTCAAAAGCACAAGATACTACATCCCCTCTTCCCAAGACTGCGGTATATTAGATGCAATAGCCAACAGTATAGAAAAGTCACTTTCTCTCCATCCATCTACAAACATCTTTGTCTTCAGCAATTTTAATGCTCACATGACACATGTCTGAAACATTCTAAAAGGTATTGATGTTGCCAGTACGCAGACATTAAATTTTTTTCATTGCGCAATTCCTTACTCAAATCATGGACTTGCCTACAGATTTCCTTAGCTAAATCGAGAACAGGCTTTCCTACACTATTTCTTACCTCCTCTTCTCACTCTCGACAATCATTGCAATACTGCCCTCTTGGAAACTCGGGCCACTCTGTGGTAGCTATTGATATCACCTTCCAAGTATCCATTAAACAGGAACTCCCTACCCATAGGACCTCTTTCTGTTACCAGCATGCTGATTGGAATTCATTCTGGGATTTTCTTTGTGACTCCTTAAACTGACAACTTCAACTTTCAAAGGTTTCTTCTTGAGTCAAAGCTGGCCTGGACACTTTCATCCCTTCTCGGAAATACCAGGTGAAACGGCAACCCTTTTCATGGTTCAGACCAGCATGCTAAGCCGCCATAGCACACAAGAACCACTATTTCCAGCTATACAAGCATGACAGCTCTTGCTATAACAGCTGCCTATTTCTTACTGCTCATAACAAATGTGAGTCCTCAAAGGAGCTAAGCCTCTGTTTGCTAAGAGAATGAGGCAACACACAGCCTCCAATAACTTTGGCTCTTGTGATTACTGGCATCTCTGTAACAGGGTACTAAATAAGTGCAAGGTCTCTATTAACCTCCTCTTCAATCAATTTGAAGTGTTATCATCCTTTGCTGATAAATGCTTTGCCCATGACTCATCTGGAGTATCCCTGCCTAACTTCCCTCTTAGAACTGATTCTCTGCTGGGTGATATACATATAACCCATTCCATGGTCTCTGCTATCATCTCTAACCTTGATCCCCACAAAGCATGTAGACCTGATGGTATCCCTGTAATAGTCATTAGGAAGTGTGCTTCTGAACTGACTCCTGTTCTCTCTAAACTGTATAATAAATGACTCCTGCTTTCCTGCCTGCTGGAAGTCATCATCTGTTGTTAAGAACTTTTGTGGACTGTCCATCCCATCCAACTATCAGCCTATTAGACTTCTCTCTCTTTTGAGGAAACTCCTAGAGGTCCTAATCTATGCTGAATTGGTCAATCTTTCATCACAGGGCCTTTTCTCAGACAAGTAATACAGCTTTCGTTTCTCCAGGTCAACTGCTGATGTAATGATGGTAACTGTGAAAGGAGTCTATCATGCTCTAGATAAAAACCGGTTCAGTTAAATCATGAAATGAAAATTATCCTGAACAGCCATTTGTGTAAATCCTTTTGTACTAATGCAGATGTCCCTTAGGGCTCCATCCTTGGTTCTATGTTGTTTTAATCTTCATTAACAACCTTCCCAATGGCATCTAGACTGACAACACTATCATTTACACCTGCCCCTATATCAGTCCTACAAGATCAAAATGGCAGCTGAGGTATAAACCAACCTGAAGACCATTGTTAACTGGAGAAAAAGATGTTTTTTACAAATGATCCTTTTAAGAGAGAAAACTAAACTTCTCTCTATTAATCATCTAAGTGACCTCTTTCTAACTTCCATCAGCATGGCTGATGCTAACCTCCAGGAAAGTGACACATTTCTCAGCCGACATGAAGTGGAACGACTATATTGAATCCATTGCTAGGTCAGCTGCTAAGAAGGTCAGTTCACTGTGTTGGGTGAGACAATTTTTCTCTCCGGAATCTATCTTGCATATCTATAAGTTTACAATTCATTCATGCTTAGGATATTGCTGCCATATATGGTTCAGTGCACCTCAGCAATATTATTGGTCCTGATCTGATGGACCAGCTTCAGGCACTTTCCCACCATTGTAAAGTTGCCTCTGTGCTATTTTATAAATACTTTCATGAGTTCTTTGCTATGGTACCTAGACTGTAATACTAGATTGGTGGCAAGATCTCATCAATTTACAGCAGATGAAGCTGTAACTTCTATGCTGTTTTTCTTGTATTTCTCGCTTGTGGAATTCCACAACCACCTATTGCTTGTAGCCCTTAGCAAATTTTATTCTTTTGTGAAACCTCCTGCATCTGATTCTGCTATCCATTCACACAAGCTCATCAGGTAGGTCACCTGCTGCCTTTCCCTGTCTCTCTTGCTCATGATGGTGCCCTGTGAGTGTCAAATTCTCTGGGCCTTTCTTCCTCAGAAATTTCAACTGTCTCCGATTCTGAGCATGTGTCCTTTTTGTTCCCATTTTCCTTAAGACTTTTCATTGTCCCATCTATGGAATTCTCAGCATTTTTCTGCTGAACAAGATTTCTGTTGCTAACAGTTTTCTCTTCATCAGTAGGGACTAAATTTGAACAATTAAAATACATCAGTTAAACAGCTGTGGTTCAAAACTTACTTTTAAATCTAAAATTAAACCTTCATTTTAGATCAAATGAAGTAATAATAAAAGTATTCAATAAATTACTACTTATAAATTGCACAAATATAAAAAGAGTCGTGGCTTCTGCAGAAACATGTCTGAAGGGAATACATTTGCAAAGATAGAGAATCTTTTCTGGAGGTTGTAAAAGCACTCTTGACCATGACTATCTAGATATTTTCAGTGCAATTGCTTGTAAAAGTAAATGAAAAAAAGGACACTAAACTCCTGAAATATTCAAAATGTTTGTCATACTGAATATGATACTTCATAATTTCAATTCAGATAATGCCTTAAAAATTCATTTTGAATGACTTTTGCCGACTTAAATAAAGTAGAGTAGACCTGATTAAAGTCTTTAAAACAATTGATAAGGTTGATTATGAATTTGCATCTCACTGCTGGTTAATTTATGGAAGGCACTACTTGGATCAAAAAGTGTTCAAGTTCAGGAAGCATCAAAATTCTTGTTGTTTACCATAGTAACAAACAAAAAATATTAAAAAAAAAAAATGATTCACCTCCTTGTCACAAATAAATTTTTACTATTATATTTAAAACAAATGCCAGGAAACATATGTTTTATAGTTATTTTAAGGTGTGATTGTAAAATTAGAGAGGAGGTGGAGAAACAAGATGTAGGTGACAATGACTCTCCACAACTTCCTTTTTTCTTTCATATCTATAAATTGTAAATCACTGTTCTTAGGAAATGTAGTAGACTGTTTTCCCTGAGCTTTCACCATAGATTTGAATTTGGACATCCTCTGCTTCAACTGAAAGACCAATCTGCCTTTATATGTAGAGGGAGAAGAGATGGATACATGCATCCCTCCCTCCCAAATGCATTAGCAGAAAGTTAACAGAATAGCCTTGGCCAGAATTTGAACTGCCTGCCAATTCCATTCTCTATTCAGATACCTATTGTGTTGTCCACACAAAATATTCACAAATTTTGTCTTCTCAGTTTCCTTTCCATTGATTCTACTTCCTATAAAGCTCCATATTTAATCGGTATTTATGCAATGAATGCATACCTCCTATATATATATATATATATATTTATTTTCTCAATGGTAAAATTATTTGTACACCCATCAATTTTGAATATTTTTATCCATTTTCTTAGAATCTAATGCCAGGTTTTTATATGTTAAAAAGTAAAAATAAGGAATATAAAACTCATTTATCAGAACAATGGGTTAAATACAACAAATTTGACAGGCGAATTATACAAAATAAGACAAAATTATTCATACAGTATGAAAAACAGAAAAAAATGGAACAATTTTCACAATATTAATAGTCAATAGCATGGCCTGTCATTTTTATAACTTGCTGCAATCGTTTTCTAAAATCTTTCATGAAATTTGAACAAGTCTTTTTGGGGATTTTCTTTCATTCTTCATGGTTACACGTTCTAATTCCTGAAGGTTTTTTGGTGACCGATGATTTATTCAAACTGAATTCTTGCAATAGATTTTGGATAGGATTCAAGTCAGAACTCATTGAAGGCTATGGTAGAACTGTAATCTTTTTCTGAAGCTATGCAGTCACTGATTTAGATATATGTTTGAAATCATTATCTTGCTGGAAAGTAAATCGCAGGCCTAGATGAAAATTTTGCACTGATAGTTGTAAATTTTCATCCAGAATTTTGATATAGTCTGCAGATTTCATTATTTCTCTAATTGCAATTAACTGTCCAGTCCCCCTTGAGCTAAGACAAATGCAAAACTTCATCAAGCCAGCTCCATGTTTGAATGTTGCCACTTTGGGAGGAAAGCCTCACTTTTCTGACATCAAATCTTCTGTACATCATTATGTCCCAAAAGCTCAATTTATGTTTTATCATTCCATAGTACTTGTTCCCAAAAGCAATTTTCTTTGTCCAAGAACGTTTTGGCAAAATTAAAAAGAGCAATAACATGACATGGTCAGTTTCCATACAACCAATTTCTATTTAAACAATGTTGTATTGTGCAAGTACTTACGCTGATACCCATCATATCCAAAATTTTGGCAATGTCTTTCAAAACAACTCTTTGGTTTATATTAACATCGTGACAGTTTTCATGCATTTCTTGGTGACAATTTGGGTTTTCTTTCACACCCAGATAAATATTGTCATGCTAAACTGTTTAAACTTTTTCATAAAACTTTTTTTTCATGTCTGTACTATAGATCTAGGAATAGCTAACTGATTTGAAATAGTGCTATATCTATTTCCCAACTTGTGGAAATTAATAATTCTCTGTCAGCGCTAAGCTCTTTTGTTTTCCTCATCATATTGTTAACGTAAGAATAACAATGGTGAGACACTATGTACCATGTTATGTTCTTTGCTGGAATTATCACAAATATTCTACTGAATAGTCTAGAAGGCATCACCAATAAAATAATTATATATATTACTTAGACTTACACAAATCAATCAATTTAAAGCAATATTTTCTACTGTATGAATAATTTTGTGTTTTCCTATTTTGCATAATTCGCCTGTCAAATTTGTATTTAACCTATTGTTCTGAAAATTGAGTTTTACATTATTTTTTTTTTTTTGCGGTTATTAACATATAAAAAACCTGGCATCATACAAGAATTAGATTCTGAAAAATGGATTAAAAAATTTCAAAATTGAGGGGTGTATGAATAATTTCATTGTTAACTGTGTGTATGCGCATATATATATAGGATTAATACAAATATAAAATTTGTCACTTAGCTTAGTTATGTTACTTCCAACATCCTGACTCTAGAGTTTTGTAGACAGACCCTCCAACCATTTTTATAATTACGGTGCTCATTATAATTATTAAAGTATTAATAATAAATAAGATTATGTTCATTTATCTCGCCTCCATCCATAAATTTTGCAAAATTACATCTATTCTTCCTGGATGTAATTTAATGAAACTTGAAGGAGAAACAAGTGAATATTTAATTCCACACACACTATTTTTTTCAAGAGGTAAAGGGACCAAAAACTAACAATAGCTAAGGTTTTATACCTCTGGTCCCTTTCATTATTTCAAAGATTTCAATTAGATGTCCTCACAGCTTCCTCATTTTAAGACATATTGATCCCAATGCTAGTTTGCTGATAGTTATACTTTGTCAGGCTGTAGATCAATTTCAATGCACATTTCTGGATTCTTTCAATCAGATCTATATTTTGCTGATGGCAAGGTCACTCTGCCTTCATAGCATTAACTACACAGTGCATAAAACAGGGTTTTTCACAAAGGTTAGATGTTCATCCTACTTCTCTTGCTGCAGATCACTAAATAACAAAATACATATGTCTGTTCAAACCTAACAAGCCAACATTGTACCAGGAAAGATCATCTGAACATAAAACCTTAAAAAAATAAAAAAATAATGAGAAACTAAATTCTAATTTCAAAAACTTCTCTTACCAAGTTTTAGATATGGACACACTAAAAATATACACTAAATTAAAAATAGATATAAAAATCTGCAAAATTGTGTGTACAGCTGGAAGGTGTTTATTAAAAATAATTTTTCTAGAAAAAAAATTGGAGAAAAATACTATCATAGTAAAAAAGGAAATGGTCAAAAAACAAAAATAATAAAACAATTTTTTTTTTTGTTTGTTAATCATGTCCCTCTCAAGCAAGGTGGTAAGATGCAAGGGGTTACTGAGAGTGTAAGAAAATGAGAAGACATTAGTGAGAATATAGGACAAAAGAACAGGATTCAATCTGACAGAAGATTGATTTTGAACTTCTGAAGATCATAGGTATCATTAAAGCAAGAAACCAGAAGAGAGTTCCACAGGCGAGAAAGAAAATCATTAGAATCAAACTTTGTCACAACTATTTCAACAGTAAAATAATCTAATAGTATGCCTAACTTCATGCAGTAAAGGTTCCATTGAGGAAAGCTGATTAGAACAATTACTATGAAAAGATTTATAGAAAAAGCATAGAGAAGTCATAGCATGGCAGTGGACAAGTGACTTAAATTGAGATGCCACCAAACCAGGACTAATAACATTGCAAATCCTTCTTTGGATTTTGTTGAGAATCTAGACATATACAGCAGGAGCTCCAAATCAGATACAGCAACAATATTCAATGCATAGCCAAATGGTAGATTTATAAAATATCCAAGATAGATTTTGGCGAGAAAAACTGCATGGCATGACACAATGAACCAATTTTCATAGCAGCAGATCTAGCAATTGATTCAATATTGATTCTTTATATCAGTGGAAAACCTGAAACCAGCAAGGCCAATGAGTTGCTCTCCTGGAGGTTAGCATCAGCCATGCTGATGGAAAGCAAAAAGCAGTCCCCTGTGATGACTAAAAAGGAGTTGTTGAACATTTTTAAATTCTATATTATCACCTCTGAATACAATGACTATTTCATATCACTATGATCAGTACAATATTCAACCTATTTTTGGATGTCCAGATTCTTTTTTAAAAAAGAAAAAAAAAAAAAAAAAGAAAATTTAAAAACTTTCAACAAATTCTGTGAATCCACTTTATACCTCAATTATTCTAATCACCTCACTTGAAGATGACAATCATACTAACAAGTATGAATCATTGCATTCAGTGACTTTAAAAAGTCTCAGCACTAAATGAACTTTTTTAGTTGCTTTGATTTTCCTCTATTCATAATAAAATGATGTGAATGTAAGAATTAAGCAGAGAATAATTAAGCAAAATAAAAAAAAATAAAAATACTTTTAAACAAATATTTTCACACAAGTACTGACAACATTTAAGTGAACACATGCTTACTAAAGCTAATAATATTAACTCCAGAAAATGGTCCTATTTGGCACTGCTTATATTAAGGAAGACTATATCCATCAAAAACCTACATGGTAGACTAATTTCAAGAAGCAGACTGAGATACATGAGTAAACAAAAGGATATTAAGAAAAAATGTATTATAAAATAATAATAATGATAATTATAGTGATGATGAAGAAGAAAGAAAGAAGTAAACAAAGAAATGTCTATGTGAATGTGCCATGGATTATTTGTCCTTCATGTGGGCCTTTTTTTTTTTTTTCTTTCTGACAAATTGGTAGAAAAAAAACAAGTCAGAGATATTCTTAGTTTTGTCATATTCGTTGGGTCTTTTCATTAGTGTATTTTCAAAAACACGCAAACACCTCACTGTTTTTTTTTTTTGCAAAGACTTATGTAAGGAACTTCTTGATTTGATTATAAAAAAAAAAAGTGGATATGTTTGGTTGTACATGACTTTCTTTTTTTAAATCAATTCATATTTCAAGATGGTCAACCTTGATTCTGAAAGATTCCAACTTATCACACAGGAGCAGTCTCCTTTTGATTATCATTTGTGTGACATTGAAGTGCCTATTTTTTATTCATTTTATTTTTATTTCTTACACAATTTCCTACTTGTAATTATCTTTAACAAACATATTTCTTCATGTCTGTCATAAAAAAAAAAATTAAAATACAAATTCACTAGCAAAATGATTAAAACAAAATCAATCGCTTCATCAGGTCCAGTCATACTGCAATTTTTATTTTACTTGGTATTGCTTCCGATCAAGTTCAGATGATAAATACCAGCCTCCTTTAGATTACCATTTTTTTTATTGTATGGTGTCAACGATATATATTCAGAGATATCTGTAGTGCTATGTTCATAAATTTAATATGCTCCAAGTAATTTATTATACCCTAAGTGCAACAAAGGGGCAATATATTTCATCATAAGATTTCAGCTATTCTTTTTATTTCTTTCAGTCTCATCACAATCTGAAAAAATCAGTCTACCCGCAAGTCTGTCTTGTTTACAATTTCCTAAAAAAAAAAAAGAGAGAAAAAAATAGAATAAATTCAGTTGTAACACAATTGAAACATCAAGACACTGGACATGATTCATCATGATCCATACAAGACTCGGGGGTTGAAATATTCAACCCATAGAATTTTCAAATCACTGTAATATTACGTTTCTTTATAGATGCACTTTAAATTGACATTTTTCTTCCTAACCTCCATTATTAATATACATCTTGATAGGGGAAGAAAATTTTCAAGATGAAGTTTTACATCTCAGCAAAGAGGAAAATCTTACTCAAATTGGTTTGACACTGTCTGGCCATATCATTTTCTTTTAGTTCACACCCTACATTGTTCTCTTGGAATTTCACATTTTGTCAGGCATCTTTTTATACTATATAAGCAATTTTTACAGTCGACAATACAATTCTAAGTATCTTTAGTGATTTTTGTTGTTTTTTTTTTTTTTCAGTCTACATATTATAATCAAGTTATTGTCTCATAGGTACATTAATATAAGCCAAAGTGTAAGTACCAAACCATATTGCAGCAGTGAATAGAAAAGTCTCCAAAAACATCCTGAATTTTTGATATTCAATGCCAAAGTTGGTCACACTTGATCACATTTCCTTCTAAGTCATACTTTCTTTTACATCAATATTTATCACATTTATAAAGTTCCTGAAAAATGTTTTTGTAAAAAGATTTTTTTCCTACTTTTAAGAGACTGCAAGATGCATTTGTTTTACATCACCAAAGGAAAGCCAGGAGCAAATTGCAAAAAACATCTGAAATTATTTGATATGTTATAAAAGATAAAATATTACAATGACTTCTACATCAAAGCCAATTTACTTCATTATCTACCCTTCTCCACATAACTTCCCAGCCCAAAACAATTCTCTCCACATATATAAAATAAAAGGAAATAAAAAAGAAAAATTGTAATAGATGGGGAAAAAAAAACAATTTGATGACATTTATATATTTTTTAAATGAGAGAGAAAGAGGGGCATGGCAAAATAAGTTTATTCCATCAAGACTGAATTTAAAACGATCTCTTATAAAAATGCTTAACCAAATTACCAGATATAAAACAGTTAATAATTTACATACAGTATAACATTCAGTGCAAATAGTAAAAGAAATATATAGAAATGATAGAATAAAAAAGTCAAACTATACAAATAGCTATTTTGTTTTTTTGTTTTTTTATAAGGCTGCATCTGAAACTATAAATTGATATTTTTCCTAAAATTTTAGACTTATTTTAGTCATGCTTTCATGTTGATATATCTTTATATAGTTTTTGCTTTTTTGGTTGTATAATTTAGAAAATGAATTGAAATAAATCACTTCTTTTCATCAACCAATGCCACATTATAGTTTGTTGTTGTTAATAATAATAATAATAATAATAGAGAGAGAAAGGATTTTTTGCTGCTGAGTTGAAAAATCAAACAAACAATTATATATATATATATAGTCATCTTTATAATAAAACAAGATTGTTCTTTCTTCAATTAGTTCAAGCATAAGACAGTAAAATTTGTTTTTTACCTTTATAGAAAAAATGCAGATCAACTGTTCATTTGAAAGGGGACATTATTTTCTGATAAAACTGACTTTTCTTTAATATGGTCAACCATTCTTTCATATAAATGCCATGCATGGTGCCAAACATATTCATGAATATCTAAACTGTCAGCTGTTTACAACCACTTACATATAATCAATGAAAATAGCTTTGAGTGAACAAAGCCTATTGGTCTTAGGAAGGACCTTCTTCAAACTCCATGGACTAGTTCTACAGAATCACAAAGAACTGTACCAAATAAGAGAAACTGTATCAATTGAGGACTTTCAACAGTAGCAACAACTAAATTGCATAGCACATGTAACTCTAAGAGAAAGTAATGACATAATCAAGATAATGACATGTAACATGACTTCAACAAAATGTTAGGAAAGAAACCCCTTTCCATCAATACTAGAAACAGGGATTTCCATGAAAAAATGTTTTAATAGAAAGGTTTTATTGATTTCAACTGAAAGTAGCACAATGAATACTAAATAGTTCCTTACAAGGAAACAGCTAATATCACTATTACAAGAAAAACCAAACATTCCTTAAGCCTTGAGTACTTGAAAATGAGCATTTATCAAAAACTCTTCAAAATATATACTAAACAATTCATCTTCCTTGAAAATATTCACCTTCTTGAATGAAAAAATGAACTTGTTTTAGTAAAATTACTGACCACCCTGAGTAGAAAGGGAGGGGGTTTAAATATTCAAATGTTACTTAACAATCAGATTTTTTTAACAGATTTTATTTTCTACAGTGTTTATGTCTTGTAGCAGCTGTATAACTTTGTTAAATAATACAATGTTGTATATCTCTCATTTTTGAAATGATAATTTTTTTTTTTTTTTATACACTATTTTCCTTAGGATTCCTTAAAGAAACTTGGAAGCTACGTTATAAATACATTTATCACTTTTTGATAAATGCTGTTCATACACATCCAGTATAATTGAATATAAATTGGTGAATCCCATTCGTAACCTATGATTGAGAAAATAACTATCTTTTGACACACACCTTTAGATACTAGGAAACTGGGTTAAAGCCAAAAGCATTTGAATTAAGAAAATCAAAACAACAATTTCAGTTATCAAAGGGAAATACAGAAATGAAAAATTATTCTTCTATTAAATTCTAAAGAGTTACCATTTGTGTTCATATAAAACATACAGGAACATTGTCTTGTTAATATTTGTACATTTAAGATTTGCAGTCAGAGATCAATTAATAGTTTGTTGATATCTTTAAGAACATGACAAATTTTCTTTCCTGTTGTCACAGAGAATTTTGCAAAAAATTAAACATGTTATCGAAATCAAGAAGCTAATTTTACTTCAGACAAGATAAAGAAAACTATTTAGCCCAAAAAGAAGAATTTGGCAACAAGGAATTAGTTTAATGTTTCAAATATGCACAGCAATAAAAAGGATAAATTACTGGAAGAATGAATATCAACAGCCAACAAGATATTATAATCTATAGTGAAAAATTAATAAATATATGAATTATTTTCTTGTCAATTATAATTTAACACCATTATTTTATTTATCTATTTATATTGCCATTTTTTGTAAATTTTTATCTATTTTTCGCAAGAAATTCTATTTGCATTTTTTTTTCCCCCAGTTATTTAGTTGCTATTTCCAAGGAGATTATCTTAAAAACAAATCTTAATTTTTCATCATGCATCTGCTTCAAATCATTTCTGAGGACATTTTTACTCTATCAGCCCTAAAGAGATTTCAATCATGAAATCACTGGATTCATGACAAAATTGTTGAAAAACTTGTATATGTGATGTTAGTGCAGTTAAATCGATACATCTCAAAAACTGTTGGAAACCAGGTATTGCAAATTCATTTTATATGAAAGTAAATTGATTTCTCTTTCAAATGAAGTCAAATCTAGACTCTTTGCCATTACTGGTTATGCAATATGGTTTTAGAAATCACAAACTTTAAAAGTTGTTGTTTTTCAAAAATTGTAGATTTCAGCACCTCCAGTAGATCATATGGCAAGTGTTAATATTAACATTGAGATACAGTGCTATTTGATTGTAGGACATTCAGGCACACCTTAGACTGTAAGTTTGTGAAACCTGGTGGAGCATTTGGATAATTCCAACCTCAAATGGTTAAAGAACCATAGTCCTGATTTTTGTTTGTTTTTCACACTAAGCAAAGTGACAATGTCATTAGAACATAGAGGGTTAAAGGGAGTGATGAGAATGAGAATATTGAAAATAGAGGAGGGTTGAGGACATGACAAGGAACAGGATTCAAGAAGGTAGAAGATGGTGATTGACATTGCATTTAAATTTTTGAAGATTGTAGTTATCAGGAAAGCAAGAAATTGGAAAGGAGTTCCACAAGTGGGAAGAAGTGTGAGAAAAAAAAAAAAAGAACAGAGCAGAAGTGGCAGTTGCATCTAGCTAGTTCAATAGTAAAACCATGACCTAGTTACATAAATTCATCTAGTCAAGGCACAAGGAAAAAAGCTCATCTGAGAAGTTGCCATGAAAATATTTATAGAACAGACATAAGGAAGCTATGCTATATCACATCAGTGAGAAAATGACTAGAGATGAGATGCCTGGTCAGGATTGAGTATGAGAAACACTTATGCTAAAGCATTATATCACCAACTGAGTGAATCATTTTCTTTTTCTATATCAAAACCAAGAAAATTAATTTATCTTTATTTTCTCTTTGATTATGAAGTCAGTTTGTTTATTTGCAAGATAAAACACAAAAATCTTGTAATCTGTTTGTGGACTGATAAGCTGGCTTTGACCAACAATCACTTTGCTGCTTAGAAATTGATAGAACAATTATTTACAGTCAAAAATCACTTTCCTTCACACACACATATATATTTTTTTTTTTTTTTTTTTTACCCACTTAAAATGTCAGATTTCTTTTCTCTATGATAACATTTTACTTACTGAAAAACATAAAATACCTGAGTCATCCACAAGATAAATACAATGAATTTTAAACCCTTTATAGTTCTTAAAAAAAAAAATTTTTTTTTTTTTTTTTTAAAAATCTCCCATTGTAAAAACAGGTCAACAGTGATCAGATAAGTGCAACATCTTTTGACTCAATTGCTTGAGAACTTAGCTCATGCATAAACACACAAACAAGTTTTACATTCTTGCTGTATAAGTTTTATTTGCACATTTCACCGAGCAAACAGATATGAATCACTATGCTCACACACACACACACACACTTTAGAATCTGTAGGTGTATATACATAGCCGTTAGGATAACACTTAGACACGGTGTAATGGTTAACAAACATGTCTCGTAAATCAATTATAACCGAGTAGTGAGGTTAATTCTCACTGATGCCCCATACTCGCGGCCTTGTGCCACATCTAAGCTATGCTTAATGTAAATATATATATATATATATATATATAGCCTGGAGGAAAATCTAAGAAATGATTTTGAGCTATGACTAAAATAAGCAAATAAAAATCATTGATGATGATAGCTAACATCTACACAAATCCCAAATCTATGTTAACTAATTTTATCAAATAAATCTCCAAGTAAATTTTATGTATAGAAAAAAAAAAAAAAAATGATTTTATTTGACAGGTCTTGACAGCAAGTACGATTGTAATCTTTGTTATGTTAGTCACAAAATTAAAGAACAGGATACAAACAGGTTTGATTGAAGAAATACTAAACAAATCAAATTTACTATTACATTTTTCTTTCATATTCCATCTGTTCCACTGAATATTTAAAATATTTTAAATCTTCTATCAGCTTTTTTAACAGAAAAAATAATCTGTTGCCAATCCTATTAAAGTAGTGAATTTTAGAAAAATAATTTTTACTTTTACTAAAACAAATGTAAACAGAAAGCTATTCACAGACTTCTTCATTCCCATAAATATATTCCAAAATGTCTGGAAAAGTAAAACTAAAAAATTTTTTACCTGAGAACATCAAGTTACCTTGCTATATTCAAGTAACTGATCATATTTTCAACAAAAAGATGTCTCAAAAACAATATTATAAAAAAAAAAAAAAAAAAAAAATCCTGATTTCAGATTCAACCTCACCCACAAAATCTGACAAAATCTTCAGTGGAGTGTTTTTGTGTTCAAAAACACCATCTCCTTGTCAGATCAGAAACCATCTTGTCCAACAGCTGAAACTTTAGTACAATGAAAAATAAAAAATAAAAAAATAAAAAAAATTATCTAATAATAAAAAAAAAAGCACACACACACATCCAAAATATTGTCTTCATCCCAAAATAATGAGCAGGAAGATAGTTAAAAAACAAAATCTTCTTTTCCATTCTTAGTCATAACTTCAGTGCAATGGTTGGTATTTGGACCATAAGGTACTTTCTCATTCCTTGAGATATGCTAAATGAAGTATACTTAATTAGTATTTCCAATGAAATGATCTTTACCAAGGACACATGGCACAGTGCATAAAGGCATTAGTTAGATCCAGTGACAGGAACCAAAGAGTGCGAGTTCAATACCCAGTTAAAGCAGTGAACTTGGAGAGGGGAATTAACAGGAGATAACTGACATTCATTAAACATGGTATGTGAAACAGTGAGTGAAATAAACGGTTCAGTTCAACATCCCAATCACCTGAAGAAGGCAGGAGCATACAACTGCTGAAACGTTCTAATAAACATGGCGACAAAGATGAGGACAATAATCTGAATAATGTAAATAGAGTACATAATACCTCACCTCAGAAATACAGACAGATACTCACACAAGTATTTCCTAAGTATTTACAATTTATAGTACAAATTCTCACAGCAGGTTTTAGGTATGTTATTATCTTGCTATTCACTTACCTACTGTGATTTAAAAAAAAAAAAAAAAAAAAAAAAAAAATACCATTTATGATATGGTCAAAAATTCTTTATTTTAAATTTTCTTGATAAAGTTATTTAACGCAACTTGCCAATTTTAGTTTTCAAATCTTATATTGCTAAAAGGGTTAACAGCATTTGAATGACAGTCCTATTGATCTCCAGCTCTCTATTTTTTTTTCTCTTCTTTTTTTTTAAACTACTGAACTATATCCCAAATTTAAATAATAAGTACAGTCTTAAATTATTTTTTTTTAAAGTGGGAGGGAAGCTAAAAAAAAAAAGGGGGTTCAAAGCAATCATATTACAACACAAAACTAAGCAAAAACAGAAAAATGAAGATGAAAACTGGTTTCCTCAAACAGATATTAGGATTAGAAACTGAGGCTGGTTTGAATCTTAATCCAAAGCATATATATGGATAAAGAATTTATATTTTGGTCGATTCCAATTCTGGATATTTTTTTCTCTTTAACTCATGTCTGCTCCTATATTCCTTATTTGTCTGAGAGACACTGAAAAGTCATTCTTATAGATATTGTTTATTATGCTACAAACATCCAACAAGAAAAATTTTCAAATATTACATCCATTCTCGTATGGCTATTTGTTAAAGATTCGACACATGTAAGGCTTGTACCTTATGGAGTAAGAGTGCTTTATTTGAAACTAGACTCTTTCTCTTAATTTCTTTTAGCATATGAAATTCTTGGAGGGTTATACAAACAAGTAGCTACATTGTTAAACCTATGTTGTTACTCAGAAGCATCTAAAGATGCAAATTGAGTTTTAATTATAAAAGATTAGCTGGCATACATTTTATTCTCACTATCTGGTTTGCAATACTCGAGTAAAAGCTAATTTCAGAAAGAATAGACAGGATAGGACATACAAAAACTCCAACTACTTACATAGTTCCCAAGTACAATAACGTAAAGTGAATTGGTTATAATGATAATAATAATATATATATATATATATATATATATATATATATATATATATATATATATATTGCCAGTATGTCATTATTGAGGAATGTGTTGTTAAAGACTATGGAACTTTTCGATTTAATATTCTTTTGTTTTTTTTCTTGCTTTCTCATGAGTTTCTTTATATTTGGATCTAAGTTGTTGAAAAAAGACCCTAGTCCTTGGTGTTTTGCCAAGCGCTTTCGGTTGCTGTCAACCATCATCATGGCTGTATGTTTTGGTTTGAAATAGGTTGATTATTATTTTATAGATAATATTTTGGGTATTTAGACAGTGTTGGTTCATTAGCAATTGGGAAGGGGTTCGTTATTATTTGGAGGATTAGTTATTAAATATTTTTAAGATGTTTCTGCCAGTATTAAAGGCTATTTTATTAATGTTGGATTTTTAGTTTTTAATTGTGATGGATTCAAGAATTTGTAAGCATTTTTTGCATTTGTTTCTGCAGAGGATTTTAGTATCTTTGATTAGGATTTTTCTTATTTTGGAGGATTTGATTCTGTTACTATACATACACACACAGTCCATGCTTCTGTAACTGTTCCATGTAGAAAACAAAGTTTTTAAAAAAGTTACTAAAAGAAAATGTATGTCCATTACAGTGATGATATTTTTATTTTAGCTGAGAATAAAAATTGAAATTGATAATCTCAAAACTACATAAAAAAAATTACATCCTCAACTTTACTTATGAACTTAGCCAAAAAATAAACTCCCATTCTTGGATGTTCTTGTGGATTCTAGTAAAAATACATTCACCACTTCATTATATAAAAAAACCCACAATTAAAAACTAATGCCATCTTAATTATACTAGTCAATGTCCACTCAGATATAAAATAGGTGTTATTAAAAATTTCCTTATGAGAGCGCACAAGAATTCATCCTCTTATCCGCTTTTCTTTAAAGAACTTAATAACATGAAACAAACACTTGTTAATAATGGTTTTCCAAACCATCTTATATAGTACCATATTAGAATTTTTCTTTCAAAAAGGTAACCAATAGCAACACTGAACACATCAGGAAAAAAAAAAAAAAAAAAACATTAACATTTTCTACAAAAATCAAATTCATAGTAACTAAGCAAGACGAATCTTCATGATAAAGAAATACACAACTCCAGTTGACAAAAACAAGAAAATTATTTTTTTTTTTTTAAATTTAAAACTGCTAACATCATTAAAAATAATAATTTACCAGCAAGATCCAAATTACAGAGAACCAATATTATTTACAAATTTAGATGTCCCTTAAGGACCTGTGTTACTGACCAATCCAAATTTGTAAATAATTATATTGGACATACATATTTAACAAGAAGGCTCACATTATATCTCTCTGACCATAGCTTAATTAGGTCTCATTTAAATACATATGGGGATCTACCAAACTATCCATAACATACTCATTGATAATACAAATATAATGGCATCATTCACATATACAAAATGTATAAAAATAATGAAAGCATTATTAATACAAAAGAAAAAGCCAACATTCAGTTTCAACTAGGAACATAGCCACAATGTGCTGACCATGTTTGGAAAATAAAACATTCCTATAATTCTAGGTATATACATAAAACAATTCATATATTCTGTTAAAAATAAAATAAAATTAATCCTTGATAATGGCTAGAAGTATAGTCAAAAGCGCCTGGAAAACATTCAGACAATTTTTATATAATTTATGTCATGAAAAGAAAAAAATTATACAAACACATGAGAAATTAGATAAAAAAATTCAACCACAACACCTTGTCAGTCATTTTCAACAAAACTTGAATAAAAGAGGGATTGCTTCCCAAATACACAATTTATATATAATTGGTTGATTTGTTTTTTTTTTATGGCTTAACCATTTGCAGGTTATTTAAAGCCAGAAAATATTTTTAACTAAGAATTTTTGGGATATAATAATGATTTACTGGTACAAGTCCTAGTAATTAACCCATAGCTGAGGGGAGAAGAAATGAACTCAGCTCTCCGGTTTCCAATTACAAGTCATTATGCACTACACCAGGCACACATCCAAGCTTACAGCACCTGGAACTCCCAAGCAGTCATATTTTGGAACTGACCAGGCTTGATATTGCGTAACTTTGGTGACTGTATGAGAACAGACATTTCAACATGATATGGGCATAAGCCGAACATGACTGGAGAATGAGAAAACTGAAGGAAATTATATAACAGACAAATGTATAAGCTCGTGTGATAAGAATTTCTTTACTTAGCAAGTAAAGAATTGAACAGCATGTTTATGTATGAACAAAAATATAGTTTTCTGTGTTATACAGATTGCTGAGATTGAGACTGCCTTGTAATGAGCCAAGATGATTTCTGTTTGGTGCCATTTTCTAGCAAAATTGCACCTTCTCTTTCTTTAGGGAGAGTAGACTTGTAGATCACCCGATATTCCCAAACAGTCACATATCTTGATACTGACCAAACTTGACATTGCTTAACTTTTGTGATCATACAAAACTGGTGTTTCAACATGATATGGCCATTTTTTTCCCCTTATCAATGTGCAAATTTGCGAAAATTTTACACTGCACATGAACTTAAAAACTCTAATAATGTTCTTAATTAGCCTCGTCAGATCTACACTCTCATATGAATGTCACTACACTCTCATATGTATGGTATCCAACTTAATCAGAATGGTCTAAACTATCATCTATTCAGATTAGTTAATTAAAAATGACTTCAAGCAAACAAATCCCTTAGATTTTTAAGGAGTACTGCACTTCATTGGACCCTACAAATTTGCAATACAAAATTACAAAGAACTTTACCAAATCACTTGAAAACTTCCATAAGTAGCAACAACTAAAAGGGATAGCTAATATAAACCAAAGAGAAAATAATGACATAATCAAGGGTGTTGACTTCCCACACTACATTAAACAAAAGGTTAGGAAGCACCACCCGACACCTCCCACCCCACAATATTAGAAAGAGTGATAACTCCTAGTGGATTTGAGGAATGTATTTTCCTGAAAAACTGTTTTTAAATAAAAGATTTTATAAATGTCAACCAACAGTAACTAATTGTTTGATCAATGAATGTCGAATGTTTCCTGTATGGAAATAGCTGATCTTACCATTACCATATGTGCATATATTTAAACAACAAAATTGTTTGACAAAATTTATCATTGTTTCTATAGCAAAACTAAGATGTAAAAAAAATGTGGATTTAAAACAATTACATAATAAAAGTAGACTAAATGAGAAGATTAACTCATTAATAGTTTGTATTATGATGCCAAATGAGAGTTATCTCATACTTGACATTTTGTGATACATTTTCATTTGCAGGCAACAATCAAAAGTTTATTTTCAGTGATACTTTTAGTGTGAAAACAATGTTAAGACTTCAGTTGAAGTTATAACTCACGAAAACCTTTTATTGCCTAAATTCACTAAAATCTACTTGGCATCTAAGTCAAATTTCATAAGTGATCCCTAGTAGTCAATATGTTCACAAGACTACCAAATGTTGCCTCATTAAAATAGCTTCCCAAATCAAAACTTTTATTCAATCCACATTTAACAAAGCTATAAATTAATGAACAAATGACAATTATCATAAAGAAAGACTGATGACTTTTCTGAAGTGACCAAATTAACTTAGTTTTATTCCCCCTTCTCTATTACACGAGATCAATTCAAACTAAATCTTTATCTTAAATACAGATCGTAGCTTAGCTGAATCTCACATCAGCAATTCCTGGAAAATATCAAAGCAATTTTCACATTTGTCTAAAAAAATCTTGAAGTGCTCTTTCTGTTACCAGCATGCTGATTAGAACTTACTCTTTGTTTTTCATTGTGAAATCCCTTGGACTAACATCTTTAACTTTCCAAATGAGAATTGCACCACTGAGGTTTCTTCTCAAGTCAAAGCTGGTATGGACACATTCATCCTTTCTCAGAAATACTAGGTGAAACTTCAATCCTCTCAATGGTTCACACCAGCATGCTCGGCTGCTATAGCACACATGAACCACTATTTTCAGCTATACAAGCATGACAGCTGTCACAACAAGCACCGATTCATTGCTGCTCATAATAAATGTAAACGAGTCCTCAAAAGAGCTAAGTCCCTGTTTGCCGAGAGAATGATACATTGCATCTAACAACTTTGGTGCTCATGATTACTGGTGGCTCTGTAAAAGGGTATTAAATAAGTATAAGGTCTCTATTCACCTCCTTTTCAATCAATTTGAGATGTTAACATCCTCTGTTGATAAAGCTGAATACTTTGCCCATAAATTCTCCTTAAGCTACTCAACTCATCTGAAATATCCCTGCCTAACTTCTCACTTAGAACTGAATCTATGTTGAATTATATGCATATAATCCCTCCCATGGTTTCTGATATCATCTCTAACCTTGATCCCCACAAAGCATGTGGACCCAATGGCATCCCTGTAATAATCATTAAGAAGTGTGCTCCTGAAATGGTTTCTATTCTCTCTAAACTGTAAAATAAATGCCTTGCTGTCTCCTGCTTTCCTCCCTGCTGGAAGTCATTATCTGTTGCTCCAGTTTTTAAGAATTCTGGTGAACCATCTGATCCTTCCAACTATCGGCCTAAAAAAATAAAAGTCATTTCTCCATTTGAGAAGTTAGCACATTTTCCAATTCAAACTAAAAGAGGAGAGTTCTGGAACCATCTGAGATTCAAACAAATATAAAGAAAAATGTTAACCATTAAGTATATCATGTGTTTGTGAGAGATAATGATGAATAAAGTGTGTTTGTAAAAGACATAGAAATTTATTGGTTAACATTACCACCAGAAGCACCTGAATGTTTTTGTCAGAAACAGAGAGAATCTTGTCTCTGACTGTCTTGGAAGAAAAAGGTGGTGCTGAAAAGTTCTTGGCCAAACCCACTTCCTGAAATCTGACCAAACATCAGACTTTTATATTTTTAAATCCCTTTTGTCAGTTCTGCCAAAAATAAAGATTGTCAAATTGAAAAACATGCATGACTGCAGTCAATAAATATATGACATCCATTCCCAGCTTGTATCAAATGTTGCTTAACTTTAATTTTCTTTTCTTTTGTTTATCTTAGTTTTGCAATAGAAACAGTGAGAAATTTCGTTAAGTTTTTGTAAAACATTTTCTATAGTTTAAAGGAAATATTTCTAACTTAATTGATTTAATGTCTGTTTTGTCTGCAGTCCCTGCAAGTGCTTAAAGGACAAAGCAGCACTTACACATATAATAATGGTAAGATTAACAATTTCAATAAAGGAAATATTTGGCACCTAATCACTCCTGATTAGTGGAATTCTAAGAGAATAAAATATATAGTTTGGAGTACTCATCTTGCAGAATTGATCTCTATATCTAACACGACAGTTTTCATTTCACCACCATTTTCTGAAATGACAAGTAAAACTGATCCTGGATTATTATTCATAGTCTGTGTCACTGACTGCAGATCACTCTTTGGAGCAGCAAAGTCATCAAAATCTGCCACAAAAAAATAACTGCAGTTTGAAATAAGTGACATGAAAGAATTAATGGGTAGATTGTACCTTGATTACCAATACAGAAGAGCAAATTCACTTCTCACTCTGGAATGTGCACTATACTGATGAATTTCCATTATTTGACTACTATTCTACAACAGCAGCACAGTACTGAGCCATTTCTCTGGCACCTTTGTTTTGCTTGTTAAGTTCTGCTTGGTGTTCACTAGTAAGATGTCAATAAAAAAATTATACTTTTTCATTTGTGCACTAAGGGTATTGCGCGTTCTTATTAACATCTCAATAGTGGCCTTAATCTTCAACCTACCTTTACTAATCAGAGTGTCAGATATCCATGGATATACTAAGAGGGAGTTAATCTTCAGATAGAACACATCTGTTTCCCATTCAAGAGTCAACTTAATTCCTTTCAGCATGGCATCAAGTTCCACCATGTTAATGTGCTGCACATCATTCACTGGACACAGCCAGCATGCATTCTTAATCAAGGATCCACTTACTTCCAATAAGACTCCAACTGCTAAGGAGCTTCAATTGAGTCATACATTTTTTTTCTTTTCCATTGGCATACTACTGATAAAGCAGATTCATTTTTTTTTCACTCTGGTGATGGTCTCCAATATAATGCTTTTGAGAATATTATTTATTTCAGCCTTACACTTCATTATTGTGATAACTCTAGATTTCATGTTTGCTGTCAGTATATGGAGCCAATGGCACACTATCAAACAAGTTTCCCTATAGATGTTTTCCTATTTGTTTCTAACCTAATTTGTCATTCTTCTCAGTAGACATTCAAAACCTAGCACTTGACCACCACCATCCAGTCATTCTGGGTGCTTACTGATTAGTCAAAAAGTCGACAACTGCTTCTTGACACTTGTGACAGGCATAAGATACTCATTAATTGTAGCAAAAATGAAAACTTACGTAGTCAAGCAAAGCAACAACATGTCGCATGTATCCTACATCAGAAAATAAAGAAAGAAGTAACATGTGACTCTTGTTTATGTATGAGAATGCAAATTCTTGGTCACATCTCAACCAATCACTGACTTCTCAACCTAGATATAAACAAGAGCTGCACGTGACTGATGAATAGGCTCTACGAGTTGTTACACAGCATGAAGAAGGACTTCTTCGACATGCAACTGCTGGATTGGATTTTATCCTCTACCTACTACATTAATAAGCATATATGCTATATGTCACTCCTCAAACAGACTCATCTTGTAATACAATACTCAGCATAGACCATTATCAACAGTGATACATTGAGGCAGAATTCTAATCTCGTAAGTCAAAAACATAACTGTCTGAAATGGCCACCATAACTCAAGAACAAGCACTTAGAGGTAGGCGTTCTAGAGGTTGATAATGTTTTTACCTTGCAGTCACCATTCTCTAAATTTGTTCTTGCAGATGCATTGACTGCAAATGCATCAACATATTAACTCTCTATAGTCCCTCACAGAGTGCATCTTCACCATAATCTCTTGCATGATGGCCATAAAAAGAATCAAACACTTATGATTCAATTTTTTAAGAGTAAAGTAATAAACAGCCCTTGTTGAACCACAAGTGACTTCCATATTCATATTCCTCCCTAACTTGTGCAGTCGTGAGGTACTTGGAAACATTCTGCGGTTTCCCAATTACCCAACAACTTCCATATGGCTATCAAAAGTTTTGCTTACCAAAATTTACACTGATCTGAATGGCTGCATACGAATGTACTTTTTAGTAAAACATGCTGTACCCAATTGACTACCACTTAATAGTATTAATTCTAAGAATAAAGCTGAATCCTAATGACTTTCTGTCTACTCTCAAATCATCAAACTTAACTGAAATCACATTGCACACACCAAGATTGATACTTTCACAGCACTTAGTTTTTCTATTAACTGTCAGTACATCAACATTTTCTTTTCCATAGCTGACAAATTGACTTTTAATCAAGCAAGAATGTCCAGAATCCACTGAAGCCATGTATGATGTTCCATCAATCTGCACCTCAATTACAAGTTTGTGTTTTGCCTGGAGGAGAAGACTTGTTCTGTTTCCAGAACAATCTGACAAAATGTAACCTAATGCCTAAGCACCAATAACATAATATAGGTTGAGTAACCTTTATGAAAAATTCCAAAATCGAAAAGGTTTTCATGACTTGTCACAAATGGAAAATTTCAGAAAGCACTGAAGATTCTTATGTGATGCACAGCTGTTGTAATTGACCTCATTTGCCCTGGGTGGGGGTTCCTCAGTTTGTCTGAGCAACATTTTTCTTTGTGAATTACAAGGTGTTTCATGCTTAGTAAAGATATTATTCAAAATGTCAAAAAGTCCTGCATTTATATATTTTTTTATATCGTGAACATGGTTTTTTTTTTGGGGGGGGGGGGGGTTGTACATAAAGTACAAAACATTTTTATATGAAATCTTAATTTCACTACTTAAAAACCTGTGTGAGTATTACATTATTTGTATCAACATGTACACAAAATTTATTAAATTTTACATAAAACTACTTTCAGGGCATATGTTATTTATATAAAACTACCTTTAGGGTGTATGTATAAGCTGTTTTATGAAATATAAAGGGATATTGTGTTTATGTTTAGGTTTCATTCTCAAGATACTCCATTTTATAAATGCTATATATAAATATCCTGTATTCCATAACCTGAAAAAAAACATCTGAAGCACTTTGGGTCCCAAGAATTTGGATAAAGAATTCGCAACCTGTACCTCTTTCATTAATCTTCATCTGTGGGTGCCACTTTTCTTTTCTAGTTGAAGCAAGCCATCCTCTCAGTATTATGATTAGGTCCATGTAACCTGTAGTACATGATCTCAGTAAGTTATTGGTTTAAATAAGCTGCTTCATATCTTCAGGACACAGCCACAAATGTACAGGACAAACAGCAGTTAGATACTCTGCCAAACAACATTAATAATTTGGATAATTTTGCCAAAAAATCACATCCACAGATTTACCTGGATGCAGCCACCTTGCTGTGAATCATTCATCAGCTACAAATAAATTAACTGTAAATATTGTATAGAAAGCTTCTTTTATCAGTTATTGAAGTCTTCCTTCTGTGATTCTTAACTGCTGGTAGATGGTAAATGCTCCAAATAGACAAACCAGTTATACCTTTTACATCCATACAACCATGTTAACATTAAAAATGTTGAAAACCTAGTATCA
The DNA here is from genome assembly GCA_963932145.1 of Acanthosepion lycidas. NCBI lineage: Eukaryota > Metazoa > Mollusca > Cephalopoda > Sepiida > Sepiidae > Acanthosepion > Acanthosepion lycidas. Next base: position 19,573,744 of record OZ010580.1, on the reverse strand, counting down.
AAAGTTTTCTTTCTTGGTAAGTGAAAGGGCTTGGACAGAAGCTGGTTCAGTAACAATAACAATTTTTTTTTTTAACTCAGTAAATATATCAAAGCAGCCATCTTGAAATACCTCATGATCACCACAAGTTGGCACTGTATTCATTTGTTTTTTATCTTGTCAGGTTGCATGGGTTTGCCAGAAAATATCCCTTATACTTCTATTTCATTGAAATGGAGCAAGTTACACAAACACACTAACCAAGTTAATCCTGTTTGTCACTGCTCCACTATGGATATAACCTAAATTGATTCTCATACTATGTCTACTTGTAAAATAAAAAATAAAAACACTTCCAGATACAACGATCAAAAGATTAATTTTTATATATATATATATATATATATATATATATATATAGAGAGAGAGATATAGATGCCGAGCTTCATGGATTTAAGTCCCCAAAAACACCTCTATGTGACGATCTATTATTGAACTTTGAAAAAGATCTTTTCTCCATAATAGACAAAATTAAATTTGCTAATATTATGAACAATCTGCAACAAAAAATGCTAAAGAACAGTTCTATGATAATAAATTCTGACAAAATAATCATCACGACAGATATGACAGGTTAACATTACAAAGTCAATGTGGATATGTACCATAAAGTCATTAACAAATTCATAAGTTCTACAAAAAGGCAACTAATAACTGAGAAAATAACATTAATAGTGAAGCCAAAAGAATAGCCACTGAACTAAAAATTAATGATAGGATCCACAAATAAGTATTCATCACAGTTAAAGATCATAAGGCAAATTTTCTAAACAACCCCCAACACCAATTATTCAACCCAACAAAAAAACAATATCAGTAAAATCAGTGAAGACATCCTTGAAAGAGTTTGCAAATATACCAAAATATGCTCTAGGAATTAACCAGTGGCACAAAACAGCTGAATCCATAGAATGGTTTACCAATATAAAAAGAAAGAATGAATGAATGAACATACCGTCATTTAATTTGATATTTGTGACTTTTACCTGTCCATCACAGAGAATCTGCTAATGTTGGCTATAAATCTAGCAATAAATTACTCTCCTATTAGCAATCACCAAATAAATATCATAAAGCAGACACAAAAACCTATTCTTTTTCATAATGGTTATCTGTGGAGCAAAAAAATTAACCCAGAATTTAGTATTGCTGTGGGAGCATATGACTCAGCAGAGTCATATAAGGGACTCAAGGCAGGAGGATTTTGTATATCTATGAAACATAAGTGTAAGTCTTTTCACATTTGTAGTTTGCTCCGATTGCATTCTGATCATAAAGATCAGTCTTTGTTTCAGTGTCTCAAACAAAGACACATTGTTCTTACCCTATTTTCAGTTTAATTTCACTACAAATTCTATTCATTAGGATCTTATGTTAAGCTCAGTTATGTTGTTCATCAATCTGATTGTCCAGTGAAGACCTTCTGATATTTCACCAATATCATATATTTCATGTTTATTTGAGTAACCTTATCGATCCCAAAATAATTTATAGCTGACAGTGTCTATTACAATCTCATCTTGGCCAGTACTGATCTAGCTGCAGATTTTAATACTATTGGTCCTTCCAGGTTTTCTTTTTATTGAAGGTTTTGTTCCACTGATGTCATGGAAGAGTTTTCTTATGCATTCATTCCATCTTTGAAGTATCTCTTGTTGCATTTTTTGACTTTATGTATCCTTCTTAAAGAGCATATCTGCCTGCTATTTCTTTTATCCTTTAATGCATACTTTCTATGTCTATGCTCTATTTTTGTATATTTTCTTGCTGAACCATTCATCTTTTGCTTTGTATCTATTTTTAATGTCTTCATTTAACATCATCATATATTCTATTATTCCTTGGCTTTATCTGTTGTTTTTTTTTTCCTTAGTTTGAGAAAGTTATCCATCATCAATTTCTTTTTTTTTCTTGGTGGATGACCTCTTTAGCCAATGTTGCTAGTGCTTCTTTTAAGGTGTTCCATCTCGAGTTAACAACCGCTTCCATTTTATATTTGTCCTTGACTACATCAGTATATGCATATCTACAAATTGACTCATAATTTAGGCATTACTTTATTTAATTTCCTTATTTTTCTTGTGTACTAGCTTGGTTATATTAGTTGCTTCCATATAGGAATTAAAAAAAAAAAGTGACTGGACTGTATTTTTATGTGAAATTTACTAAAACCATCAAAATTGTGAGTGGTGATGAAAAGTAGATGCTTTACAACAATGTGGAATGCAAGAGACCATGGAGAACACAAAAGCAAAAAAAAATGATGTTTATGTGGTTGGATTTAAAGAGAATTCTTTGTAATAAGGAATTCTCTAGAATCTAATTATTCTAACAAGTACTGCTCCAGATTAGATAAACTGAAAGGCAGCAGTTTGCAAAATGTGTCCACAATTATTTAGGTGCAATATTCCAGGAGGATAATACTAAACCTCATGCTTCTTTAGTGAACAGACAAAAATTGTTTTCTTTATATTATCATTTGTGTTTTGACAGATTTCTTTTAATGAAAACAACATTTGAATTGCCAGAAATACTGGGAAAATATGATATCATGAGCAGCTGCTTGTTGAGAAAGATAAAAAGTTATGAGAGGATGGAATTATATTTTTTAACACTTTAGTTCACACAATACAAGCCCTAACAGCAACTCAAGGGAGAGGGTTACTGAGTAAGATTGTTGTAAAGGCATAAGGGAATGGGAAGGAGTGCATATTATAAAGATATCTAGAGTAGATATCTGTTTACCTGAGACTTAAAGACATTAATATTGTGGCAATCAGGAAAGCATCCTCCTGGAAGTTTGTTCTGCAGAGCTGTTGCTCTGTAGAAGCTTAGTAGAACTTCCTCCTTACCAAAAGAATATGGGGGAGAACAAGGATGATTTGACACAGTGTACATGGCATGGTGGCTCCTAGCTGTGAAAATCTGAACCGGTGGAACTAAGGACTGTAGCTCATTTGAACATTTGCCACATTATAATATGGTTGTCTGAAAAATAGATGGAACAAAACTATATATTTTTTGATAAATGTTAAAAGAATTTTCACTTAAAACTAAAAAGATTTTTTTAGCCACTCAACAAGTTGTTTTCCATTAAACAGAAGCTGCAGCTTACAAAATCTTTATTCTTTCATTGTTTCTTTTTTAATTATGCATAGAAGCCCATGTTAAGATATTAGATTTTTTTTTTATTTTTGAAAATTCACTACCAAAAAGTATTCATTATAATTATTAATAATAATGTATAATTATTACTTCCTAATTCACAGCATCAACCACTCCCTTTTCTAAACATTTACTTCTAACCCTCTTGATAAATTTATATTGCATACCATTTGGTTTAGATATTTTATTTATAAATAAACATACATATGCCTCAAGTTTAAAGCATCAACCTAAAATTAGTACAAATCACTGAAAATTTCTATGCAACAATGAAGCAGTTTTAATTTCTGTTTATACAGTAATAAAATTGCTAACTTTAGAGTTAGGAGTTCCTAAAATTCAATGAATAATTTTAGCTTATTGTTTTCTTTGGGTACCATGAAGTTCAAATGTCTAAAGCAAATTTGAAACCATAAAGGATCACATCAAGCTATTAAAGTATCAAACAACTACAGAGACACCTGTATACAAGGTAATTTCATTGAATCAATCATTTTTTCATTTGGTATTGACACATACTCTTTCAAACCTCAAGCATATTATTTTGGCAATCATTCTTTAACAGGTAGATTACAAAGTAGGCATAAGTGCATAGCCAAATGGTTAGAGAGTTGGCATTCTGAACATGATACTAATGTTTGAGTTTCAGTATGGTCAATTTGTTAGTGACTTAAAGGTGATACCAGTATGCAACACATTGGGAAATAACTGAAAATGATCCTAAAAGTTGACCCAAGCCTTGTAAGTGAAATTGGGTAGACAAAACCTTTTGGAAGCCCCTTATGGTTGTGCAAGCACAAAGTTACAAATTATTGTGATCAAGGCTTCAAAAGTACCAGCCATTTTGAAGTACTAATCAGCCCAAATTGTGAACTTTGCCCTAGAAACTGTAAGATCTGCTCAGCATAGCTGCAGGAAAACTACTGGTTGATTCTGTGGATATTGAAAGAATACAAATATACCAATGTAGGCATTTGCAACAAGGATAGGCATACTTAGAAATGACTAACCAGCCATTACATTACAAGCTATGGTGGTAGTTAATTATTTGAGATACTTATCAAAAGTCATTGATCACTAATATGATGATGAAAAAAGACCAACATGGCTTACATGCATATTAGTTATTTTCAATTCCAATTATTGCCTTGGGTATTCCTTTTAAATTATAGCTAATTTCTATCAAATGAATGAAGAGACTTTCCTTATATTTAGATTTTTCAAATCTACTTCATTAAATCAAACATTGATTTGTGAGTTGTTAAAATGTGGGACAAATAATTTAAATTTGAACAAATAAAAACTGACCAAAAGAGAAGAAAAAAATTGATGTAAATTAAAGTTTTAAAGTTCATTACTAATCTACTATCACAAATAAAACTTGAAACATGGTATTAGTACTGTGGTAGATCATTGTATTATTAATGATATTCCCTAGCCATATTCATTAAGATGAAATTGACAATGTTTAACCTTTGTGCCTGAAAAAAAGAAAACAGTGGGTCAAAAGGATGGTTATTTACTTATCATTGCTATCACTGTATTTTTGACTCCTTTAGCAAGGTTTATTGTTTTAAAAAGGGTTGATTAGAATTTTAATAAAGTATGAAAGTGGATTTATACATTTTTGTTATTCTTGAGAATTGAAACAAAGATATTAAGCAATATTAAACTGCTTATTTACAAGAATAATTTTATATTTACAAGATTATAAAATATATGAATCAACTATAATGAAATATTTATTAATTACCATTTTATAAAGAAATAAATAAATACAAAAAAAATTTTTTTATTCTGAACAAAAAAATTTAAATAAACACCTATGTGGTAAGAGCAAATGAAAAAAATGTCCGGAAAATTCTGGGCATTTTTTCATTTGTTCTCACCACATAAATTCACTAAAATAGGTTGAGAGCATCTCTTCCGCTTACATATTTTGATCATTCTGTGTTTTTTTTTTTTTTAAATAAATTCTTGAGTAAAAAGATTTCTTTTCAAATACATTTCTTGAAAAAAAAAAAATAAATAAATAAAAAAAGATAAATAATAAATCTTTATAGAAGGTAAATAAATATCACATTAGTTCACATATTTTATAACCTTGTAAATAAATACTGCCAAGAAACTTAAAAGTATTTTTACAGTAATAATAGTGTCAAGTTTGCCATAAGTTTTTTGTAGGCTTGAAGATTAAATATCGACATGAAATAAAAAAAAAAAAAAAAATCAAGACATGAAATGCCGAAAGTTGAAGTTTTCATTCAATTCATTGTCATTAAACAAAAACTGACAAGTTTAACACCTGTTCACACAACTGAACTTAATCTCAAGCTTTTTCTAAAAATGTTTCCCCATTAGTTATTTTTATGTTCATTTTAATGAAACTTAATTTAAATAGCTATCATACATCACTGTTGGTTCGCAGTTTATCTAAAGAATCAATAGCCTTTTTTTCAACCATAAATGCCATCATAGAAAATTACCAAAATAACACTTCAGAAAATATGAGAAAGCAAACAGAAAGAGTATAGTCTATGGGGGGGGGGAGTATTGATGGATTCATTTTCTATGGCTTATCAACTATTTAAAACCAGAAAATATTTTTAGAATGTAATTTTTTTTTTTTTTTTTTGAGACAATAATGGTTTGGTGATACAAGTTTTACTAATTAACTCATAGCCAAGGGAAAAAGGGGTGGATTCATACCTTTCCCAAAGGGTATTTGCACATAAGTGAATATAAAAAAACCAACAGGAATTGGAATTAAACTCTCCAATTAACAATTCTAAGCCATTATCCATTACACCAGCCACATATGCAAGCTTACAGGACCTGGTATTCCATCTAAGTACTGACTAGGCTCAACATTGCTCAACTTCAGTGATCTTACAGAATGGGAACCAGTGCTTCAAAGTGATGTGGTTATAACCAGAGTGGAGGAGGAAGGAGAAAGAGCATGAATACCCTTGAGAAGATAAACTTCAAGTTTACTGACAGGAATACCTGTCAACTGGAATATCTAAATTTACACCATATTATATGACATGTTATCTGCAGGAGGCCATTCTACAGAGAAGTTAAACTGTGAGCAGCAATACTTGTCATTGTTCAAATGTAAATGTTTTTTCGTTTTAAGTGGACACTTGTCTTCATACTTGCACTACACGATCTTCCACCTATAAAGACATTGGTTACATTTTTATATTTCTTTAATTTGAAAAAAATACCAAAGTCATAAGAAACACACTACCTAAATTTTCATAGAAAAGTTAATGTTTAGAAAAATGCAATGCCAATGATAAAACACTATCAAAACAATAAAAAAAAAAATTATTGCCGATTATTTTTGTTTTTATTTACCAACCTTTTGAAGGTTATTTAAAACCAGAAAATATTTTAAATATTTTTAGACTGTAAGAATTTTTGTGTGCATGTGTGTGCGTGTGTGGAGTGGGGGGGGGGGAGATGATTCTTGTCTTAATAGGAATAGATAGGTTCACACACCTTGTCTGTCTTTTCAACAAGAGTAGAGATTTATCCCTTGTTCCGGTTTAGGATTGTGCTTTCAGTTTCTACAAAAGTCTTTACATTCTCTTTCACTCCCAGTAGCCCCCTTGCATCTTATTGCCTTCCTTTGGGATAAATTGATTTAAAAAGAAAAAATTAACCATAACTGGAAGGAGAAGAGGTGAATTCATACTTTTGCCAAGGGTATTTGAATGTGAGTGAATATAATGAACATGACTGGAATGATGACTTGGCCCTGATTCCCAATTCCAAGTGCTTATTCATTACACCACCTGCACATTCAAGCAGACAGCACATATTACTCCCAAGCAGTCACCCCTCTCACTACTGACCAGGCTCAACATTGCTTAACTTCAGTGATCATAATGAGAACCGGTGATTCAATGTGATACGGCCGTTAGCCAACTCTCATTGCTAAAAAAATTCATAAGATATAAAACACTATCTGATAACAATGTTTTTATTCCAGAATCTTAAATTATGACATTACATAAAAAATCACAGTAATGTGCAAAGGTTGTTCTGATTTTTTTATTCTTTACAATTACTTAAATGAGTTATTAAAATGATATAATCTCTTATATTTATATTTCTTTTTAATCATTCCGTTCCAAAGAATGTAATAAAGCTACTAAGATGAAAAAGGTTACTGAGAGCAAAAGAAAGCGAGAAAACATTGAGGAGAGAGAGAGGATATTGAAAGACCAGGATTCAAAGAGACAGATAACAACTGATGTTGTATTAGGTTGGTGCAAAAATAATGTCGTTTTCTCACATATGTTACTATGTGAGAAAACGACATTATTTTTGCACCAACCTAATACTTAAATTTTTGAAGACCATGATTGACAGGAGAGCAAGAAGCTTGAAGGGAGATCCACATGCAAGAAATGCAGGAGAAGAAACTAGATGTGTTTACAGTTACATCTAGTAATTTCAACAGTAATGAAATCTAGCTGCCAAACTAGTACTACACTTAAATTCATGAAGTCATGCTACCAAAGAGGAAAGACCATCAGAACAATTACCATGAAAGTATTTATGAAAAAGGCACAAGGAAGCAATATTATGGCACTAAGTATTTGAAATCAGGATTTCTTCTTTGGATTTTATCAATAATCTCTAGATACATTGTACAAGCAGTAGACCAGATATTTCAGCAATATTTAATGCACAAACAAAAAGTAATTTAGTATTCAAAACATACAAATACTGAACATACGAGACTAAGATTTCAAGACCTTTGTTTAAAAACTAAAAGAGTCTTTAATTAATTTGAAAGTTTTCATGGCACAAGTTTGAGTGACAATGGTAAGTCTCTGAAAATCTATATTTGATGTGAGTATTTCAATATTTAAGTAAAATTCTTTTTTCAGCCAATTTTGTACTACAATGGAAGAAGACTAACAAATTCCAGAAGTTCAAAGAATATATTTCCTCTATTATATTTTAGATTTATATCACCCTGGGTAACAGGTTTAAAATTATAAAGTGACTGATAATGGTTTTTAAAATACATAACTGAAATTCAGCATCACCGAATACTGATACCAAACCATAAATTTAGGACCTTTCCTCTTGCAATAATTCATTTAAGGCATCTGATGACCAACTACCACAATATAAATTAAAATTAATTCTTTCTTAATAAAAAAAAAAAAAATATCCACAACATCATTTTACCAATGTTAGTTTGTACATACTTATCTAACTCATAAGATATGATTATTCAGAGTTCATTCAAACTATGGGTTTTTTTTGGGGGGGGGAGATTTCAACACTGCTGCCTCAACATTGGCCAACTCATCCCCGTGTTAACTCACCACCATCCTACTCAACTTCAGGACAACTCAACATTAGCATCAAATTCATAGCTTTCCTGGTGTTTTTCTAACTTTTCATCAGTTGTTGAGTTGTCCCCATGCTTAGTAGATTGGAGCTGATTAGGGTGGTAATGAGTTATCCTGCACCCCCCCCCCATAAACAAAATCCAAGAGAGATAATTCTGATGAAAAAATGATTTGCTCTTATTCTTTAAAAGATATATTTCTTGTCTTGATTATCCCTAGCAAAATGACACTGATGCTGCCCATTTTAACTATCTTATTAGTAATTACTAGTAATTAACAGTAAGACATTTTATGGAAATTTAACTGTAAGCCAGAAAAAGCCTCTCACTTCAATGAACAGTTATCAAATCTTGATTCACAAAACTGGCAAATAAATTGACCTGGTAGGTTCAGCAACCAATATCAGATGAGCCACACAATTCCCCTTGTAAGACAGGTTGTAATATGATGATAATGACACTGCTTTTAAGTACCATATGCTGCCAACTACTATGAAGGCTGATATTTTAAATGTTCATTTCCAATATTTCTAGTTAACTTTGATTTCAGAGTTCAAATATAACAGCAGATTATTGAAGAAGTTGGACATTGCTTGAATGAATAATTACAATCTACTAAATTACAAGAGCAAGTGGAATCAATTCGAGATATTTATAGAAATTCAGCTTCTTTTCTTGAAAGCATTTGATTTCTTGTATTGATAAAAGCAAAGAAGAATAAGTTTCTATAATTGAACTTTATATTCAGAGTTCATTGAGACAGATATTATCATTCTCTATGTGCAGAAAGGTTCTTATGAGCAATCCTATTTTTCATGTAGATTTTTGCTGCTTCCTTTTGAAATCCCAACAATTTCATGAGAAACGTCAGAGGAAATATATTCCTTAGTTATGACATCACAAAAAGAAATAGTAATGGTCATAGTTACAAGTTCAGAAAAACTGACAGATTTTATTAAAAAATAACTCTGGATGAAGATCTATACCTTTGCATGACCCGAGAGGTAATATTTATACTCAAATAGATGGTATTGCAATGTAAGCTCCTTTAGGCCTCCTTTTTTTTCTAATTATTATATGGCACATTTAGAAAATAGAATACTTAAAGACATTAATAAACTCCTTATATATACAAGATACATAGATGATATTTTTATTTTAGCTAAAAATACTGATCAAATTACACAACTTAAAAACAAATTTAAAAGTCATTCCATCCTCAGATTTACACTAGAACTTAATAAAATTCCATTCCTTGATGTATTTATTGATTCCAGTACACATAAATTTACTACTTCTCTATATAGGAACACACTAACATTAACTCATGTCTTCTTAATTATAATAGTAAATACCCCTAACAATATAATTTAGCTGTTATAAAAAACTTAATGCAACACACACAAAAGATATCTTCTTCCAAATCCTTATTCTATAAAGATAAATTAGTCTAAAGAATTACATAACATTAAACAAACACTTGTTAATAATGGATTCTATAATTCTGTCATCGATCAACAAACTAAAATGTAAATTTCATGCCTCTAACAAAGTTAATATTAATAATAATAGTGTACGTCAAAATAAACATTATTAACTTACACTATTGTAACCAAATGCATAATAATTACAAACATGATGAAATACTCAAAAACATAATAGGTAGAAATGTTAAACATTAATAAGTTAAGCTCATCATATATTATAAAAAATTTAAAACAGTTGACCTCTTAGTCTCTAATAACCCTACAACCACACAACTAAATCCACTACAAAAACCATAGTGTATCAATTAAATGCCCATTCATAGATTGTATTTCTGATACTAATAATAAACCCACTGCATATATTGGTTTTGCTGCAACCACACTCTCCCATAGACTTACCTGTCACCTTTCTGATCTTTGTTCTATTAAACAACAATTTCTTTGAAAAACATAACCATGTACATAATATTAGACAGATGTTAGTTGATAACAACAATACTCACACATACACACAGTAAAAAGAATTTTCGGATAATGGAGGTCATCTATATTAAAATAAAAGCAACTCCACACTCAACAAAATTACATTTCAAACTAGTCACAACACATTGCATTGCATCTAAAAATATTGTTCTGTTAATATTTTGGTCTCTCATGTGATACATCATAGAACTGCATCATAAATTTACAACCTGTGTCTGCTATTCCATGACAATTATCATCGCATAGCAATCTTCTATGTTAACATAACAGAATATCATCTTTGATGGTGAATATCTTTGTTTAAATGTTGGTATAGCCACACTGAAGATGGCTCATGTGAACCGAAAGCTTAGATCAAGGAACAGATTAATAAAAATATATTCAAATTTTGGACAATTTTTGTCTTTATTTTCACCTGAAATTAAAGCAACCATACAAAGTTTATAACAGCTCATGATCAAACATAATAGACATTCATTGTCTGTTATATTTAACAATATGTGTTTTTATATATATATATATATATATATGTGTGTGTGTACATACAGGCAGGATGTGGCAAGGCTCCAGCTGCTCTACAGCTAGTTCCACAGAAAGTGCTTGGACAAGCTATATTCTCTGATTCCTACGTATTCCATCAGTGAGAAGTAAGTTCTACTCAAACAGCTTCTTCCTGTTAAACACTGCCATGTGAACCCGACTCCCTTTCATACAAACGCTGGTGTTCCCCAAGGCTCTATCCTGGGTTCTACACTGTTTCTGATCTTCATCAATGATCTTCCTGATGTCATCAGTTCCCAAGTAGGCATCTATACAGACATATACAGACAGTATTTACCCCTGTCTCAATAGTAAATCCAGCATTGCTGTCAAAGATAACCTGGCCATTGGTCTTGAAAAGGGCCTCCAATCTGTGGCTGAGTGGGGTAGGAAATGGCTTGTAAACTTTAAACTCTCATTTACCCACTATAGAGAACTCTCCCTGCCTCCTATCAGCATGGCTTATGCCCAATTCCCCCAGACTATCTCTCTGTGCCTTCTTGGTCTCACATTTTCCACTGACCTGAGGTGGAACAACTAGATTGAATCAATAGCTTCATCTACCACAAGAAAAGTTGGTTCTCTGTGTCATGCCAGAAGGTTTTTCTCTCCATCCTTCAAATCTACCATTCATCCTTGCATGCCATGTATCGTCTGGTGCCCCGCTGTTCATCCTGAGGTCCTCAACAAAATCCAGAGATATATATGCAATGTGATAGGTCCCGATCTGACATCTCATCTACAGTCACTTTCTCACAGATGTGATGTGGCTTCCCTCTGTCTTTTCTACAAATATTTTCATGGTAACTGCTCTAACAAGCTACTTTCACTGGTACCCCCTCCCAACTGCATGAATTTAAGTGTGCTAATAGGTTGGCATCTTGGTCCCACCCTTTCACTGATGAAACAGTTAAATGTAACCACCTCTTCTACTCCAACAACTTCTCTTGCACTTCCCAACAGTGAAACTCCCTTCCTCCTACTTACTTCCTTGATAGCTATAACCTTCAAATATTCAAATGTAATGCCAATTAACATTTTCTGATGCCTTGATCCTGATCCCCGTCCTTCTGTATATCCTTTCCTCAAGCACTCCTCTTTACTCTTGCTCTTATTCTCTGTAACCCCTTGCATGGGGTGAAATTCTTAAAATATATTCTATATATATAGGGAACAAGGCCACACCAAAAGAATGCAATTTATTATTTTTAATACTAATATAACATTAATTCTGTCATATGCATTTCAGGATTCCATCTCCTGTGCTGTTTATTTTGTATAATGTGTGTGTGTATATATATATATATATATATATATATATATATATATGGGGGGTTATCAAAATCAATTAAAATGCAATTGGGTTCTGTCAGGTGTTGGTTTTGTGCAAAAATGTGGATCTGCCTACTTGCAGTACTGGCAGACCAAAAAGAATTACACAGCCTAAAATGTAAATAGAATCATACGGATCATATGAGCAACTTCATACTATTTGCTGCTCTTCACAGCTGGTTTGTGCTTTTACGCAGCCAGAAGTGAAATAATGAAATTTGCCACAAATTTTCAAGAAAGCACATTTCAGAGTCCAACAGGTCAAGACTTCTTGTGCTTATAGTAATTCTCCAAGTTAAACATCATTTGGTTCAAGGTCAGAAACCAAATTCACTTGTAGATGAACTTGCAACTAATTATATTACTAAGTGCCTCAGAAGGGATTTACTACTCTGAACTCCATCTGACAAAGTTGCAAATGGGAATGAAACTCACAACAGTAATACAAGAAAGGCAAGTTTCCTAAACTTTGATCCAGTGAGACACTTTCCCAATTATTTATTTAGCTTACCTTTACTTAGCAAAGGTCACAATAGTGAGGCATCTTGTGAGGTGTCAAACTCACTGCCCTAAAAACAATTTGATCTGTGAGATGAGCTTACTAACAATTATGCTACAGTAGTTAACCTAATGGATGTGCAATTAGTACAACAGTTATTGGCATGAAAAGTAAAATTGGTGAACAGAATTCAAATTCTAGCTGATTCTATTCTGTTCTTTCATACAACTGCCCTTGGCAAAGGCATAAATCTATCTATATTTTCTTTCTAGTTATGGGTTAAATTGTAGGATAGCCTGGGCTCCTAAGCTGCTGGTCTAGAAGGAAAATTGAATTCAAAATCATGGAGAAGATAAAAGGAAATCACTTCACTATGTTTCACAAGAAATGCCAATTCCCAGATAAAAAAAAAAAAGTCTATCAGAAGCCATTATTACTTGAGAGAACAAAGCATTTTTAAAGAAGATATCCTTACACTATTGACTGAAATTAGTCAGGCACAAGACATCATTCAGATGCTCAATATTACTTTTTTTTAAAATAAAAATGTATATTGTATTTGATAGAATGTAAAACCGTTTTTACTCCCCACCCCACTTAATACACAATTAATTCACCCCAAGAAAGAGGTGTCCTGGGTATGACAAACTACACCCAGCAGCAAGGCCTCTGATCAGGATATTGGAGGTTTTGAGGAGCCTATAACCCCTTCTTAATTGTTGTTGTCCCAAAGTTTGCCCTGATCCATAGTGGTAGCACTTGTTAGGGTCCTATTTATGGGTAAATAGTAAGCACCCACCCAAACACTACAGAAGTATAAAAATTCATTTTAATAGTAAAAATACCAGCAATACATTTTTATATAAAAAGATTGACAATACATAACCAGCAATAAATTTTATCTGTTGTTGAAGGTATACAGTTGCATTCAAGATATATTTAGTTGAAGCTAAAAAATTGTTCAATTCATTTAGATTCTGGTATTAAATAACCTGTACTGTCTGGGAGTGAAAGAGAATTAAAAAACTTTAGAATGAAGTGGAAACCCAATCCTAAATAGGAAACAAGAGATAAACCTCTACTCCTGTTCAAAAGACCAGGCAGGAGTGTGAACCAGATGAAATATTAGATTATCTTAAATTTAAAATAAATGCATGAAAAGAAAGTTTGAAGCTGAGCCCAATAGGAAACATGATAGAAGTTTCATCAACATTCAATATACCATGAGGAATTAAATATCCTCTGCTGAAATGGGTGAATATATATTAATATACCAAAGAGATTGCTGATTTTCTTCCAACTTCAATGTTAGAATCAGTAAACAAAACTAAGCCAATTAAATATTTCTTATAAAAGCATTCTGATATGATGTCTTCTATACTCCAAATCAATAAATCAATGTTTTTGAATGAAGTCAATTAAAACTAATTTATCTATTGGCAAAACAAAAATTTTTGTGTGAAATAAATTTTCTCTAAGTTATCATTAATGAGTATTAATATTTTCACTAACTTGTTGCAGCCCAATTTACATCTTTATCCACAAAAAACATTTTCCTCAGTCGATTATAAAGGGTTTTTTCTTTTTTTAAACTAATATTCACCCTATGCAAAGCCCAAAGGTCACTCAAGGTAAAGTAGTTGTTGTGTCAGGCACAGTTTATAGGAAAGATAATGAAGATAAAAAAGGCTATATCCTAGACATAAAGAGTTTAAGATTGTAGTGTTTGAAAAAGCATCTTAGTAGTTAGTGGTCTGTGGGAACCTGTTCAAGTGGAACTTACATCTTACTATAGGAATATGAAGGGAATGAGGGTGGTTCACCTCAGTGGCAGGTTTTAGCTGGGAGGGTTAGAGTTGGTGCAACATTTTCCATGGAAATAGAGCAGTGGAACGGAGAAAAATAATCACTCAAAAAATATGTAAAAGCTTTTGGACGATTAAGACTGGAAAGTGGAAACTGAGCAGTTCCAGGCCAGATATGGCAGCAATACTATATTTTCAGGCTGATCTGGTTCTTGTAAAGATGGAGCATAACAAGAGGAGTCAGATACTGAAATTTTCAAGGGAATGGACCATTTTTCCAGCATCTTTAGTATTGACTCATATATATATATGAATTTCACTTGAGGCCTGGGGTGAGCTTAAGTCACAATAAGCATGAGGAGGCACAGTGGAGTAATGGATAGCAGCTTGGATTGAGGAATCGGAGAGCTGAGTTGGAATTTCAGTCGAATTCATTACATTCACTTACGTGCTAATACCCTTGGGAAAGGTGTGAATCCTCTTCTCCCTCCAGCTATGGGTAAATAGCAGGACAAACTGGGTTCTATAGCCTTGGATGACAACTGGTCTAGGAGAAGGAAAACCGAGTTCAAAACCTGCGGAGGGTCATTTGGGGACCTTGTGGCACATAGTGCACTAGGTCTCTGTAATCGGCCCTTCAAAAAGTGTGGATGGTCCTGCACGAAATCTTCACCACTATAATCAAATCTCATGTGCTATACATGCAGGTTGGGGACCGCTTGTGAACTCCAAATTAACATGAAACTCCCATATTGGAGCCGGCTCAACCCACCTTGGGTGAGTGCTGTTTTGAGAGAAAAAAAAAATAAAAAGAGAAAAAAAAAAAAAAAAAGAGAAAAAAAAAAAAAAAGAGAAAAAAAAAAAAAAAGAGAAAAAAAAAAAAAAAGAGAAAAAAAAAAAAAAAGAGAAAAAAAAAAAAAAAGAGAAAAAAAAAAAAAAAGAGAAAAAAAAAAGAGAGAAAAAAAAAAGAGAGAAAAAAAAAGAAAAAAAGAGAGAAAAAAGAGAAAAAAAGAGAGAAAAAAGAGAAAAAAAAAGAGAAAAAAAAGAGAAAAAAAAGAGAAAAAAAAGAGAAAAAAAAGAGAAAAAAGAGAAAAAAAGAGAAAAAAGAAAAAAAAAGAGAAAAAAGAGAAAAAAGAGAAAAAAAGAGAAAAAAAGAGAAAAAAAGAGAAAAAAAGAAGAAAAAAAGAAAAAAGAAAAAAAAAAAAGAGAAAGAAAAAAGAAGAAAAAAAAGAGAAAGAAAAAAGAAGAAAAAAAAGAGAAAGAAAAAAGAAGAAAAAAAAGAGAAAGAAAAAAGAAGAAAAAAAAGAGAAAGAAAAAAGAAGAAAAAGGAAAAAAAGAGGATAAAAAATGGGGAAAAAAAAGAAAAAAGAAAAAAAAAGAAAAAAGAAAAAAAAAAGAAAAAAAAACATTAAGCATTCAAGGTAGTGGGGGTGCCCTGCTTGAGAGAACGTCAGATCATTGGGATAGACAAAAATTCATGGGCTGCTCAGTAATGAGGAAACATTACTAGTTTGGTCTTTGAGGTATTGAATGTGACCAGCTAGTGACCACTGTGTTGTTAGAGCTAGGTTAGAGATCAACTGCCAGGATCTGGTTACCTTGAATTTTGGTGGTGCACCGATATACCACTGTATCACTCACAAAAGATAGTATACTTAGGTAAATTGCTTATATAAAGCAGAAAAGAGGGTTGGGTCAAGAAGCAAGCCTGTACAAATTACTGGTAGTCTCCATTCTCCTATATGGACGTGAAACATGGACACAGTTGGCAGATACAGAGAGAAGGATCCAAGCGTTTGAGAACAAATGTATGAGGAAACTCCTTGGCAATTTCTGTTGGGAACAAAAAAAAAAAAAAAAAATGATTTTGTGCGGAAAAGAGTTGAAAGTTTGTGGGATACGAGGAACCTCTTCTTGCACTATCAATGTGCAAGGCACAACAGCCTGTGCAAGACCATGCAAGGCACCGTTGAAAATGGACATAGGAGAGGATGCCAATGCAAAAGCTGGTTGGACAATGTCAAAAAAAAAAAAAAAAAAAAAAAAAAAAAAAAAAAAAAAAAGAAGAAAGATATGACTGTACCAGAATTGCTGATGGCTGCCGTTGATAGACCATTGTGGAAAAGAATTAGTGTGGCTTCTGCATTCAGATCCACCCTACAATTACAAAAGTCAAGGGGATGATGATGATGATAATTGAGAAAACACTTCTCATGATTCCATAACTACAGAGCTTGTGTAGCAACTTTCTATACCACACCTTGTCAAAGCCCTTTGATATACCTATAATGTAATTGTCCTAGTAGGGTATTGTCTAATACCTCCATGATTCTGTAAGTAATAACAGGTAGAATATCAGCAGTGGATTGAGCAGATTGAAATCTGTATTGTTTGTTGGGGGGGAGGGGCTGATGAGTCAATATTAAGATGTGTATGAGCACACCCCTGCATTCTTGAAAACACCATATATGGTTGACACCTTCCATAGACTTGGGAGAGATTTCTCCTTCAGGCAGCAGTTAACAATTTTGCTTAGATCAGAGATAACTCAGGACTAATATTCCTCAAGGTCAAAGCTTTTGATATAACTTAAGACATCTTGGGCTGTGTTATTTGTGCTCCATGAGAGTGGCAAGAGTCAGGAAGGAAATGTCCCTTGTCATCTAACTTGGATTTAGAGGCAAAGATCACTGCAAAGAGCTTTGTCTTATCTAACATGGTAAAATCAGGGCCAATTATGACAGTAAGCACCGACTCTTTGTTTCTATTGAGAATTTGGTTGAGCAAAAAGGAAAACCTAGAAATTAAGAGGTTTAATCATTTTGAAAATGGGACAAAACTATAAACTTTCCAGCACCTCCTTATGTATTGTTTGACCTCCTATCTTGAGAAATTTTATGCCTAGAGAAAAAAAATTATATATATAGGAAAATTTCTACATAAATTTTTATATACCAAGAACAATTTTAGGGAAATCTATGGCAAAGTGTAAAAGATTTCACGTGACATTTTCATTCAATGAAGTACTTAAGGACAAAAATGTGACACACTTTGTCAGGACAAAATTTTGGACTGATTCAGTCTTTTATCAAATTGTGAAATGAAAGTTATCTTGAATGACCACTCTTCTAGATCTTTTTGCATTATGTAGTGCTCTATCTTTGGTCCTACTTTGTTTTTAATGTTCATTAACAGCCTTCCCAATGTCATCAACTCTCAACTTGGTGTCTATGCTGATGAAACAACCATTTACTCCTGCCTTGATAGTCTGATCAGTTTGATATGCTCAAATTGGCAGCTAATCTCAAAAACAATTTACAGTCTGTTTTTAACTGGGGTAAAGAATAACTTGCTAATTTTAACACCTCCAAACAAAACATTAATCATCTGAAAAACCTCTTTCTGCATTCCATTTGCATGGCAGCTTCTAACCTCCAGGAAAGTGATTTGTTATGCCTTCTTGAGTTAACATTCTCCACTGACATGAAGTGGAAAGACTTACATAGAATCCATTGCTAGGTCAGCTGCTGTTCACTGTGTCATGCTACACAATTTTTCTTTCCAGAATCTATCTTACATATTTATAAGTCTACCATTCACCCAAGCATAGAATATTGTTGCTACATATGGTCCAGTGCTCCTACTATATATTTAGAGATTCTTGATAAAATCCAAAATGACAGCAAAGTCTCATTAATTTACAGCTGAATTGGCTAGTTGTAACTTTAAGCTCTATGCTAATAGTTTCTTTTCTCATACTTCTTGCTTGTGGAACCTCCTCCAGCTACATGCTTTTCAGCTAACTCTAATCTAAAAAAAATTTAAATGCAACATCAATTGTTATCTGCTGTCTTTCTGATTACTCGTCTATTGTTCTCACTCTTTAATAATGTTTGTTTTCACATTCTTTCACACCCAGGAAACCCCTTGTGTCTTCGTGGCTTTACTGCAATGTGCAGGATAAATTCAATTAAAAAATAAAAAAAATTCTTATAAACTTTATTTTTAGTGGGTACATAGGTCTGAATAGACATTGTAGTATTTTTTAAAACAGTAATATTGCTATCTGCCTCATCCCCCCACTTCAATTAAATTAATTAAAGAAGTTATTTGAAGTCTACTCACACAGTACCCACAAAAATGAAGTTTACAGTAATAATATCAGATTTAAGAACATCTGGTTTAAACACAAATTCTTGTAGTTTCTAGCTAATCAAATTTATTTAGAAACTACAAAAAATTTTCTTTATAACTTGATACTTTTTAAAAACTGTGCGTGCAAACACACACACACAAAACAAAAATTTAAATTAAGCTAAAATATAAAATAAACCAAGGGCTCAATATCAACAGAGCCTAAATATATTAGAATAATATTAATATAATAATATAAAAAATTTGCTACTCAGAATTTTATGTAATAACAATTATCAAGCAGATATAATATAGTAATATTATTATAACACACACAAACATAGTATTTTCTTAAAATAGACAATTCACATTGATCACTGAAATTGTATTATTCTGCTTAAACAAGTAATTTCATGTTTCTCCTCAGATTACTGTTTATGATTGCAAGATAAACCAACAATAGCAACAGAACCTGATTCTTTTTCCTTTATTACTTAGTAAATTTACCACTCTAAAATGATCATTTGTTTAACTGAGCAGACAGAGTAAAGCTTAACTTCTACTAATTGAACAATTAGTACTGCCATCATGCAATGAAGTTATTTGTCCAAAAGCAAAACTCTAAAAGATTCCACAAAACCTTACCCTCCCAAATATAGAAACAGACTTGCCAGTGGACATGATCTGCTGATCATTACTGTGCAAAGGCAAAAATCACTTGCCAAAAGGAATAACAGGATGTAATGAGGATGCATAATTGCACAGACCCCCAGATACACATAGCAGGTTCCAATGCCAGCACTTTGGGCCCTCCTTCCTGCATTGCAAATTGTTCACTCCATTTGAGCCAAACCTCCTAAATCAGAAGAGCAAAAGGAAATGGCAATGATATGGATTCTTGTGAAACCATCTCAGACAGACACCAATGCCTACAGCAGATGGCACTTTTCCAATCAAACTTTGATATCTAACCCACTGATGATCTTTAACTTGAAATAATTATCAAGCACTTTTCATAAGTATTAAAGAAATGACTCAATCGTTAGACCACTGAACCATGAAAGAGAAGGACATTATCTACTTTTTCAGATCAAAAAGTTTTTTTGTTTTTTTTTCCTCCCACCAAAAGTAATATGCTATAGTAACTCTACCTTTGGATAATATCTTATCAAAAATAACTAATAAACTGTTGGTATATTACTAAATGTCCTTACAGCTGAGAAAGTAAATTTTAGATACTGGGCTTTAAAATTTTTAAAAAGAAATTGTCTACCAAGTGAATACTAATATTAGAAGTACCAAGATGCTCTTGACCCAACCAAAATGCTCTTCTGGGAAAAATAAATTCTGACATTTGGTTAAATTTTGCAAAGTGGTTTGAGCAAATTTCAGTATTTCCTTAAAAACCCAGAAGTTATTACAAATATGCTACATGCACAGACTACATATATTTCTTCAAAAATAATTATTTTTAATAATTCATGTAAAATAAGACCTTTCATGATACTGGCTTTTAAATACAATTTGATTTACATGAAATCCATTTTGTGCTCTAAAGAAATCACAACAGTTTACAATTCTGTACATTATTTAATATCCATACTATTACAACATGTGTTTACAGATCTCAAAGATAATTTATAGCAGTTATTGATAGAACAATGCTCTTGCTATTTAACTTACCTCCATCTTTGTCTCCCATTCATCTTTATTATAAAGGGAAATACAGCTGAAAATATTACTCCCACATTCCAACAAAGGTAAAAAATTTTAAACCCAAAAGCTAAAAGAATATATAAGCAAAGATTACATTTATCTAAAGCTCTTTTTAAAAAAATATTAACAATTGTTTGATGATTGAAAATGAAAACAAAAATAACATTTGTGAAGTCAAACAAGAGTTATTTTAAGCCCTGTCACTTTGATGACAAGTGCAAAAAACATTCCCAGTATCATTAACAATGATTTAAAGGCAGCAGAAATATAGAACTGCTTGGTTTCTGAATATATTCAGAAACATGCTAAATATACAAAAACAATGTTAAGTAATTCAAAAGACAATCTCTGCCTGTAACTTGTCTTGCTTTTGAGGCATAAAAATATTCAAATCCAAAACTGAAACTAATATCTAATACAATGCCTTGAATTCCATTTTGTAAATTAAATAGATTACATTCTACAACCTCTCACCCCACACACGCACACATGCAACATTGCAAGACTGTTGATAATCTGTCGCTATTTCCATGGTGAGTGAGTTCCATTCTAGAGTTTCACCATTTCAAACCTTTATTGCTAGGGTAAATCATGCTACTTCCACTAAGACAAAAAGACTCTTATATTCTCCATGATCCAGCTTCCCTTTCTCAAAACTGCAACTTTGTTGAACAAGCTCCCATATGTTTGCTTCCCTGAAAACTTTAATCTTGATCTTTTCAAGTCAAAAGGTTAATTGTTATTTATCCTCCTTAGCCTCATAAACTCCACTTCCTACCACCTTCTCTTTCTTTATAACACACATCTCATTCATCATTCCCATTTCAATGGTAACTATCTACCATGAGTTGCTTTTAAGCCTTGTCTGGTATGGAATTGAGCAAAGAAAAAGAAAATGTATGTTCACCACTAACTTTGTCACATTTACTTTAACATTAACCTCATTAAATATAAGCTGTAAAAGACTCAATTTCACCTATTAACTCCGATGGAAATTTTTGTCATTTGCACTTGAACCCTAACACAGTTAACCACTTATCCAGCTCTTAGTATTACAACTTGAAAGATAGTAAGATTCCATCATTAAATCAAGGTAAAAAAATTATTATATAGAGTGCGGCAAAAATGACGCCCTTTTTTCTTGTCTTTTTTGCAACCTGGAGCAGATAGGACGACATGGAGCAATTGAGTGGCTATCACAATCACCCAACTTAATACCACCAAAACTTTTCTTGTGGGTTATACTGAACAATTTTGTTTATAGGCTCAAATTGAAACCAATTCCTGAATTAAAACAAGCAATTTCTGATCTGAAATTAACATATAAATGAGTCAAATGGTTTGTAGAAGTATTGCTGACAGGATTCAGCCTTGTATTGAACATGAAGGTGAGCATTTTGAACATGTTAAATAGTTTGTTAAGCATAACAAATCATGTTATTTTGATGTGACAATACTTATAAATTTTCTTATACTACTGTAATTTTTGTTCAATAAATGTTAATAAATAAAAAAGGCATTACTTTTGCCACATTATGTATTTACTAAACTATGAATGGCATCTACCATTGGCTTAGAGTTCATGATGAAAAAAACAAAAAGAAAAAAAAAAGAAGCATATGGATCATCATTAGTCAATTTGTTTACTTAATATGCATTAATGAATTAATTTCTGAAGATATCAAAAAGGAAATAGTACATTTAACCAATCTCCTTTCCTTTACATAATTTATGACAATGAAACTACTCAATCCTGAACCTGTGTCTACTAATCGACCTCTATAAAATCCTTTCAACTAATCAATTTTATTCTACATAGATTCCTTTGATACTGCTATAACCAAAAACTTTAATGTCCTCAATTACAGTTCATTATTACCAGAATATATCAATTATAACTTTAAGTTATTCTGATTTTTAACAACATATAGCCAAAGTGCTTCACCTGCTCAGCACATGAAGTTGAAACCGAATGTTAAGAAAACCATGGGTGGAACATGTGAGCAATAAGGAAGGCTTAAGGAAAATAGAAACAAGAAAATTTATACCTTATAATCAGAAAGAGAACTTAAAAATTTTGAGACATCATGAAGAAAGAGAGCCTAGAGAATTTAAACACTAGACATACTGAAGTCACAAGAAGCAGAAAAAAATAGCGAGTAACCTACTTAACAAGTTTTTATGAACAGATGGCAGAACAGAAACTGGGGGAGATAGTAAAGAGATAAACATTATTTAGCAACAAAAGATGAATTTGTGGAGAGCTATGATCACCAAAGTCAAGACAGGACTTGGCACGTCAAAGATATTAGGTTGGTGCAAAAAATAATGTTGTTTTCTCACATATGTTACTATGTGAGAAAACGACATTATTTTTCACCAACCTAATAACATCTGAGGATGAAATAAACAGAAATATTAATATGCCTTCAAATTAATAACTTACTAAACATTATTATTTTTTTAAATTCCTTTGCTTTAAAATTGCCTTTTTTTATGAAAGAGTCAGAGACTTGAAATAGCATTATGGATAGTGTCACAGTACAGACCTACAGAAATGGCTTTAGTCCTGGTTTTTTGACCATTAAGACCTGAAAATTCATCGAGGCCACTTCTGGTTGAAAGAGCAACCGTCTGAAACATTAGTCAAACAATCATTGCTTCAATGTCTGAAAGAATTAATTGGACTGATTTTATCAGTATTTTTATCAAGCATTGAGTATGGTTTTCTAAATTCTCAAATTGTTTGTCCGAGATAAAATATTAAAATGTGTTTAGCTTGGATAACTGAAAAATGTTTAGACGATTTCAAATTTTTCCTCTTCACGTATGGATAATCAAAATCTCAAAAATCGAGGTGCATATAATCAAGGAAGCACTTTGAGCATAAACATTTCAGCAATATGTGCCTTAAACTTGGGTGTTGCCAAAAAAAAAAAAGAAAAAAAAAGCCAAGATCCTGTTACAAACAAAAAAATGGGTTATTCACCAAATAAAAATAAAATCTTCAGCCAAGAAAAATACAAAATAATTGTTAAGAGCAAAACTTTTACACAAAGAAAGCTAATTAGCTAAATCTGATCATTTTTATTAGTGTTTGTTTCATTTTGTTTCTGCTGCTTTTTTATCACAACTCCTAATCATCAATCAACAATTGTTAAGTCAGCACCATGGATCAAAAAAAAAAAAAAAGAAAAAAGGCCTCTGGCAAGATTTGAACCTGCATCCCTTATTCCTGAGAGTTAAATGAGCAGCAGGGATCAGAAAAAAAAATAAAAATAAAAATAAAAAATAGGCCTCTGGCAAGATTTGAACTTGCATACCTTATTCCAGTGAGTTAAATAAGTAGTATGGATCAAGAGGAAAAAAAAAAAAAGTAAAGAGGCCTCTGATTAGTGGATTGGAGGTTTTGAGGAGTGTGGAACCACCTTTTAATTGCTGTTGTTTCCAGGTCCACTCTGACCCAAGGCATCTGTTAGGATCCTACCTATGGGCAAATAGTGAACCCCAAAACGAAATACAATGAAAGTATAAAAATACATTTTTATAGTAAAAATACTAGCAATAATTTTTTTTATATAAAAAGTGACCAGCAATACATTTTAACTGATATTGAAAGCATACAATTAGATTAAAAATATATAGAGAGTTGAGGCCATAAAATTGTGTTCAAATTATTTAGATTTTGGCATTAAATAACCCATTGAAGTTGATATGACACTAAATAAAACAAAATCAACTAACCAACCAACCAATCAACATGAGAGAACTTTTTCATGACATTAATCTATATAATATGCTATAATTTCTTAAAGAAATCAAACTGTATTCCAAAATATAACTTCAACAAAACATACATATCACCACCTCCATAAACATGTATATGCACAAAAGCTGAGTATCATCTATCAAATATTCAATTGTGAAAGCAGAATAACATATTTTTATTACTTCAAAGCTCCTAAGAAAATTAAATTTCAGCATTAAATGACCCATAAGGAGTTGATATGCCATTAAACAAACAAATCAAACAATTTTGTTTACATTTACAGCCATGTGGTCAAAGGGACTGTTTTGCTTTCTAATCATGAGACCCAGGTTCACTTTCCAGTGTTATCAATAGTGTTATTGGCCTAAGGTAGTGAACCTAACATGTGGCAGGTTTTGTAAATGCTTGAAAACAATACCCAAAACCTATACCTTGTGTGGAATTAGATGGAACTGTTCAGATGTCATCGAGGGTTAAGCTAGCACATATGTCACAAGTCATAATGATCAAGTGTTTAAGCATACTGGCCTCATTCAAAAAACTTTGATCAAGCCAGATTATATACTCTCTCCTAGAAACTATAACTAATGTCTGCTCAGCATTGTTACAATATAAACAACAGAATAGGCATCTGTAACAGGGTTTGGCTAGCCATCTTGGAAAATGAATGTGCTCAGAAATTAGAAGTAGCCAACCATTAAATGGGAGCATGTATGAATTTCTTCAATGAAAGCACTATTATTAATAAATGAGGATACATCAAACACTGTTACATCTGTTTTTTTATAATTTGATGCCAAAAACTATGTTCCAAATAGAACAAGTTAAAAAAAAAAAAAAAAAAAGCATAGACTATATAACTGAAATCCAAAACTATACAATATTTAGATAAATAGACATGAGTTACAGGACAAATACATAGGGATAGCATCCAGCTTGTAAGAAATAACAAATCATTTTTAGATTATATTTATGAATAATGTGCATAAGAAAAGAAACACTCTGAACAGAAGTTTATGATGAACAATATCCTATAAGCTATTGAAGATTCCCTGACATTTCCTTTATCGTTTTCAAAAATTTTTTTGGTTTTGTTTTTATGTAACTCATTATAACCATTGGGAAAATGTTTGCAGAAATGAATGAATTTTGCAGTGAAAAATAGAATTTTAAAAAACTAAAATTATCATTCAATTATAGCAGTTGATGTTTTTTTTTATTTTTATGTATAAAAACAAAAACTCATAAGCAAAGATATAAACTTTACTGAACTGCTTTGGCAGAGATAAAAAATAAAATGTATGCAAACAAAATATAACAAAAGTATTTTATACGTAAGGAAAAGAATGAAAAAGTATTTTACCTCAATTAACCTACAGAAATTTAAGATAACTACCAACTGCTTGAGAGGAGTAAAAAATAAAATGAAAAAAAGAAAAAGAAATTTTTTTTTTTTTTAAAATACTTTTCATTCTACCAAAAGGTTAGAGAACAAAAATAGTCATTGGTTCAAAGATTTTGAGGATGGAGGTGAAAGTAAATGAAAGACAAAGGTTATATAATACAGTGCAGGGTAATTATTAGCCAAAACTAAGTAACTTTTGGGAGAAACAAAACAGATGAGAATGTAAAACAGTACATGCCTCTGCAAAATAAGATTTATACCTAAGCTGTACCAAACACCCTTTTACGTTTGTGCAGAGCTAAAATTATCCTTTGATTCAGTTTGTCACCATACAAATAAAAATAGGCTATATTTCCATGGATTAAGAAATACAAAGAAAAGAGCTTCCCTTCATCCCCAGGATATAAGAGGGCATGCCTTTTCAAATTAGTCAAATCTGCAACGTGTGTTTTTATATATCATTTTTGATGTTTTATCAAATACAATTATAAGCTATCTGATGTGTCAAAAATAATTGAAGACAAATTATATCATTTTATCAAATTCAAAATAGGACATTTTATTTCCTAATACATCATCAAAAAAGTAGAAATGGGCAAATCACTCATTTTCATGTTATGGACTCTTCTGATGAAGCAGAAAGAGTATTATCTACACAGAAATATACACTGTATTTATATATGTAGATTATTATTATTGTTGTTCAAAAGGTGGTTTTGTTCATTCAAAAATGTTAGAAGCTTTTTCAATTTGTTAAGATTTACTAATGCCAGATTTGAAATCTGGTTTGCTGAGGGTTTTCAGATTTTTTCATTTATTGCTAACAAACTACAATTTTCAGTTTGAATAATCAACTCCAACTAACCTTATAATATTCACTATAGCAACATTTATCTGTCTATATTTCAAGGACACATGGCACAGTGGATAAAGGTGTTGGTTAGATAGAGTGACAGGACCCAAAGAGTGTGAGTTCAATACCTGGCAGTGGAGAACTTGGAGAGGGAATTAAGCAGGAGATAACTGATAACTGACATCCATTAGACATGGCAAGTGGAACTAGAACAGTTTACCCCAGTGAATGAAATAAAGGGTTCAGTTCAACATTCCAAACACCTGAAGAAGGCCTGAGCGTAAAACGGCTGAAATGTTATAATAAATATGGCAACAAAGATGAGGCCAATAGTCCGAATAATGTAAATAGTGAGCAACATTTATGTAAAAGTATTTAATATAGCAACATGGATAGTGAAACAAAAACAGTCTACCCCAATAGATTAAATAAAGTGTTCAGTTCAAAATTCACTGACAGTTACCCAGATCAACAAGCACAAGATGGAGAGCACAATGGCTGAAATGTTATGACGACAACAAGGATGAGGACAACTCATAGCAAACATGAAAACTTTTCAACTAATTTATGGTAATTACAATAAGATTTAACTTTAATCAATATACATTTATAAAATAGAGTACAAAATCCTTTCAAGCCAGTGACTTAATATCAATCATTTTGTAAGTCACCTGATAAATGCTGCACATTTTAATTTTATTGTTAACCACACTATATCAGATTCTATTATACAAAGGGTTCTATTTGAAATTCTATGAAGGTTACCCCAATCAACAAACTTTTGATGAAGGCTGGAGGAAACAATGGCCAAAACATTGTGACATAACAAAGGACAATAGTCCACACATAAATAATGTAAATAATGATAACTCCACAACTTAGAAATTTAGATAACTATAAATCCAGTATACAAGTCAAGATTTTCACAAAATTGTCTGAATTTGATAAAATTTTCAAGATATATTTATGATAAATAAATGAAGTGAATTTCATCTTATGACATTTTAATTAGAAATACTAACAATATGCTACTTGATGGTATGAAATTTTGGCAATGTTTAACAAAAAAAAAAACTGCATGTCAAAAGGATGGTTATTTTCTTGACACTGTTATTACTGCATACACTTTTGACTGCTTTGGGGATGTTTGAAAAAGCAATGATTAGAATTTTAATAAAACCTAAAGATATGAAAGTGGATTTATACATTTTATTAATTCTTGAGAAATGACAACAAAGATGTTAAACACTTTATTTATTAGATTGCTTACTTACAAAAGTAATTTTATATATTGGTCAGTTATGTGCCATGTGTGATACCCACGTAGGCAATCACGTATCTTTCAATATATGACTGACAAGGCAGATTTTTTTCCCGCAATAGGTTGCCATTTCTTTCTGCGGTAGACCAGTTGCCATCCAAGGCTATAGAACCTGGTCTGTCCCGCTATTTATCCATAGCTGGGGAGAGAAGAGGATTCATACCTCTCGCAAGGGTATTAGCATGTAAATGAATGTAATGGATTTGACTGGAATTCGAACTTGCTTCTCCGACTCCACAATCTGAGCCACTGTCCGTTACTCCACCATATCTCCCAATTTTATATATATACAAGATAATAAAAATATGTTGACCAACTATAAGAAATATTTCTCATTTACCATTTTTATAAAGAAAGAAATATGAAAAGAATTTTTTTAATAAATACATAAAAATATATGTGAGCAGAAAAATTTAAACCACAAGTAACTGTAATTATAAATTTTGAAAAAAAATGCATTTTCTTGGTATCTCTTTCACATAAATTCACTAAAATATTTTGAGAGCATCTCTTCCTTTTATATATTTTGATAATTTTGCAATTTCTTTTTAATAAATTTTTTATAAGATTTTTCAAATTTATTTCTTTATAAAATGGTAAATAATAAATTTTTATAAAAAGTCTTTTACTTGGTTCACATATTTTTGTTCAAATAAACATTGCTGAGGGAGTCAAAAGTGTATACAGTAATACTAGTGTGATATCCTTTTGACAGTTTTTGCGAGCACAAAATAAATTATTATTTTATTATGCAACTTGAGCATTATTTGTCATATTGGAAATATATACAATAGTTATTAAATTTTCTTTATTGTTAAATTACTCATTCTCTTTAGATAAATTAATATTAAACAAAATTTCACAATAAGTGAGAGAAGTCGTTTGTTTTTTAAATCATGCTTCCCTGAACATTGAGCTAAGCAAAGAAATAATGCATTCAGAATGCAGCATTTACATAATTCCTTAAAATTCAGAAAAAATTATTAAAAATTAAGATAATGGTTGATCTTTTAATAAATGAACCAAATAACTTAATCTTTCAAAAATAAAAAATCCAACTAGAATCTTCTATGTGCCATGTCTCTTCAAGATGTTGACAATCATGGCTCTCCAGTTTCCTGCCCTTTGTAGCTCTTAATAAAGCTTGTCTTTTTTTCTTTCTTTTTTTTTTATCTCTCCTAAACTTTACTCCATCATCCATTTACTCAAGCTCACTAGGTAGGTTATGTGTCGTTTTCATCTGTCCCTCTAGCCATCAATTTCTCCTGTGAGTATCAAATTTTTCAAGCCCTCTTTCCTCATTATGTGCCCTGAACTCTTTTTTCCTAAGGTTAAATATGTGTCCCTTTCGTTTTCATTTTCTGTAAAACTGAAATTGCTCACATGTTCAGTCCATGGTATTCTCAGCATCCTTCTGTAGAATCAGATTTCTGTTGCTTGTCATCTGTGAAGAGATTGTCCAACATTCACTGCCATATAGGAAGGCTGATATTACATAATAGTTCAGTATATTTTTCTTTGTTTCTTTTGCTATCTCATTTTGTAATTTACATGTTGAGCTAAAATCATATATATATATATATATATATATATATATATATATATATATATAGTGCACTATTTTGATGAAGCTAAAGAAAACAGTACTAAAACCCTGTGGTCATATTTTCACAAAGATCTTTTTCTGGAATTGTTATTTCAATTTCAAAATATTGACTAACATAAAAAATAATAGGTTATTGAATGACAAAATGGGGAAAAAAATCCTAAATATGTTTTGTTCCTAGAAGGAATTTCTTCAGATTAATAATGGAAGTTAGAAGTTCCTTCTAGGGATGGAGTACATTGGCTAGGATATTTTTTCTTCCCTCTATTTTGTAATTTTGTTTATCCACTATTAGTGTGATATATAGATTTGTATATACTATCTTCCATAAAAAAAATAATTCTTTATAATACAAAGAAATATTTATAATACATACAATTTGAGCTTTTACCAAATTTAGCTTAACTACAGTACAAAAAAAAAAAGACTAACTCATGACAGTGCTTAAAAGAGAAGAAGAGTATAGAGAGCAAGGGGCTTAAGAAAGGCAGCCAGTAATTAATATATCCGTATGACATCCATGAGAATTTCCGCCATAAATTTATAAGCTATGAAAACGTTAAATAAAATTCAAGTGAACTAAGATTAATTAATTTCATTCAGTGCGAATGCTTTTTTTAAAAAGCATCCCACTGAAGAGAACATATGGATTATACCTAAAATAATGACTACATATATATATATATATATATATATATATATATATATATATATATATATATATATATACAAACACACACAATCAAACAAGAAAGCTACCAAACAGCATTTCCTGCTTGAACAGATTGCAAAAATATTTCAAACAATTTAATCGACTTCAAAGAAAAAAACAAAAAATCTGGAATCTTAAGAGAGTTTTAAACAAATTGTAATAAAATAAAGAACAAGCTGCAAATATGTGCATCATTTGAAACTTAACATTTTTTTTTGTAAACATCCAAACAATATATTCATGAACTTCTAAAACCTCAGTGCCATCAATATAAACAGAGAATATGATTTGTGTTTATTTAAGTATTACCACGGGAAAACTAAATAACTTTGTGTGATTTTTTTTTTTTTTTTTTTTTTTTTATTCACTCTAAAAATGATTTTAACTTATTACAAGGCTGTCATCACCCACACAGAATTCAGCCCAAATAATTCCTATTTATTAAATATTTGATTATCATTCTAATATATTCATTGAAAAATACAGCCTACTGAGAAAATTTCTCAGAACCAATTTATATTGTAATTCATTTATTTTCATTTACAACAAGAGAAATAGCTATATAAGACAGAACTTTAAAAAAAATCTGAGTTCAATGTTAATGTTATGTCAAATTCTATTCTGCCAGTCAATATTTTTACAGTTGTCTTAAACTGATTTTGGTGAAATTATCAGGTTATATTTATGATAAATATATGTGAATTTCAGCTTATAAAATTTTAATCAATAACTATGGTGGCATTAAATTTCATTATGCAATTTGAGGATTGTTCATCACACCAAAAATATATAATAGTATAGCCATTTATATATTTTTTAAACCTTTAGCACTCTATATGTAGGCAACTTCATTTGTTAAACAAAATGTTTATACAACCACTGTATGCAAGGATCATCAGATAATAGTGTGGTTGAATTTTGCGCAGTGTTGTTCTATCCTACTATGGCAACAGGAAAATGACTAACTGAAAATCAAAGATGATGTTACAGCAGTTGCTAGGTAATTTGGACAAATTACTTATGAATATTACAGAGTGCTAAAGGTTAAATTGTCTAATAAAGATTTTATCAGAAATTTACTCACTTATTAAATCCAAATCATTTTAAATTTCTTTGTATGCACATCACTCAGCTTAATACAAAATACATTTTTTTTTTTTTTTTTTTTTTTTACCAAGTACAATTGATACACTGTATTGCCCAGTACTCTTGTCCATTATAGATTTCACATATTTGCTTCCATATATTGCCTTCATCTTATTCCTAGTTTATCTAGACTGGCCTGAAAAAACGCACATTCAAAACTTCTACCAGAGTTATTTATAAATACCAATAATGCACATTAGTTAATATAATACAAGAGTTATTAAGATAATCATTTGTTCACAAGCAACTAGTTTCAGGAAAGAGAGCAAACTGGATAAATGGGAAGAAATGTTCATGTGTTTTATAAATGCACAAATTTCGATATCTAAACTACTTCCACCAAGAGAAGAGAATCAGTGACCATGCAAAAGGCAAATGCAATTATGAAATACTTTTCAGTTGCTGTAAATAGATCCAACTTAAACTTACAGCTGTAAAATATTACAAAAAGCAATGAAAATCAATAGAGAAATTAAGAATCAGAAATCAAATTCAAGTATTGATGAAAAGAGGACAATTTTAAATCTTCCAATTCCATTTCCAATCTACTTTTTCTCTGCTCATCTGCTGAACAAACAAATATGGTTGCTCAGTCAGTTAATTTTACAAAGATAAGCAGAACATCAGAAAACACTCAGTTTAGATTCTCTGGAGCTTGACATTAATAAAAAAAAAAAAAAATTTGACAACCAATTAGAATATATTTAACGAATAAACTAATAAACTGAAAATAGATTTGAACTATTTGCAAAATAAATTAAACAAGATGTGCAATCAGAATTCTAAGTCATTATTTCATAGTAGTAGTCAACAAAGCTATTTTTGTCAAGGAAAATGGCCAAGACTTGCATTAATTTCTCGTTATTTCTGTCTCATTAATTTGGTGATTTCTAATTGGGGGTCAATAAATATTTTTGCACATGTCTAAGTCTTAAAATTACATGCACACCAACAATAATAGCAAATAATTCTCCCATCAAATTTTAAGGTAATCCTGTTAATCAAAGCAGTACTAAAATTGCGCTTGAGAGTTGAGTCAAAGAATGTTACTACTAAAAATAAAAAAAGTAAAAAAAGTAAAAAACTGATAACAATTCGAGTGACATACATTAAAATAAAAAATTTAGCATACTTTCCTTTTCAGCATTTAAGTTTGAACAGATTACAGAAAAGAGGGTTAACCATTTCATGTAAGCAACAAAAGGAATCAGAATTTTATTTTAAAACTATATTTCTACAAAATAATATTGCAAAATGTTTGAACATATATCTTGAAAAAAGATTTCACTCATGCATTCAAGTCTTTGATATTTAGTCTGACTTCAAGCCCAAGTAAAGTAAATGGGTGTTCCTAATAATTTCTTTTGGAAACAAAAGTGAAATTTAATCATCAAATTCTTAAAAATTACAGTTGAAAGTAAGAAATTTATGCAAATTATTTTTTTTTAATTTCCAGAAAAATTTCTGAAATTTAATTTCTTTAAATTTAAAAAAGTACTTTTTTATTTTTTTGTAAAATAAAACTTTAGGAAAGTCATTGTAATCAACAACAGAAATTCATTACTAACAATGAACTGGTTAAATGTTAATGGTCTATGTAACACACCCAATGAAAAAAAAATATAGCTATATGAATGAATTTTGGCTGAGTACATGAGAGAAATTAATTTCATTAATTTTATGTTACTTAAATACTTTATACAAAGCAGAATATTAGGTTACAGGTTACTTTATATTTGTCAAAGCAATCATGGGTGAAGCTTGTTAATTGACTTGTGATTGCCTATAATAAGATAATTGAGTGAAACAAATAACACCTATTTGCCATATTTTAAATTGAATATCTTTCATTAAAATCTAATCAGAATAATTCTCTTTGCTTGTTATTCTATCACTTTAAAAAAAATTCAAACAGGAATTTTGCTCTATTTGATTGTTACCATGGACTTCTATTATGTACACACAGAAAATAATCAGAAAACTCAAAGTTGTATTTAAAAAAAAAAAAAATACCATACATATTTCCAGCTTCTATCATAGATGTAAACTTCTGCTTTCATTTTATGATTTATCAGTCCAAATAAATAAATAAATAAAAAGAAATCCAACAAATTCATTCTCTTTTTCTTACTACTACTACTAGAAAATCTGTTCTCATTAAAAAAATGTAAAGTATACTGAAGCTGGAAAATTAATGATATAACCACTATCAGACTTTAGTTATTATTCCAGATGAATTCTTTTGAACTGGACAAAGACTCAAAAAAAATAAATAAATAAAATAACGTCCCCAATACACAGATTTACTTTAAAAGCATAGTTTCATGCCAGATTAACACAATTCTCTGTAAATACTAATAATGCAATTAGTGTGCAAGTTCATATATTCACTAATTGCTGCTCTCTAATTAAACTGTGTTTCTTAATTTTCACTCGTTCTCAATCTGAACACAATTTTGAATATGTTAATGTTATCTTGTCAACCTACACAATAACATATACTATCATGCATATCAGTATTTTTCAAATAAAATTATCAAACTAATTTTGGTGAAAAATTTCACAATGTATATGAATTTGAACTTAGAAATTTTTAATTAGCAATATTAATAACTTATTTGGTAGTATGAAATTTTATCATGCAACTTGAGGTTTTTAATCATACTGGAAAAAATCTTATATATATATATATATATATATATATATATCTCCAGAATCTATCTTAAATATCTATAAGTTTACTCAGGCTTAGAATATTGCTGCCACATAATGGTCCAATGCTTCCATTATCTAGAGCTCCTTGATAAAGTCCAAAGAAGAATTAGCAATATTATTGGCTTTGATCTGGCATCTTGGCTTCATTCACTTTCCCACCACCATAAGGTTGCCATGTGACTTTTCTATAAATGCTTACATGGTAATTGTTTAGATGAGCTCTTCACTGTGGTACCTAAACTTTTTGAAATTACTTAGACTGGCAATGAGGTCTCATCAATTTACAGTTGATTTGGCTAGGTGTAACTGTAAGTTTTATGTTTACAGTTTCTTTTCTCAAACTTCTCGCTTGTGGAACTCTTTGGACTCCATGTTTTCCAGCCAATTTTTTAATTTCAGATCTATAAAGATTGCTACAGATCGTAAGGATGATATAAACTTAAAAGAGGAACAAGGTATTATAAAAGTTATAGAGATAGTGAAAAAGTTGAATAGAAATCAGAACAGTTGGAAAAGAAACTAAAGAGATAAGAAAAATAAGAAAAATGAATTTAGGAATGTAACAAAAAGATTAAAGAAAAATTAAAAGGGTAAAATACACGGAAGGTGGATTAACTTGAAAGAAGCTGTTGTAGCAAATGGAGAGAAAAAATTCAAAATATTAAGAACACTGACTAAAGACAGAAAAGCAACTAAAGTACTATCCTTAATTAAACATCACAAAGAGACAT
Organism: Acanthosepion lycidas; assembly: GCA_963932145.1. Classification (NCBI taxonomy): domain Eukaryota; kingdom Metazoa; phylum Mollusca; class Cephalopoda; order Sepiida; family Sepiidae; genus Acanthosepion; species Acanthosepion lycidas. The sequence goes on along the minus strand of OZ010580.1, from coordinate 19,538,906 downwards.
GTCTAATTTGGGGAAATTACATGAAAACTGATTTCCCAACAGTAATTTTACATGATAAATGTAGAGATACATTGGATGAATCTGATAACTGAGCTAGACATTAAGTCCTTTCTGGAAATAGTCAACCAACACAACTTAGAAGATAACAGGTGAAATAGTAATGTCTTTGGATAATATTATTGACACTAAAATTAAGAGTTCATCAAAATTTGATGATTTAGAGATAAATATTCTTGTATTTATTTATTTTTGAGTGCTACAGGTCACAAACAAGAAGCTTTAAGCTAAAGAGTATATTCAAGCAAGATGGTGTGCCTTCACATTATGTGAAGTTGACTATTGCCCACCTTGCCACAAATAGTTTCAAACATCTGAAATTAATAAAATGGCTCTCAGCTTCTTCAGATATTAATCCAAACGAAAATTCATTGAACATCATTAGAAGATAGGTATATAAGGGAAAAAAAAATATTCAAGCAAAGAGAGGAAGCAATAAAAACTGCTACAAAAAATGTGGCAAACAAAACAATAGAAAAGTTAAGTCAATGGTTGACAGATTGATGAAGGTTATAAAATGTCATGGAGTCTATATTAACATTTATAGTAATAAAATAATTTTTTTCAGTTATATGGGATATTGAGCTGATCAAATATGTTTCTGTAAACTAAATCTTTTGGATTTTTTTATAAAATAAAATTGATGTTGTACTTAATTTATTTGCATAAAACCTGATAATTCTTAAATAACTTATTGATATTTCAAATAAGGAAACCTCTATGCTGAAATTCGCAATATAGTGTTCATTTTTATATATCTCAAAATATCAGTTAAGACCAATTTTATTGCAGAAACATTGATTTGCCTAATAAAATCTAAGTTTATTAAGATGTACTTGTAGTAGTATGGAATCAGCAAACAAAGTTCTACTTCCTGCTGTGTTTGTTACAGACAATTTCACAATATACCTTCCTTCTCCACCAGTTGTGAATTAAATAGCAGACCAGACTGAGCTCTCTAGCTTTGGTTGGTAACCAGTTTAAGAGAATGATGGACAACTCTGAATTCAAAACTGGTTATGCATGTGGCTGGCAACTCCACCTTGTAAAAACCTACTTGCAGCAACATATGATGAGATTGTTGCTGTATACTCCAAGGAAAGTTGAAGAGTACTAAGGAGGAAGAGGAACATCTTACTATATTTGTTAAGTTTTTAATAGGTTATATAAAGATCATTTTTCACATTTAAATAATACAAAAATGAGACGGCTATTTAAGTCTTGTGCAAAATCAACATAATCCAAAAAATTAATGTTGGATTATGTGAGTATCAAAGCTATACCTAATACAGTTATTCGGACATTTTGTAATAACTTGACAATAAGGAGTAACAAATTCTGCCTTGATTCAAAATTGTTAATACATCCCTTCTTGGTTGAATAATAACTCTGCAAAAGAATAAGAACAAAGTTCAATGTTCTGCCATTGTGAGAGCTTTGAAAACAATTATCTATCAAATAAGGTTAATGCTTTCCATTACCCAGTTACATTGCTGATAATGTCAAAATAACTTCAAGAGATCAATCCAATTAAATGGAACAAGCTTTAATTGAAGCTTTTACCTTGACAAGGAAAATAAAATAAAAATATATATTGCAGAAACTAATAAAATCTTGCAGAAATATTAACAAAAAGCTAAAAAAAAAATTCTTCAGTATGTAGCAGATCAACCTCTTTTCTAATAGCAAATAAAATTTTGCAGTTCTCACTTTGACAATCTAGTAACCTAATAGAGAGACAGTAGATTTATGACCCTTAATATTATATGCAGCAGTCATTTCCTTTTCATATTATTTGAAACTAAATTAAGTATATGAAAATAAAACTAATTCAAAACCTTAACTGTCCATCTTAAAAGCAAGAATTAGCTAATAACCTCCTCCCACTACATGTCAACACATCAAAGTTTAAAGAATATCCTTTTTCGAGCTTTGATGAGGGAAAAAAAAGCTAATTGGCTTTTCTTTCCAGACCATTCAATGGATCAACCATGTTTTTGTTTTTTTTCTTCAACAATGCTGAAAATATGGCTCAGGCAATGCTCGGTCATTTTATTAACGATTTTATATTGGAGTCAAGATGTCTAAACAGCCAAATGCTTTTAGTAATTCTATTACTTCCACTGAAGAAGTTGCAGTTTTAAGATTAGGTCTCCATGGAGAGTTTTATGAGCTGTAAGAGAAAAGACAGAAGATGACAACCTTACTTTTTTATTCTTGACATAACTGACCAAGGCTAAGTCATTAGAATGATACATGTCTCCATTGGTCATTTCCCTTAGGTATTTACTTTTCTTCTTGATTTCACTACTGGTCAATTTTCAACTGACAGTTTTTACAGCTCCACAATCAGCTTCAGTAGTCAGCAAATGTGCTCTCACTAACTTTAAATAGAGCTAAATTATTAGTGCATTGGTCTTTAAGCACTGAGGTCAATTTTCATTATGCAGTTAAGAAAGGTGATTAATCTTAACAAGCAGAAGAGCATTCCAAAGCAGGAGGGCAAAAGTTATTGTTTATGATAACTTGACACTTGGAAATGATAAACCATTCAAGAACAAATTTATCTGAAAACTAATCAACAAGCATGAAGCTTATGCCATGAAATCTTTCATTATAAAATACCAAACCATATCAATGATGTTTTGATAAAATAACAAACTCAAAGGATGTTTCAATAAAAAAAAAAAACAAAGGAAGTGAATTAAATCACCTTGGGTAAAGTTCATTTCAGATGAGATTAAACTAAATAGAATAATTAAAATCTTATAATTCAACTTCATATCAATTAAGTAAACATCTCACAATTAAAGCAAGTTTTGCACATACTTGTAAATTGATTGATTTCTTTTTTTATGGCTTAATCTTTTGCAGTTTATTTAAAGTCACAAAATATTTTTATATTACAAAAGATTTTAGGGATAGGGATTTGCTGATATAAGTCCTAATTAATCCATAACTGAGGAGAAAAGATTCATACCTTTCCAAAAGGTATTTGTACCTAAGTGAATATAATGAATCCAATTGGAACTCAGCTCTTTGATTTCCAATTCCAAGCAGTTATCCATTATACCACCAAGTTTACAGCACCTGGTATTTCCAAGTGATCACCCATCTAGGTACTGACCAGGCTCAATGTTGCTTAACATTGATGATAGTATGAGAACTGGTGTTATATATGTGATATAGCCAATACTCTCCATACTTGTAAAATATAATCCTTATTTTATATGGCTGTGCCCTGTAGCATAATGGCTATTTGTATAAAATGCAGAATTGATAATCAGAGTTCAAATTCCAGCTGAATTTATGTCATTCACTTTACATTAATTCTTTTGGGAAAGGCATAAAACAAATACAAAATCAAATTCAAAACCAGACAGAATTGGGATGCCCTAAACACGCCCACTGCTACTGTGGTTATGGTGGCAAATTATGCCCTTACGACCCTCATGTGTTACCGGACTTGTGATCATGGAACCTCATAATTTATGAGATTTTTAAAAAAAGAAAGAAGATATAATCTTTCACCTATAAAGAGAAATATATAAATTAACTTCATACTTACCTTACTTTACTTTAACAACAATGAAAACATCAGCAACTTACCTGAAACAAGAAAAACAATATTATAACTATATAACATTCATTTTTTTTTTTTTTTTTTTTCAATGAAAAATATTGAAGATTCATGTTGAAAATAATAGTTAGGCCAAGGTAGATTTTAATGTTAAAAGAATAAAAGTGAAAAATATCCAATTTAAAAAATACTCAAATTTTCCTCTGGACTTCTGGGATGGAGTGTTATCATTTACATTATTTACACATGGACAAATGCCTTCATCTTTGTTCTTATTATTACAACATTTTGGCCATTGAGCCCTCTCACTTTCATCAGGTGTATATCAATCTGGATAAACTACAAAGAATTTTCAACAGAACTATTTATGGTGGTAGATGGTTCTCATTCTGCTTCCCATGTCAATGGATATCTCATCTAGTTCTTATTTAGTACTGCTCATTTATTGCTTACTCTGTTTCCACTAAGTCCAGCACATACTGCTCAGTTCTGGGATTGAACTTAGTTAGAATGTCACCAAAATTCATGAGCCAATGCTTGAATTTATTGGGTTATTGTCATGTAAGACAATTCCAAGTGAAGAATTTGGTCAAATCTAATGTGCCTACTGATGACAACTGTTGCTACTTTTCATACTTAACACAAATTTTATAGATTAACTCAATTTAGATAATTTTAAATTTATCTTAAGGGGTTAATACTATCAAAGGAGGTAAGTATTTAAATTTGTGTTTTGAGAAGTTCAAATAAACTCTTCAAAATTTTACTAAAATTACAAGGAAAAGAAAACATCCCAGGGAAATGTTTCTTCTGATGATATATTTCTAACTGCTTGCTAAATCATTAAATATTTATTGTACAAATTCACTGTATCCAAGTTTAAGTCCTCCCAAACAAATCACTTTACTTTTTATTGATATTGATGACTTCAGGATACGTAAATGTATTAATAATTCAAGTAAAATAGATTTTTATGCTTCAGTTGATTTTCTTTTCTTACAAAGAGGAGACAACCCAAATTTTTATCAGCATAACTGGGCACTACTTAAATTAAGTGGTCTGCTAGTAAAAAGAAAACAAAGAATTTTTTTTTTTTTTTTTAGTTGTGGTGGAGAATTTTATAGATTAGCATTCATTAACCTCTCCTTTATTCATGAAATTTATCAGAATTGAAAAATATTGAATTTTTATCATTTTAGAAGGGTTCTGTTCATAATATAAATTCAGTATGAAACTGATCCCAGAGTTCTTAAAGAGTTATCTGTACCTTGTTTTTACAAATGTCAAATTTAAAACTGTGCCTACATCATTGATAAATGTATACTACTGATATTGTTCTTTTCTCCCAATTCTTAATAGTCAGGGATTATGTTAACATTGTATTTATATTATGAACAGGAGCCCACCATATTTTCTAAAATAATAAGGAAATCAATATTTTTTTGATTCTTACAAATATGGATAGAGGGAGGTTTAATGAATTATAATCAACTAAAATTTTCTCCTCCACACATACACACCAAAAAAAAAAAAAAAAAAAAATTCTGTTTTTTTTTTTTTTTTTTTTTTACTAGTACACCAGTTAATTTAAACAGCGTCATTAACTGTCTAAAAATCAAAATGGCTTATCCTGTTGTTCATGGATGCATATCTGAAAGACTTGGAAAATGGTTTGATCCAAATTTTGGAGGGAGAATATAAAAAAAAACTGATAAATATCTAAAAATCCCTTCACTAACCATATAATAAATATAATACAAAGCATATCAATTGAGGTGTAAGGGTAAGGGGGGAGATGTGAGGGGGTGAGAGTGAGAGTAAGTGAGAGAGAGAGCGAGAAAGAGAGACATCAAGAGAGTCTAATTTTCTACAATATAGTTATTGAAGTGGTTCACAAAATATTTTTTATAATATAGATTTTAGCTTTTAAAAACTATTCCAGTCAATACGATCATATAAAATAACTGTTCTGGGATATCTTTATAATTTCTTATAACTATCATGTTACTTTACAGAAAATAAGCAACATGAACTACAGTTTATGTTTCAGAACTGATGCCAAATCCTCAAAAATAAAAATCATATCTCCAAACACAATGATTCAAACTTACCACCTTCCAGAGATTACCAAATACACCTGTACTAAGATTATTTGTTATATTGGTGAGGAGATTGCATGGCAAGAGATGTGTGGTCACTTTGTATTATATGTCAGGAATTTTCAGCCTTATCTTGGCTTTGCATTACTTTACAGCTTCTTCATAGCAACACCGTGTAAAGAAGCCTATTGTCAGCTTTTTTTTATTTGTGTGCTTGGCAGCTTTTAAAGAGCATCAGTAGCCACACATCCCAGTGTGCACTTTTCACAAAGTGACACATTTCAATAAAAAAAAAAAAAAGTTTGTTTCCTAACTCAAAAACAAAAAAAAAAACAATAGACTTTTGCTAAGACTGTAATGTTAAAGAACACTGTTACTATATTGATTGATTTTATTTATTTTTTTTTTTTTTTTTTGCACGGCTTAACCTTTTTACAGGTTATTTAAGGCCAGAAATTATTTTTAGATTGTAAGAATATTTTGGAGATAATAATTTACTGATACAAGTCCTACTAATTAACCTATAGGTGTGGGAGGGAAGAGGTGGATTCATACCTTTCCCAAAGGTATTTGCACATGTGAATATAATAAACCTGACTAGAATTGGAATTTGACTGACTTTCTGATTTCTAATTCTGAGCTGTTATCCATTACACCACCTGTAAATTCAAGCTTACATCACCTGGTATTCCCAAGTGGTCACCCATCTAGGTACTAACCAGGCACAATGTTATTTAACTTCAGTGACCATATGGGGATTGGTGTTTCAACCACTATTATAACTCACAACAGGATGTATTTGACTTGTCTAAGAACTAACTTATAAAAATATAATCAAAAGCGAACCTTGTCATAGGAATACCAATGTAACTTAAAGTAGCTACTACCAGAACAAATGTATTTTTTCCCTTCCTTTTCTAAGGGTAAAATCCTACTCCTACAAGATGTAACTATTACAATGTTAATAAAAAAAAAAAAAAAAAAAAAAATCATATAAATGCTTATTCACCTTAAATATTTTTTCTTCACACAAATACATACACACAATTCAATCAAAGATCATTATTCAAACAACTAAAATACAGTTACTATGTATAGATTGAATTCGAGATAAACACAATTCACATTTTCATTACATTTATCCAACTTACCAGTTTCCTAAACTTCATTGTCAAAAATTGGCATTCATCTGAATAAATGCTTAGGCTCTTTAGTGAAGCACTCTGTAAATAACCTCTGCTATTAGAGGCATAACAGCCACTGGCTGTGGCCATTCTTAAAAGAATGGTTTTAACTTAGAGATGGAACAGGAAACAGTAATAGAAGATAATCAGCAAACACTGAAACCATTTTCCGCCAGACATCCAAATAAACCCCAGGAGATTTAAGAAATTTTATAAAAAAAAAAAAAAAAAAATCTGTGTATAAAATCATATAAAGAGGAACTAATTTCTTTTGTTTTTAATTTTTATTCAGTAAGTCAGAGGGTAGTAAAAATTTAACATTCATTATTTTTGCTGACACAAAAACCAAGAATAATTATCATTGACTTAAAAGAATGGAAAGCTTCTAGATATTATACATAGAGACAGAAATTAGTCAGACAGTATTCTAATTTCCATCTGAATTTCTGGGAGGAAGAGTTACCATTATTTATACTATTTACACATGAATCTACTATCTTCATCTTTGTTGTTATCACAATGTTTCAGCCGTTGTGCCCTCCAGCCTTCATCAGGTGTATATCGATCTAGGTAACCTAGAGGAAATTCCAAACTGATCTCTTTATTTAATCTACAGGGACAGACTGTTCTTGTTCCACTGCCAATGTCTCAGGATATCTCATGTTCTTATTTTTAGAACTGCTCAGTTATTGCTCGCCCTGTTTGGAGTCCAAATACACACTGCTCGGACCAGGAATTGAACTTATAATTACTGTCACCAAATTCATGAACCAATGCTTTAATCCACTAGGCCTTCATAGCAAGATAACATTTAGGTATTAGTGCAAAAATAATGTTAATTACTGTTTTCATTTCTATTAGAAATGTCAATGATTAAAATCCTAAAAAAAAAAAAAAATCTTTTACTTGATAGCTTATCTCAATGTTTTCAATGTGATGGTTGACTTTGGTGCTTACTGGCTAAGGCTCTTGCTCTAGGTTCCATGCTTCTTGGAAGTAATTGTAATTCACCTTGTTTTGTAATTTGCAGTTGGTTTCTTTGTTTAATAAGAAGCTCTGTAACTGTGCTGAAACCACATTCAGCCATATAGGAAGTTGAAAAAGCAATGAAGAAAAGTTTAGTAGCTTTCCACAGCACTTTCAGAAATTTCCTTTTGTAGCCAATGTTGAATAATTTTTGAAAATCTGATAAAAATGGATACATGCCCAATGCCACCAGAGTATGTTCACCACCCCATAAATGAAATAAAAAAAACTCTCAGTACACCCTTTCAACATAACAGCCCACAAGGGGGTGCTATTGCCCACTTTGGGAAACATTGCACTAGGCAATTGTCCCTATAGGAATTTCCTGTAAGCTACACAGATCAATATAGACCTTATGAAAATCAGAGGGTACAACAGCCAAAATGTTGTAATAACAAAAGATAAGGACAATAGTCTTAATGTCAATAGTGTAAATAATAGTATTGTAATTTACAGGACTTATCTTTTATTCAGAGAAAAAGCAACAGTCATGAGAGTCGAAAAGAAACAAGGCTTATTTTGACCTGACCAATACAAAGTAATCTTTCAAAATTTTCTCTTGTCCTATTAGAGCTTAAAGAAGAGGTACTGATGACAGCCTGGTTTAAATCTGCTATTCAGCATCAGATGAAGATGCCAGCTTGGAGTGATGATGAGCATGCATGTCTTTCACAGGCCAATGCTCATGGATTACTGAGTGATTTACTTGCCATGTACTGAATTTGGATTAGTCTAACATGTCTATTTTAGCAGAAATTTGAAGAAACCTTGCGCTAATAGTGAAAATTTTGCTAAACTGAACAGTATTCATATATTTCTATCTTTCACTATCTTTCAAACGTGGAGTGTTCTTACTGGCCTTTTCATTAAGGAAGAAAAATGTCATTAGTGGAAACATTTTTTTTTTTTTTTTTTTTTTTTTTAACCAATTTCTCTTTTTAGTCGCCAATATTTCGCACCCAAGAAGGTATAAGCAACCAAGTCTGCAGAAAATTTTCAAAGAAAAAAAAAATTATGGTCACATAAACACAATGTATATTTTCTGATCTATTCCTCTTTCATTCACCCACAGGCAGAATTTTTATATTATTTGATACAAGTATAAATTTTTTCCTACTTTATAATCTAAGCTTAGTTTAGAATGGTACAAAGCAACAAGTGTGGAACACTGAGAGACAACAAAACTAGTATTTTTAATTATTTGCAAAAGGATCCCTGCTTTCCATGCACCTATCTAGTAATACTATTCTTAGTTGCCAACCAAAAGTTTAGGGTAGCAGAACAGATCATGCATACAAATTAAATGTAAAAAGCTTTTTACCACTACCCTTAGAGCTAAGTTGAGTGATCATGTTAGTGACAAATACTTTTGTAAAACTGCTTCAGCCATTCAGCAATTTTCCTCTTCGTCTGACATAGCAAATTCTAAGGAGCTGAGAATCTGTATCAAATTTTGCTTTAATCTTATAAAACTGCCCAAAAAAGAATTTGGTGATAATACTGCATGCTAAATGAAACCATTATATTTTTTTTGTGGGGGGGGGGGGTACAAAGATATCAAAGAAAGAATGATCTGTTAAAAACGAACTTTCCAGACAATTGTCAACAGGCAAAAACACCAGAAAATATCGCACAAGTGCACAGGATTATTTGCATAGATTTTATCAAACTATACATGATTATAGCATTGTCCTACAGTTTCGTTCAACATTCTGGCAAATGTTTATAAACAGCGGTGACATTTTGTGCTGAGATTGCTTCTGTTCATTGGTCAGCAGCTATGTCATTTGATTTTCTACAGAAAACTCAAATTCGTAAGATCCTGTCAGCAATGACCCCCAAATTTGTCCATTAATGAGTTGTATGCTAATGGTTATGACAAGAGATAAACCATCAGTTGTTATAGTAGCAATTGCCAAAACAATCTTTTATATATACCTTGTCCTTTCTGGATATAAGCAATCATGGCTCACCACAATTTTCTGCCTTATTGCCCTAAGTAATTTATTTACCCATTACCATCTCTGTTTGCTCTGCCATTGATTAACACAAACTTGTAAAGTAGGTTCCATATGGATTCCCCCTGTTCCCCTTGTCATCAATATGTCCAGTGTTAAATTCTCTAGGTCCTCTATCCCAGAAATTTCAACTGTCTCTCTGATTCTATGTGTAAGTTTTAAAACTTTGCTTAGTCTCTGAACACATCTTCCATTATTCTTATACAACTTTCAATTTCTCATATTTCATATATTCCATCATTTATTACTGTACTGTACTGTGTAATTGAATTTCTGTATCAGCCTGATTTTGACATCCCCAATATGTAGCTCACTCCTTGGATTGTCTCTGTTGTTGATGACTATTCATTCTGTCTTCTTGCTGAAAACCCTATGACGAGAAACCAACATCAAATCAATGGCATTTTTTTGTTTTTGTTTCTTTAGATATTCAACCCATTCATTATCAACAAAAATAAATCTTTCCACTTTGGCTAAACTTTATGAAGCAATATATATTTACATTTTACTGTACAGTTTAATGATCAGATTCTAAATCATGACAACAACACACTCATGACATTGATATTTCCCTAATCTCAACCCTTGAAACCTTCCTCCCCATAAAAATGAAATGCAAGCTGAAAATGTGTTTTAACATTATTGCGGACATCCAGACAGAATCATAGGAGGAACTCCGTATAGTCATACTTGAGAAGCAATGCATAAGATCCTTTAGAGAGAGAAAAAATTGTATACAAGTCAAAGAGGACCACTTTGAATGAAACACTGAAAATTATAGGTTAACACATTTCTAAGGTAAATTATTTTTTATTTTCATAATTTTTTTTTTTAACTACTGTTCACCAGTACAAGGCCCAAGAGCCATTCAAGGTAGAAGGTTACTAGATGAGATTATTTTAAGGGCATACATGTAGAATAGATAACAGAGGTTGATTTAAAGAGGTTAAGATTATAGTAATTGAGGAAGCCTCTTCTCAGAAGTACATTTCCTAATGCAACAGTTCTGGGGAAGAAAATATCCAAATAGAACTTCCTCCTTAGTAGTGGAATATGAAGGGAAGGAGGATGAGTCACTTCTGTGTACATGGCCTGACAGAACCTAGGAATATAGTTGACCCAAACATCTACCATGAAAATAGCAATAGAGTAATGAGAGACTAGCAATGTTTCATCAAATCCCAAACTTTTGGATAACACCTTGCATTTCAAGTTACACTGCCTTTTCACAAATAAGTGATTAGAACAACAATGTACAAGAAAAAAAAAATGAAGGGGAAGAGAATCATTCTAATGTTAAACCATTGCTTAAATTTGCATTGGTGAAATGCAAATGCTATAGATTAAAAAAAAAAAAAAAAAAAAAAAATCTTCTCAAAATTGAAGGCTGTATGCCTTTTTCAAAATTAATTTACTAGCTCACTTCAGGCTAGTGGTACTTTCTCTTCCTGAAGAATTTTATCATATTCAATAATAAGGAAATTAACCCATTACTATATAAAGTTTCTGTAACACAAGAGAAAATGGCTTACCTCCTGATAGAAAGCATGCTCAATTGTGTTTTGCGTGTAAATTATCCCAAACAGAAAATGGCTGCTTTACAAGATAGATCTCAGAATTGGATCATTCATACAAGATTTTTTTTTTTTTTTTTTTTTTTTGCATCTATGCAAATTTGGCCTGTCCCTCACACTATGAAAAATGTTTGACAAGGTGACAGAGCAGTGCAATTATGGTAGCAAACAGGAGACAAGTGTTGGATTGTTTGACTTAAGCTGTGCTGTTTGGTGAATGAAATAGATTAGGGAATTTTATTCCAAGCACAAAGAAACTGACTACAAACTATTTTGGCACTTAACACTCATGAACCAATTCAACCCGAAATTGATACCAGAGTTCGATGATTCATCCACTGAGAAGGTAGAGCTTCTTTACCAACTATACAAATTGAAAGAGCCAGCAACAGTCATTCCCTTTGAGGCTGTCAGCAGCTTCGAGAGGAGGAAAAAAAAAAAAACAACTTTACCAAGATAAAATGAGATCTTAATATGGCCTTTGGAATGGACCCATTTGTAGCATATCAATAATTTATTGGGTGCTGACTACTCCCTGGGGAAATGGTTGACTAGGTTAAATTACGGAATCTTTTCATGCCATTTGGGAGCATGAATGACCAGATGCTGGTGTGCGCCTTTATAGCAAGATTCAGATGAGGTCAGTTGGCTTTTGCAAGTAACATCTAGACTGGATGAACTATCAACTGACCAGCTATTGGTCCGAGCCTGAACCATTCGCAAAGTAGCAGAACCAGTGGTAGCAGCAGCAGCAAGAACAAACAGCAGAGCAGTATCCCAACCAGAGAGACACATGCCAAGTGATTCCTCTACTATTGGCAATCACAATAACCCCATGTTACAACTGTGGTGGCCCAAACCACTTTGCAAAGGAGTGCCGAAGTTGAAGTGGTGTAGGGAGTATGAGTTGGGGAGCACAAAGACATCTGAGGTGCTATCATTGTAATAAGCTTGGTCATGTGGTACAGAATTGTTCAGGAAATGTGACCGGAAAGATGACTTCACACTGTCAACTGCACCAGCAAACAGAATTTACCAGTATGAACAAAGAGTGAAAAGGGATAGATGCATCACTACTGCCATCTAACAGTGTAAATAAATCAAGTGGAGTTCTATGTCTGAGTCAAGTGCCCACACAGTCAATGTACCAACAGACTCGATAAAAGGAGAGTTGATGGGATAGTTAGACCCTAAACAATATTGGTTAATGCCACGCCATGTGAAAGACCTGTGATCACAGTACAGATCTTCTGCTTCAAAAGATGACAGAAATAGTACATCCTCTGAGAGTGATTCAGACTATTTTATTCTTAACAGGGTCGTAAAGTTTGCCTACAGACCCAGAGGAAGGCAATATCAGAAATGAGAGAAACCAGGAGAACACAGGCAAGGGTGTTATGCTGATAGAAATATTTCCCCCTTATCTACAAAGAAGCACTTGCTGAAGACAACCCCCATTCTCTTGTCACATATGTGATCAGATCAGTGGAGGGAGTGTAACACAAGAAAATTGTTTACCTCCTGGTAGAAAGCGGGTTCAATCATGTCTTGCGCGTAAATTATCCCAAAAAGAAAATGGCAACAAGTCATATATTTAAAAAATGATAGATCCATCTCACGAGACTTTTTGGCATCTATGTAAATTTGACCTGTCACTCAAGTTACAAAAAGTGCTTGACGAGGTGACAGAGCAGTGCGATTGTCGTAGTGAACAGAAGACACACATGTATTGGATTGTTTGACTTAAATTACACTGGTGAAGAAACAGATTAGGGAATTTCATTCCAAGTACGAAGAAACTACTACAGTTTCCTTAAAATTTTAGTTCTGCCAAATCTACCTTGCTAGCTAATGGTAATCTTAAAGCTGGCAGATTTAAAATTTTAGGTAACCTCTCTCTATAAAAAAAAAAAAAATTGGCCGTCATGCACTAATGGGATAAATAGTTTCAACATTTTAGCTTAGTTGGTATCCCATAACCTTTGACTTGGAGTGTATTTTATATTACAATTTTTTTTTTAAGGATAAAACAACCAGAATTTTCTGTGCCCCATCAATCACTGTTCACTTGTATATCAAGAATTTCTAAAAAAATTTGCAAAGATCAGAGGTTGCAAGTTGAATCATTGCAATTTACAAATTACAGGATTTCTTGAACTAGCATTATGAAAAAAAAAGAAAAAAATTCATGGATTTGGACAAAATTATTTAGCAATGCAAAATGTCTTAGTGTTTATGCCAAGCATACTGAATGAGAAGTGAATAGGTTTGCTATTTTAACATCATCTTAAAATTAGTAGCATCAAGAAAACTAGTTGGCAGGATATCTTGTGAATACAGAAATATGCAAGCCAAGTAGTCTAAAAAAATCAGGAATTGTGCAGGTGGTGGCATTTTCAAAATCTATTGCATGGACCAGGTAATTGAGAACAAATTATTATATAAATAAAAACAAAGATATTCAATAGAAGAAAAAAAAATCAGTATATTAATAAAAAAAAAAAAAAGAGAAAAAAACAGTACATAAAGGATTAAAAAAGAAAAATCAAGAAAACTGTCCTTGATTTTAAAGATGGCCTTGGGAGTGACTGTATGGCTAAATCAGGTGGTTCTTGCTGGCACTTACATCTACAGTAGTAGCCTTCAATGAGTCCTTAATATTGTGGAACTGCTAGTTGGTTTCCTTCTCAAAGATGCCTCAGTTGTTGTAGTCCAGGACATTCATATCAGGAAAACTATGGTATCACATGTTGAGATCAATAATCGATTCTAGATTATATGTGCCATGTGGGAAGGATCAAAGTCTAACTGGAAACACTTACAGCCTCACATTATAACCAGCATCTTTATGAAAGTGGCAACATTTTTATCCTGAAGCTCTGTAGGGAGAAATAAGGAGGAGCCCTTGGTGCTCATAACCACTAGTAGCATGACAATATGTGACTCACTATTGATACCTCACCTGTCATTCTTCTTCATGTACTGATCATGGTCAGGGCATGCTGAGTACCCTGGGGTGTTTGAGTTTGTTAGCCAGATGCTTCAATTAGATTACCTGCTTCTTCCAGGTCTTATTGGACACAAAATGCCCTCTCATCACACAAGGCCCTTGTATCTGATATTGTGCATCATATATGTGATAGTGGACAGACAAAGTGAAATGCTTCATGATAGCTCCTCATCACATTTCTGGACAAACTACTGTCCTTATATTTGACAACTAAAAATATTTCTTTCTCTTGGTCAGAAATGACATCACCAGAGATCCCTAAGCTTACTCCTAACCTTAATTATGAAGAACTTAACCACTTTTGAGAAGATGGATATCTCCAGGTGATGCCATGAGCATAGTGTGTCTTTCTTGTATCAGATTAGAAGCTGTCATATTCATATTATCTAAAAAGTGAAATGAGAATGCTAAAATGTAATGTTACATCATCTTCCATTTATGGCTCAATAAAGGTGTATTCTTAAATACCTGGTGCACAATTTGCATGTTTTATATAAAATTTAATGTCACTTATAGTCAAGTGAAAGTTTCACTTAACCAAAATATATGAGCAATACAAATGAAGTTGCCAAGTTCAATTCAAATTATTTTAACATTGCTACTGTAATATTTTTCAGAGTTCCCTTCCTAGGATTGTAACATTTCAAGATTAAAGACATTTCAAGAGTTAATATTGGTTGTAAGTTGAACAAAGATGGAATAAGATAAAAGGTGTCAGTGAAACTTAAGTTAGAACTTACAATCCTGTATATTGAGACAAAACTTCAAACTACTCGTGTATACACATGGTTTACAGGGTGGAATCACTAACATGTTATGCTTTTTCCACCTCAAAACTTCCAGTGCAAGGCTGAGCATTCTTTATTTTTGTCTCCTGAAACCATAATGGAAAAACCTATAACAAAAGAAAAATCCAAAATCTTTGTTCAAAATCAAACTATGATAATACCTTTATTTTCATTTTTCCTGATGAATTATATGAGGATCACAACTGCACTTTTTATTCTTAAATCTGTAAATTTTAGAAAACTCATGAAAAATTCATCTATTTTTAACCAAGTACTAAACAAATAAAAACCCAAATACAGAATTTCAGTTTTCATAATATTCACCAAGCTTAACTGTTACTCTGATTAGATTGCAAATGTGACAACATTTATTCAAGTCAATTCTTTATTTTGGTTAGTCCAAAATGCAAACGACTTATATTATTTGGTTATAATGATGGATTGGTTGATTATACCCCACCTAATATATCAGCTGTTGCAGTTACCACCAAACACATACATTACATATACATATTTATTCCATTTAGATTAGTGGTGGGGACATGAAACAGAGCACATTTCTTTAGAGTATTACAGTAACTTATGTAAATATAATCCTCAAAGACTTTGTTGGTTCGTGATTTAGTTATGTACTTAAAAATAATCAAACACTTGATAATATTAAGAGTTTAGATTTTCATCAAGATTCTCCATACGCAGACAGAAATAAATACATGGTATTGAGTATCAAATCCTAGTAAAATGTAGGTGTCTCCATTAAAAAAAATAATCAATTTACAATAAAAAATACAGCACAATCTCTTAACCAAAAGCACCAGAATCAAATTTTGAATGGGTATCTGGGGAGGGGGGGATGTTATTGAAAAATATTAATGGCAAAGGACAAGGCAGTATCAGAATTTCTAATTCCATTACATCTTGTTATGATTAGCCTGCTGGGCCATTACAAAATTGTCTTCATGCAATAAAAAAAACAAAAAAAAAACATGTTTTTTTGGAGTTTTTTTTTAGATAGTGTATCTACATTTGACTGATATTGTTAGCACTATATCTACCAAATGGGTTTATTATGACAAAACAGCTGCATAAATCAGTCAATAGTCAACAGAGAAAGTTGTAATTGAAATGGTTAATAAACATGTTTTTTTTTTTTTACTGAATCTTTGAACATCAGATGAAGATTGTTTCTAAAGGTTCTAAAACCATAAATTATGTTTGAACTGCTTTCAGCAGTACAAACATAATGACATTTTTGGTTCTGGTGGAGGGATATATATCTATGTTAACAGGAGATTCTCCTACTATTAAATTATGTTTATTTAGAGAGGGGGAGAAGAAAAAAAAAAGTGTCCTTTTTATGAGCAACAGAGATTCTTTCCATGTAGCAAGAGAGATCTGAATAACACGCCAAAAAAGATAAAAATAATTCATGGCTCTTTTACAAATCCTATTAAAAATATTTCTGACACCTCCAATCAAAAACAGCAGCATTAAAAAGGGTCCCAGAGCAGTGACCTGAACAACTGCATCACTGCCATCTTCATCTTAATTTTCAAATTGACGAATAGCCACATTCTGATAATGGTTGCACAATACTTTTGGCATGAAAGTATTCAAAGAAATGATTTTGTTTGTAATTCTTTTATTTTAATGATCACAAGTCAGATTAGATAATTAAAAATTTCATTCATTTGATTAAAACAAAATAAAAAATAAATAAAAATTACATGGATAAAAATGTTCTGACATTCACTTTCAATAAATATACTTATTACAATCTAAAAAGCTTTACCCATTAAAGCTTAATGTTAGGACCCATGCACAATTCTCGAAAGCCCAAGCATTGGCATTATCTTGAATATATTGTGAATATCAAACCGTTTTTGAGGCCATATAAAGCAGAGCAACACACCTCAGTGAAATGATCAAATCTGCTGAAGTTAGGCTTAGGTTACAATGGGTGGAAAAAAGGAATGATTAAAAGTTGTTAAACTTTGGACCAAGAAGTCTATCTAGGTACAATACTGATCAAGAACTAGTTTGATAAAATACAAGTGTTTGGCTCGGAAGAGTTTAGATCTAAAGCAGACTTTGGAACTTCCAACAAAATACCAAATCCACATTCTACAAAAAAGAAAAAAAAAAAGTAAACATTAAAGACAAATGCTTTACCAAAAGATAGAGATGAAGTAAGGTTGTTTTCTTTTTTTCTTTTTAGAGAAGATAAAATTCAGAATTTCAAGGTTGCTATGTTGATAAAGTGACCAAAGTATAGCAAAGAAATCAACTAAACTAGTGATAATAAAAAGCAAGATTCAATCATGGTTTTAGAAGATTTGGTTCCTTTATCTAAATTTTCTTTCCTATTCTTCTTTATGTATAGTGCAATGTCCTACAAGGTAGCGTTTACATTCTTGGTATTAATTTTCTTCAAAGAGAAAAAAAATCTTACACCTAAACCTGATTGTTGATGAATTTTTTTTTATAGCTTATCAATCCTTTGTGGGTTATTTAAAGCCAGAACATGTTTTGTATTATAAGGAATAATTATTTCTGCAAGTGAATATTACATTAACAATTTTTTGAGAAGGAAACTTATACATACAATCAGTAAGAGACAGGTGAAATTTCTGGGACACATAATAATGAAGGAGGAGGGCCTAGAGAATTTAACACTCACAGGACATACTATTTTCCCCTGCTTCTCTTGCCTTCAGTAAATAATCTACTCAAGTTTATGTTAATGGATGGCAGAAAAGGAACAAAGAGAGATGATAAAAAGTTGAAAGTTACTTATAACAACAAAAGAGAGGATGTCATGGAGAACCATGATCACCTATGCTCTTAAAGGACTTGTCACATGAAGAAATAAGGTATCTTCCTTTAATCCTCATTCATTTTCATTGGTGAATTAACCTAATTTATGTAATAAAACTAATTTTCTATATGCATACAATTTATTATTAAGAGGAAGAGGCAAAAAAAGAAGAGGAAGAGGCAAAAAAAGAAGAGAAAGAGGCAAAAAAAGAAGAGAAAGAGGCAAAAAAAGAAGAGAAAGAGGCAAAAAAAGAAGAGAAAGAGGCAAAAAAAGAAGAGAAAGAGGCAAAAAAAGAAGAGAAAGAGGCAAAAAAAGAAGAGAAAGAGGCAAAAAAAGAAGAGAAAGAGGCAAAAAAAGAAGAGAAAGAGGCAAAAAAAGAAGAGAAAGAGGCAAAAAAAGAAGAGAAAGAGGCAAAAAAGAAGAGAAAGAGGCAAAAAAAGAAGAGAAAGAGGCAAAAAAAGAAGAGAAAGTGGCAAAAAAAGAGAAAGAGGCAAAAAAAGAAGAGAAAGAGGCAAAAAAAGAAGAGAAAGAGGCAAAAAAAGAAGAGAAAGACAAGAGGCAAAAAAAGAAGAGAAAGACAAGAAGCAAAAAAGAAGACAAATCAAGAAACAAAAAAAAAGACAAATCAAGAAACAAAAAAAAAAAAGAAATCAAGAAACAAAAAAAAAGACAAATCAAGAAACAAAAAAAAAAAGACAAATCAAGAAACAAAAAAAAAAAGACAAATCAAGAAACAAAAAAAAAAAGACAAATCAAGAAACAAAAAAAAAAAGACAAATCAAGAAACAAAAAAAAAAAGACAAATCAAGAAACAAAAAAAAAAAGACAAATCAAGAAACAAAAAAAAAAAGACAAATCAAGAAACAAAAAAAAAAAGACAAATCAAGAAACAAAAAAAAAAAGACAAATCAAGAAACAAAAAAAAAAGACAAATCAAGAAACAAAAAAAAAAGACAAATCAAGAAACAAAAAAAAAAGACAAATCAAGAAACAAAAGAAAAGACAAATCAAGAAACAAAAAAGAAAAAAATCAAGTGAAATAAGAAATGAAATTAAATAAAAAAAAAAATACAGTATAAAATAATCTAAAATAAAAATTCATTTAGTACCAAAAAGGGGATATCTGCTTGAATTTTTGTGATGAGTTATTATTTGCATTTGGAATAATGTCTTCATCTGTGTTGTTAATATAACAAGGCAGATGAAGACATTAGTCTGAATGTAAATAAAGTAAACAAAGAGAATCTTTATTTCTATGCCGAATTATTAACAGTTTGACAATTCTCAAGTTCGACTTTAAAGAAAATTACCATCTCATGTCAAACTTTTATTTCAGTCATTGCAAATTTCCTAAAAACATTTACATTAAATGCTCTATAGAGTAATATACCCACACTAGAGAGGAACATGACTTGCAAGAGGAATGTCACAGACATGCCATTTTACTATTGGACAATAAAAATCTTGAAGCATAAAAGGTTTAACCAATCAGGAGAGCAAGCAACCTGGACATAGCCAAGATTGGCTTGGAGCCAGAAGAGATTAAATCAGTCCAGTCAACCATTTATAGAGATAAAGATGTAGAATGTTTGCTAGTCACTATTAGGCCATAAAAGCATATGAGTTTAGAAAGGAAGGTCATTTTTCTTTGATTCATATACCATTCAAAATTCATAGCTTTTATATGAGAAATTTAAAACAAACAATTGAAATTGTGAATGAAACAAACTCTGGATATTGAAAAGAACTTAAAAACACAGACAGACATTATTTTCTAATTTCATGGGTGAAAAACAGAAATTCCTTCCTTGCTTCTGTTGTGCTTATTTGTCTTTTCTATCTAAACTTTCATTTTTATATAAAAACCATGATAAAATTTATGCAGACAGTATGGGCATATGTCTCATGTATTTTATCCTTGAATTCACACACACACACTTATTTTAGAATTCATATTGTTCTGTTCCTGCAATTATTTTCCATGGGTAACACAGAAATTTATTTTGCCAACAGACTAGAGCACTCCCTGATACTTGCAATCTCAAACATCTTTACATATAAACTGTAATTAACTCTGTAAAAGCATAATGATGCTGTTTAAAATAAAAAAATCAAAAAAAATCTGAGAATCTTTAAAAATACTAACTTTTGAAGCAAGAATAAGATACATTTTAACAGGCACACATTTCATTTCATTATGTCTAAATGATGTTGGCAGATCAATGTAGTTGCCTGAATTTACATTTTTAAGAAATTAGCAATCTAAAAATGGCACTTTTCTACATATGCATTAGCAATTACTATCTTCTAAATGCCAACAAACATTTGTCTACTATAGTGATAGCACCCACTTTTGAAAATTACCAACATGGTTGAAAGTACTTGAACCGGGGGGGGGGGGGGTACCAAATATGAACTTCAGACGGTTTATCTATGATTTTTATTTGGACATAGAGTATAGATATTACTTTTTGTTATACTATCTGGCAACAACACATGTGGTCAGAAAAAAAAGTGTGTGTGTCTGTGTGTATAATAAGCAGTTGTTACATTTTTTTTTTAGTAGATATTTTGGTCATATTATATTATTTATTTCATTTACATTTATTTAATCCTCCTATCAGATCCAATACAAAATGAGATTCTCTAAGAACTTACATTTTCAATAAATTCCTCAAAGGTTCCCTATTAAATTAATAACTGGACTATATCCAAAACAATCAAATCAAGAAAGTTGAACATACAAAAACTAATTCATACCTCATGGGATGCTCTTGCAAAATTGCATGTAAAATAAATTACAATAAAAAATAAAGATCCATAGTTTCTCTTAGCAAGGGCACTTCAATGTGGTGTAATGGTTAGCAAACTTGTCTTGTTAGATCCCAACTGAATAGCGAGTTCAATCCTCACCGGGTGCCACATACTTCAACCTTGTGATACATCTCACTATGCTTTGAAAACCACTATAGTTTCCCTTAGCAATTGGTGAAAAGTTTATCCAACTTTGTGAGTGTAAGTTGAAATAAGACAAAAGTCAATATATTTGTACTGTAAATTTACTATCTAGATCACAAAGAACACACTTAACTATGATAAGTACTTAAGAACAATCTTATCGAGAAACAAGTGACTAACTACGTATAACAATACAAAATCCTTTTCTTAAGATCTCTTACCTGCAACTAACTACTTAGTAAATTAGTTTATGTTGTCTAAAGGAAATGTCTATTTTCAGAAATATCTCAACTAGACTATAAAAAAAAAAAAAAAAAAAAAAAAAAAATCAATAAGAAATTTGGGGGCAATTATTTCAATTTCAATAACAGTATAACTAACCATAAGACTTCCTGCTGAAAGTACTTTGATAAAAATATAGGAAAAATACTTTCTTTAATACAATAATAGCAGTTGATATTCAAATTCATTATCAGTTATTGTGTAAACTTCATAAAAATTTGTTTTCCAAGTAAGTAGCCCTGAAATTTTAAAATACTTCTATTTCTTGGCTAAGATAAATAACACATTAACAAAAGTAATTTACAATGCTAATATCAGCTGCTTCCTTATAAAGAAACATTAGGCTTTCAAAGACCAAGCAGCCAATGTTACTGTCAATTAAAATTTATAAAATATTAATATTAAAACAATTTTTAAGGAAAATTCATTTCTCATGTCCAGTAACTTTTATCACTCTTTACTGTACTGACAAGGGCTTCCTTCCTTCATAACCTTTTGTTTGAAATAGTGTGGGACATCAACATCTTGATTATGCCATTATTTACATGTGCTCCACATTTGAATTTTTGTTGCTAAAAATCTTCAGGTGATGTGGTTTTTGCTATTTCACACACCACTTTGTGATTTTGTAGCACCAGGAGGTTTAGAGAGTGGTCCTGGTTAATACCTACAGGCTTCATTTGCACAAAGCCATTAGCATGAATTAAAGCATATTTATTAAAAGTAGCATTATATATATATATATATATATATATATAATGAAATGGACAAAGTCCGACAATTATTAAGACATTTTTATAAAAAGAATGTATAAACATAAAAATGTCTTTTTATATATATATATATATATATATATATATATATATATATATATATTATAGTGGACTCTCCCATCAGATTCAATGTATGAGGATCAAGCAGCTCAATTCCTAGGAACCAACAGCCCAGACACCACCACATATAAATATACATATAAATTTGATTATAGTGGTTTATGCAGAACCAACCACACTTTTTGAAGTGCTGAATACAGAGACCTGGTGCACTATGTGCCACAAGGTCCCCAAATGACCCTCCACAGGTTTTGAATTCAGAGTTGTCCTCCTAGATCAGTTGCCATCCAAGGCTATAGAACCCATAGTTGGAGAGAGAAAAAGAAGATTCATACCTTTCCCAAGGGTATTAGCACGTAATGAATGTAATGTAATGAATTTGACTGGAATTTATATATATATATATATATATACTTGAAGCATCAGAAATGTGATTCTACAGAAAGATGCAGAATGGACTGAACATATGAGCAACAACAAAGTTTTAGAGAAAATGGAATCAAACAGTACACTTATATTTAACATTTAATTTCTACAGCACATCATGAAGAAAGGCTTAGAAAATTTGACATGCACAGGACACTTTGAAGACAAGAGGGGCAGAGGAAACAAGTGTATAACCTACCTAATGAGCTTATGTAAATGGATTACACCACCCACACATCCTGACAAGTATGTTTCCAATTAAAATTAGGAAATTTGCATTTAAATTGTTTTGCATTTATGTGATCAAAAAAAGAATTGTTCAAAATAACTATAGGAAATTCTCATCACATCAATGAAGGAGATCATTGCCAAGAAAGATGGTGAGGGGAGAAAAAGGGGATGACAGGAAATTCTTGAGCTGATGAAAAAGTGATAGCAAGCAATGCCAAGGAATGGCACAATTTAGAAATGCAAGCAAGCAAAAGATTGGACCACAAAGTGTGCAGAATTAGAAACACTGCAGAACAAACATAACAAGAATGCATAAAATGATAATAGAAAAGAATTATTTTAAGAATAAAAGATGATTAAAAGAATTAAGACATACTCCTCAACATGATGTAGAAAAGTTAAAAATGGAATGTTCATAATAGACAAGGTCATACTTCAAAGATGGAACAAATACATCAGAAAAATTTTACATGACAAACCCTCAATACATATAAACATGGAGGGACCGGCAATATTAAAATCCACGATAAGATCAGCACTGCCCAAGATGAACAGAAACAGAGCAGTGGAACCAGATCAGATTGTAATAGAGATGCTGTCAGTCTTTGACAATTTCAAAATGAATTACTGAAATAATAAACAAAATATATGATAGTGACAACACACCAGACAACCTGCATTAGATCCATCTTTATAGCAATGTCAAAGAAGCCTAGTATAAATAAATATGATCTGCATTGCACAATCAGTTTAATGAGCCACATAACTAAACTCATAATTAAAGTTGTAATGAACATAGTTTGCAGTAGAATTAAACCAGAAATAAGGCTTTGTTCAAGAGACTGATACAAGAAATACTATCAGAACAATACAAATTGAAAAAGGCATCTATGTTTCATAGAGTACGTAAAAGTATTTGACAAGGTACAACACGAAAACCTATTTGAACTGCTAGGTTAGCTTAACCTATTTGGAGAAAAAAAAATATTAGGATAATCCCCAATATTTACTAGGAACAAACTTCCTTCATGCAAATAGGAAATGAGTTAAAGTATACACAAATAGAATGGAGGAGTAAGAGAAGAATGCATTTTCTCACCAGATTTTATCTATACAGCAAGACAATACTAAAAGGAACTATCTGGATTTGCTATTAGTAGCCATAATCTTAACAGCATAATGACACTACTGATGGCAAACTTAGAAGGAAAACTAGAAAAGTTCCAAAAGAAGGTAGCAAAGGAAAGTGAGAAGAAAGGACAAACCCTTAACTATTAAAAAGACAATATATACAGGTCAGCAGGAGAAACAACCAAAAGTTAAAAAAAAAAAGTTCAAATTAGAGACATCAGAATCAAGCAGGTAATGAAATTTAAGTATCTGGTTAGTGTAATAACATACGATGGAAAATGTAACAGAGATCTGGAGGAGTATCAGAAGAGTGAAAGAGACCTTCCAGAAACTAAAAGCATTCAGATGTAGGAATATTTCATTAGAAACAAAGAAAAGAGAACTGAACTACTACATTATATATATATATATATATATATATATATATATATCTCCTTCTGTATGGCTGGGAGCATTAGACAACTTATTTACTGATGAAGAAAAGACTGAAAGTAACAGAGAAGTGGTCCTATACACAGATGCAAAGAATACCATGAACAGACCATATGAGTAATGAGGGAATTCTGAAGAAAAGGAGAACTAAAAAGATGCTTATACTTAAAATCAGGCAGAGACAAATTATGACAAAAGTAGGCTTAGAAAACTTAATACCGATGGAACATGGTCAGGAAGAAGTGAAGGGAGAAACAGTAAACAACTTATGCAATTAGTTTGTGTGAATGGATGATAGTGCTGAAACAAGGAGATGGTAAAGAGTCAAATGTTACTTTGAGTTACAAGAGACAGAAAGTGGTAGAGATCCATAATCATCCATGTTTTGAAGAGACAGGTCACATAATTGATGATATAAAAGCAAGAAACATTCCAGGAAAAAAAAACAAAAAGATGTTCAAATAATTTAAGTAACCATTTATGTCATATGACAAAAGTTATATATATATATATATATATATATATACGGTTGGTGCAAAAATAATGTCGTTTTTTGACGTATTTTTAATGCCAAAAACGACATTATTTTTGCACCAACCTAATATATATATATGATCTTTTTTGTATAAGTGCTTTTAGTGATTGTTCAAGATTATAGATCTATCTCCTGATATACTTCAAGTATTTTCAACTGTTATGGCCATCTTCAGGGAGTAAACAGATTTTCAGTATGATAGGTGTTTGCTTTCTATAGCATCTAATTCTTTTAATAGTTTTAGCGATACATTTTTTTTTATTTTTTATGTAAACAAAAAAAAATTAAAACAGCATTGAATTAACACCCTTGCCAAACTACTTTAAGATCTTACAATAAAAATTTATTCAAAACTTCTATCTGCAATATACCTTCAAAATGTTGGCAACCATAGTTCTCCACAATTTTCTGACCCTTCCAGCTCTTGCTAAAGTTTGTTTTTGCTATCTCTCCTAATCTCTATTCTGCCAACCAGTTACACAAGCTCATTAGGTAGCTTATACACTACTTTCCTGTCTCTCTTGACTTCAATAAATCCTGTGAGTATCAAATTTTCTAAGTGCTCTTTCCTCATTATGCGTCCCAGTGTTCAACTGTATTTTTCTGATTCTAAGTAAATATCCTTTTTGTTCCCATTTCACCTAAAACTTTGTAGCATACAGATTTAGTTCATGATATTCTCAGCATCCTTCTGTAGAATCACTTTTTTGTTACCTCTTCTTTATCTGGACATTGTCACATGTGAGATAATAAAAATGAAAAAAACTAACAAAATATAAGTCAGAAAATGCAAACACCTACTCCTATTGAAAACAACTCCTACCGACTGAAAATTAACAAAACAGCTGAAAGTACTTAGAGAAATATTATTGAGAGCTATATCTCTAATCATGAACCATCAGGAAAAAATATTTGCAAGAAGATGAAACAAAAAGTATCAGTTTCTATTGTTAAAAAAGAAAAACAGCAATATTCAAGTTGCACTTGAGTTTAACATTAATCTTGCCACTGTCAGTTGAAATTTATAAATATGTTTCAAGTCCAGTAGCTGTTATTGCTCTTTCTAGTAGTAATGGAGGCTTCCTTCCTAAGCTATTTGAAGTAGTATAGAATATCAACACCTTGTTATGTTATTTTTCTCTTCAATTTACATGTGCTATCCATTTTAGTTGTTGCCGTTGTTGAAAGTCTTCAAGTGATGCTATATCTTATTTGGCACAGTTCTTTCTTTGTGATTTTGTAGCACCAGTTCACAAGATTCAAAGAAGGATCGTCCTTGCTGAGATCTACAGTTTTCATTTGCTCAAAGCCATTTTTAACCATCGATTTTAGAAAGCTATTGTACACAGCTGATAATTTAGATATTTCTGAACAGGTTTGGTGCCATGCATCACATTGATACAAAAGTCATGATCTGGCAATGTTATTTAAGAACAGTAGTTCTTATGTTAATATTTTGGTCTTGTAGCAGTTGCCATGGGTGAAACCACCACTAGCACAACCTATTCCATGTTCAATTGCTGTATCCATACACCACAGTATTTGGTATTTACTACATCTACATCCTCAATTTTTATGATGTATTCAGTATTTCAGTTTTTGGTGGGGGCAGTTTTATTGAAGGTGGTCTCTGCTGCAGAGTATCTAAGCAATACTAAAATGAAGGTAACAATGAGAAATCTTCTTCAGCATCTTTGTAATCATTTATTTCCAGTAAATGGCAATTTCCTATTTTTCCAAAAAAAAAAAAAAAATGGACCAGCACAGGCAGGCTACAATGACATAACAATGCAGCAATGAAAGTTTTAATAACACTTGGTTATGCCTTACTTGGTCTTACACATAAAATGACACACTAAATCTATCATCAATGTACTATTAACTGTTGTTCACTGACCAGGATACACTTTCGCAAAATTATTCTATTATACATTCAAATTAAGCAATTTTTTTTTTCTTCCAAAATGTTTTCAATGAATTTATCTTGCTCATGTAAATTTCATTACCTAACAGTTATTTTCATATAAATTCTTTTGCTTCTGAACAAAATATCTGAAGTACACAAATTTATTTAAATTGAGCACTGATATTTTTTTCTTTTAATCTAATGAGGATTTTTTTTCTTTCTTCCAACTTTTCAAGAGAGTAAAACATAGTAAAAACAAAAATATATAATTTATTGAAAAAATATTTTACAATTTTTCTTTTTTGAAAGAACTTATTTTAGATATCCTCACTTGTTCAGCATAATAAATATTTTTTTTAACAGCAACATGGAAGCTTTTCATTTATAATTTAATTTTTTTTATATATCAGACTGATGTCATTAACTACTATATCATTTCTTTATATATGTATTTCTGCTTCACTTGGCTATGCAACTTAGCCTGGGCAATACAAGCTCAAGCTTGCAACAACTCCAAAAATCATGCAAAATGTGTTATAGATACATCAGATGCAACTGCATTATATATATATATATATATATATTACACAACCTGAATTTTTTTTTTTTAAATATATTTCTTGAACCTGGATTTTACAGTGAAACACGAAGTTCATTCAAATTGTTTTATTGAACACACAGAAATTTAAGATTATATACAAGAGACTTAATGAGCTGTATATTAATTTGGTCAATCAAGTGACATCTCAACTTTCAAGACAATTTGGTCAAATAAAATTATCTTTCTACATCTTACAATCAATATCAAATACTAGTCACCTGAAACATTGCAAGAAAGCCCTTTAGAATTATTCCATCATGTATTAAGTTGTAAACAGTAATAAAAAGGCTGTTAATAGTCTTTAATATTGTCAGTGTTTTTGAGGAGTATTGTATGTAAACTAAACTATTATCGGTATACAACTATTTTCTCAGATCAATAGTTAAAAATGTTTTCAAATGAAAAAACCTTCAATTTTAAAGACACTGCTTCATCAGACCTTATTGACTCATGCTACATTATCACAAAGAGCTTTACCAAATAACTAAAACTTGAACACTTCCAACAACAGCAACAACAAAAATGGGTAGCACATGTAGCTATAAAAGAAAATAATATTAAACTTAACTTTCCACACTACCAACAACATATGGTTTATAAAGAAACTCCTATCAATAACAGAAAGATATATAATAGTGGTCTTGAGAAGCCTAATTGCCTGAAAATCTGTTTTCTAAAAACAAGATTATATAAATTTCATGACAGTAAAACTGGTCAATGAATGTCAAATATTTATTGTATGAAAACAGTTAATTTTACTATTATCACAGCACCCCTTTATGATAGAAAAATAGAGCATCATCATGTTAAACATTTTAACATAAATCAACACAAAGGTTTCCTGCAACAGAGCTTGTACATGTTCCGAGCTATGGATATATCAAGTATTGGATGGATGGTCTTTCTTGTATTATTCTTATGAATGATCTATGTTTGAAAGCAATCTGACACATGTATTTTTCCTTTAAATTGTAACAAAAGCGCAACTTAAAATTTCCAAGAAAGGAATTACACAGATTTTCCAGAGACTTGTATACAAATCTGCCTATACTTAGAATCAAACATAAATGAGCTAATTAAATCAAAATTTCATTAACCAGAAAAGCCTGGACATTCACTACAATATACACTAATTATTTTACAAAACTTTTCTTTTCTCTCAATAGTTAAAGTTGAGTGCGGAGATTGCAGAATATTTCACATTCCTTTCCTCTGGGTTTTTTCTTGACAGTTATTTTATATATTTGCAGCATTTTTAAATTAAAAAAAAAAAAAAAAAAAATAACTAAGGTTTCCAGTAGCTTTCTTTTCTAAGACAGATTCTCTATTCCCAAATGACTAATTCTCGACTAACAATTTCATTAACTATGTGTAAGACTAACCAATGCACTATTGCCAAGCTAATGCTTGTTATTAAGAAACATATCCTTTTCATATGTAATTTTAATCAAAGATAGAAAAAATTTAGATATTTTAACGATAAAGATATTTTTGATAGGCATGCTAATGAACAAAATGAAACAATTTTCCCCACACTTAATTTTTTTTTTTTTTTATAGAAACCTTTTAAGAGAATTACCCAAGATGGATATTGATCCTGAAGTATTTGAAACACCTTGAGCTACTAAAAAAAAAATAAATAAAAAGATAAAAAAATAATCACACATACAGAATTTCTTCATTAAATTTAATATAATTAAAATTATTTGTAAATTGCTAATTTGACACTGATATGCAATATACACCAAGATAAGTTTAAGCAAGTAGTGACTATAAAAACAAAATAGGTATTATGATTACTGAAGACTTTCTATATGCCACATCCCTTCACAATGCTGGAATTCACGGCTCTCCACAATGTCATTTGTAGCTATTAATATAAAGTTTATCTTTTTGCTATCTCCCCTAATCCCTGTTCTGCCGACCAATTATACAAGCTCATTAGATAGATTATGCCTCTGTTCCTCTTTACTTCAATATGAGTCAAATTTTCTAAGCACCCTTTTCTCATTATATGCTCTAGAAATTTCAACTTTCTCTTTCTGATAAGTATATATGTCCTTATTGTTTCTATTGCTCACATGTCCAGTCCATAGTATTCTCAGTATCCTTCTGTGGAACCAAATTTCTGATGCCTCAAATCTCTTCTTCATCTGTGAAGAGATTGTCCAGCATTCACTGCATATAGAATGACTGTTACTGAAGACCAGCAAAGTGAAAACAATAAATTTTTTTAATAAGATGTAGGTAGATGTATTGACATCTTTCTCTTTGTCATCAGCAAAAGACACAAATCTACATATTTCATCATGATTTTCACTTCCTTAAATAAATGAATAATATCTTCCAGTAACGATGTGTTCAATCCCTGGGCTGGATAGTACAGACTCAGGGAAAACAGAATGAGCAATAACTGAACAGTACTAAAAAGATGATAGTGAACAGTGGAACAAGAATTCTAAGATTAAACAGTCCAGTTCAAAATTGAATGTGTGTGTAATGTAATCGATTGTGACTCAAAATGAGAAATCACAGAGCAGAGTTCAAATTCCAGTTAAGTTTGTTATATTCACTTATGCACAAATACTCTTGGGAAAGGTATGAATCCATCTCTTCTCCCCCAAGCTATGGGTTAAATAGGACAGACTGGGTTCTATAGCCTTGGTTGGCCAGCATTCTAGAGATGGTAATTTAATTAAATCACCCATCTATCAACAATCCCAGGCCATTCATGGGGATGCAGTGACCCATGAAAATGCACAATGATTGAGTGTGAGCTGTACATTCTGATGGAAGAAATGTTTACTTTTTTTCTCCCCCCCTAAATTCCCTGAAGATTACCAAAATCAACAGACATCTGAAAAGGATCAAATGGTACAAGAGGTAAAACATTATGCTAATAATGAAGACATTAGTCTGAATGTAAAGAATATAAGTAAAAACTCCTCATCCCAGAAATTCTGACAGAAACTATCTTCCAGTTTCATTAGACAGATAGACCAGCCTGAATATCTCATGCATATACATATAAAATACAATTTTGGGATTTCTCTTGACTGGCACTCCAACAATTACAATTTCTTAATTTATGCCAGATCTTTGAGTTGTGGTATTGTTATGATATTCCTCAAAACACTCATCTTACTTATTATCATCCTGTTTGGTTGTTATACCTTTCAGCTTTCTTCAGGTGTATGTCATCATGCTCTGTAGCTTTCACAGAATTCTGAACTAAATCCTTTATTCAATTTACTGGAGTAAATCATGCTCATTCTGCATCCCATGTTTATGTGGATATATCAGTTAATGATCTATTTACCTTCATGCTGCTTGTCAATTTCTTCCACAGAACAAGAATATATGACTTTTTGAGATTGAACTCACAGCTGTCAGAGAACCAGACATGTTTTAATCAATGCTTTACAATTTTACCAAGGACCTGATTTTCTATAATGTTCTGATGTTCCAAACAAGCAAGTTGAAAATAAATGACTCTTCTTGTTATGATTTAAATGGGTCTTATTCCATGCCTTTAGTCCTAAAACTAAACAAGGACAGAATTTGCAGCCAGGCATATCATATATTGGCATTATCAACAGTATGCCTCTCTGTGTCTTGGTGCATGGTGATTAAGTATAACACAATGAAAAACAAAATATTTCAAATATGAAGGTAGAATTTAACCAAAATTTATAAAATGTTTGTATAGACACCCTGAGGAAATAGGTATTGTTTTAATTGAAATTATATATGCTACATATATTTAGTTAGCAAAATATGATGTATAAAAACAGCTTAATTATGTAAAAAGTGCTTTAATGTGATACCAAAAACTGAAGGCACATTGGAATAGCAAAAGCTAACTTCCAAAAGCTCAACAAGTATTAAGAAACAGGAAAATTTCATTAGAAACAAGGAAGAGTGCTGAATTTTTATGTAATATTGGTCCTCCTATATGGCAGTGAATGTAGGACAATTTCCTCACAGATGAAGACGAAACCTGAAGCAATACAGATGTGGCTCAACAGAAAGATACTGAATATACCACAAATTAAATTTTAAGGAAAATGGAATGAAAAAGACACTTATTTAGAATAAAATATTTCTAGGGCACATAATGCAAAAAAAAAAAGACAATATGAGAATATGATACTCATGAGACACATTGAAGGCAGGAGGGACAGAGGAAAGCAGTGAGTAACATACCTAACAATCTTGCATAAATGGATAATAAAACTGGAATTAGGAGGGAGATTATATATATATATATATATATATATATATATAAAAACTTACTAAGGGCTAAGAAGGACAGGAAGAGACACGGCACATAGAAGATGATAATGTATGAAAAATAATGGTTTTGTTGAGGAAAAGATTCCTCAAGAGGACACACATTCTTTCAAGATAAAATAGACTATCATCAGAGAATGGAAGGTGACTAAATAAATGGAACACAAATGAGTTATCTGGCTGTTTGTGTTAACTTTGCTTTTGTCAATGGGAAAGTGAAAAACCTATATTTTTCTACATCCAGTCTCAAAGCTACAAGTCTTATCAATGGTATTTTGTACTGATATACACAAAACAAATGAAGGTGATACCAACTAAGTTTCCACTTAAGCATCAACTTAAAGACAGATTGACATAAAAGTTAGAAATATATCAGAATCTTTATAGATTTCACTTTCACTGAAAATTGTAGATAAGGTCATCCCTTGAGATTTTCTTTGTGAACATAATCAAACCCAAAAAATAAAATTTAAGAATTCAGTTTTGAAATGACCAAAGTATATTTGACTGTATTAAAAACCACTATCTTAAATTGTTTTGTTCTCTACAGAAATATTTAACATATGAGAGTGGCACGACTCAATCCAGCAACCTCTTCACCAAATGTACTGTTATAAAGCACACACAAATCTATTTTATTAATACTTAGTTATATGATTGTATTTTTTCAAGCCATTTGTATCGATTAAAGATGGAGCTTTGAGATTGAGGAGACAGATAAATATAAATAAGACATTGCAATAGTTTTTTTTTTTTTTGTTGTTTTCTTTTTGCTCAATTTTGGTTTATATTCAAACAAGTATGCAAGGTTTTTCTCTCAAGGTGAGAAACTAAACCAAGTTAAAATATATGCCACTCACTATTTCACTATTTATTAATCTACATACATGTTTGTATGCAAATACATAGGAAAGGCAGCAATTTAACATTTTAACCTACAGCATTAAAATTTGGCATCTATAATTGGATAAAGAAGGAAAAAAAGTCAAATACCTTTTAAATATTTCTGAATAGGACAAAAAAAAAAAAAAAAAAAAAAAGAAAAAATGAAAACGGAAGAACAATTTCCATGTTGGTGCTTCCATCTTGATGTATATTCATAAACAAATAAGATATTTCCATAAAATGCATTAAGCTAACATTTTGATGTCTGCTTACTTTTAAAGGTTAGGTCAACGCTATGTGAATGCATACACATACAATCATGCTCTAATTGGTAACAGAAAGAGGGAAAAAAAAACTCATCACATGAGCATACTGACTTTACAATTATTGTGTATGTCTTTTGAAGTGGTATTCATTATTATACCATTACTATTACTTTTAAAAGTAGAGGATTTCAGTTTCAGCTCACTCAGGCAGCCAATTCAAATTATGGAAGTGGCATTCATTTAAATTGTAAATGTTAACTGATAGTTTATATTCCGATGTAAATAATGTTCAAGTGAAAATGCAAATGACTTTCATAAACTCAATGAGGTCAATTTACCATTTCAACATCTTTGAATTGATGCCAAACCTTTTCACCAATTATTCTTTAATTTTTCATTTTGAAAATTTTTGAAGGCATACTTTAAAGTGAACCAAAATTTCCAAGTCATCCAATTTGCTTCTCCCCTGCCCCAAGAAAGTTTCAAAATTCATTTAAAATTTTATTATTACCCTGTTATTTAACAACAGTAATATTTTCATTTCATATAAAAAAAATATTTTTGAAAAAACATGACACATTGAACAAACTAAAATGGAACCTCATATTTTAAGTATTAAATATAAAACGATTGCTTCCAAATAATTAAATGGAAAGTTTTCAGCTGGGCAATCACTTTGTCCCCATGGACAAAGTTATTTTCATTTTCTGACATAAGCAAATTACATCTGTTTAATTGAATGCATCCACATCTAATCTATATAAGCTTGGCAGCTGCTTAAGTGATCACTTAAGTGCTAAAAGTCAATAATATATACCTCAATGGTATTCCAGATTTTACATGTAGATGAATACAGTGAAATTTGTTAACCACGTTCTATTTTAAAAATTTACCACTTTACTATATATAGTTTAACTTGAACTGTCTTTCCATTTTCATCGAAACGATTGCTGTGATTTGGTTCATCTGGCAAAAAGCCAACTCAAGAATATTGTATTACTTTCTGAAAGGAAAAAATTGCTTTTGTAAGCACAGAATGCTTTCTGTAGGATAAAAGTTAGCGTGCTTGCCTAATATGCCAAATAAAGTAAGATTCTCATTGGGGATTCCAAAGTTACATTCTTAATACTTGTGAAAATAATTAGCTAGTGTATATAACCACCTAGTTATGGTTAGAATTTTAGAAAAAATATGTTCCTCTAACAGTTATCTAAACGGAAAAAAAAAATAATGGTCCAATCTTCACTCAATTCTCTGATCAACAGGAAAAATACACACTATGCATACACACATGCTAACATGCATATACATGCACAAACACGCATATTCACACAAAAGATTATGCAAAATACTAGATAAATGTAAGTCTTGTCAATCAAGCTGAGGCACTTTATTCATTCATCCAAAACAAATGAAAAATTTAATTTCAAATTAATCAGAAAATACTCAATCTATTTTTTTTTGTTTTTATAAATATGTTATATTTTACTGATCACACATTTATAAGATCATAAAAAAAAGATTTTTTAAAATCCAATCAGCTAGGGTTTTTTTTTGTTTTTTTTTCTTCATTTTTTTTATTTTATTGGCTTCACTACAGGCAAAGTGATAATGTCACTAGGACAAAAGGGATTACTGGGGTTGGAAGAGAATGTGAAGAGTTTAGTGAGGAGAATGGACAATAAAAGAACAGGATTCAGGAAGACAGAAGATGCTGATTGGCATTGCCTTTAGTGGCAGAGAAGCAAGAAACTGGGAATGGAGTTACACGGGCAAGAAAAGCTATTAGAATAGAACAGTTTTTTGTTTCTCAAATAAACTATAAAAACAAATAAATAAACTATAAAAACAAATAAATAAACTATAAAAACAAATAAATAAACTATAAAAACAAATAAATAAACTATAAAAACAAATAAATAAACTATAAAAACAAATAAATAAACTATAAAAACAAATAAATAAACTATAAAAACAAATAAATAAACTATAAAAACAAATAAATAAACTATAAAAACAAATAAATAAACTATAAAAACAAATAAATAAACTATAAAAACAAATAAATAAACTATAAAAACAAATAAATAAACTATAAAAACAAATAAATAAACTATAAAAACAAATAAATAAACTATAAAAACAAATAAATAAACTATAAAAACAAATAAATAAACTATAAAAACAAATAAATAAACTATAAAAACAAATAAATAAACTATAAAAACAAATAAATAAACTATAAAAACAAATAAATAAACTATAAAAACAAATAAATAAACTATAAAAACAAATAAATAAAATATAAAAACAAATAAATAAAATATAAAAACAAATAAATAAAATATAAAAACAAATAAATAAAATATAAAAACAAATAAATAAAATATAAAAATAAATAAATAAAATATAAAAATTATACAAATACATTGAAAAATATAAAATAAATCAGGTCAAAATCCTTCAAGACATCATCTAGATAGAATTTTTTTAATAACTAATCCAGTTCAAAAGTCACTGAAGTTTCCATAATTTTAAATTTTACTCCCACACCTATTTTTTTTTTTTCACAATATCCTACAAAAATTCATGTTGCTGATTCACAAAATTAGACTGAACTTTTTTTTCTTTTTTTTTTCTGTCATAACAGGCCAAATCTGAATACTTTAAGATCAATAGTATTTTCCATGTGAATGATCCATATTATTAATTAGGAAATCAGAAAATTTATATCTGGAGCATAACTAAGAGGCATACATTCTCTACAAGGGAATATTACTAACACTATCATGAGTGGGCTTCCCAAAATCAGGACAAATTTGCATAGCCCTATGAAAAGATTAATAAAAGATTAAATTATAAATAGAATAAGTGGGGGATTCTGTTTTCTAGGCAACTGATCCACATGATTTATTGGGATTCAAGGATCTTATATTGGTAAACTAAGGTATATTTGCTCAAAGATGGTCATATGTTCTCCAGTAGATTTGATTTTCTGGATAAAAGAGCTTGATGCCAATTTCAACTGGACTGGGATTTAATTATGAAAAGTGACCTCACTTTCCTGTTACACATTACACTGTTTAGATAAAGAGAGAAAAAATAAATACTTTTTAACAAAACATTATTTTTTTTAATGCTGTATCCTTTCAGAAAATGGGTGATCATTACTTTCCAGAGATATCTTTTTTTATCTTTTTGAATTGCCATGACTTCTTGGGGAAAAATACTGGAGTGGTTTCCCATTGAAATATCAACAAAGCAGAGTTTACTTTCTTGAACTGGTTGCTACACGAAGTTAAAGAACTCAGTCTACGCTGCAATTTGGTCCCAAATTATTTTTTTTTTGGGGGGGGGATACCTTTTCCAAGGATACTAGTGCAAAACTGAACCTAACAGACAAACCAAAACTTGAACAAGGCCAGCTGGGTCCATTTTCCACAATTATACTACTACACATTCTTAATATAAATTTGTGATTTCTCATTTTCTAGGATGAAATCACATAGTCGTAATGTTTTTAAGTATTGTGAACAAAAAAGTAAATAAATAATTACTCACCATTCCAAAACTGTTTCTATAAAAATACTGCTTGCAGTTTGGTTCTGCCTAACAATTTCAGTTATGTTCCAGATCATTATCAACTTTTCAGGGGAAATTATATATTAATTTGTATAGAAGAGGAATATCAAATCCAATGAAGACAAGTTATGGCATTTGCCTGGCAGTAGTAATTTATCATGTTCATCATTACACTATATCAGATTTTACTATGCCAGTTTAAATTTTTCATGAAAAATTTGCATTAACCAACTGATTTTGATAAAATAGTCAAAATATATTTACATGAACAATATATTGTGGGAGTTTTCAAAAATACTAATAATTGCTTATTTTGAAGTTGTCAGGTTTTGTTATTCAAACTTAATTTTTTTTTATTTAGAAATAAATCTAAAAGATTATAGGATATAAAAACATATCTGATTAATACAATATCCCACATATCTGAATAAATGATTTTATTATGTCAGATATTAAAATGAGTTCCCTGACATTCTATAAACTTCAATATTTCATTCATTGATTTTATTAAGCATTTTATAGTTTTAACTTTAATACATTGACAACCAGAGTTCAATTATGAAACCTGATTCCAAAAGTCAACTTTATAACAGCCAACTTAGGCAACAAAAAAAATTTTATGAGTTGATTTATAGCTTCAACTGGAGGCTTAACATTGTTTTCACATTAAAAGTATCACTGCAAATAAACTCATTGACTCCTGCAAATGAAAATGTATCAGAAAATGCCAAGCATTAGATAACTCCTAGTCGGCATCATAATAAAAACTTAACATTATTTGTAACATTTATTTCTGGCATTGAAGAGATGATCTTTGCTTGAATAGTTTTCTGTTCTTATGAGTGATCACAAGTTTTCTCTTGGATTAATATTTGGCAACCATGCCATTAATTTGGAATCTTTGAAACATTTTTTAGGAGAATGTAAGCAATTCAGTTTAAGACAATGTGTTTAGAAGTGTTATATCATATGAATATTGTCTTCAGCTTAGAATTGATAGTTGTGGCCTGTACCACATAAAGTGTCTGGTCCAAGAAGTTATAATAATTCTCTACATTTCTCAAATTTGAAGGAACCTATAATCTTCCTGCTGTTAATACGAGTCCAAACTCTCCACCTCCAGTGTTTTTCTTGATCTTGCCAATGCTCTCGTTTTTAATTGTTCTCTTATCTCAAACATTTTCTCTTTACTTTTTTCCCCAATTTTTGATGGCTTCCCATCACACAATTTTTACAATATCTTGTTTCTCTTAAGCTTATATCTTTCCTACAACTTTCGGCAATCTTCACACATATAAAATTAATATAAATAATACTATATATACATACACACTATATTTGAAAGTAAGATGTTGCATGACAGGTTTAAAGAGAGTAAAATTAACAAGTGCTTGATGTTTAGCGCAGAGCTGTTTAAATATAAATATTTTGTTAATTTCTTTTTTTTGTTTCTTACCTTTATATGACTTCAAATTTCATGATTCAAAGACAAACAAAAAAGTTAACTGGAGATATATATATATATATATATATATATATATAGCCAATTACTGATAACTCACTGACAAGTAGATGGAGTGATTCACAGAGAGTATGTCTACAAAACTTTTACTTGTATTAATTCTAAACACTAAGCTGAAAATCACATGGTATTTTCACAAAAGAAATATATTATGAAAATTGAAATTTTAACATTGGTTGGCTAATACCAATTTTACTGTGGAAACATTAATTTAAATAATAGATTCTGATAGACTATCTTAAAGATCATCAAAAGCTCAAATAAGAAATCTTTTTAATTTAAAGAGAGAAATTTGAAAATTTTTTGTATTGTTTTACAATTCTTTAAAACATATTCAAAGAAATGTAAAAGTAATGCTTAAAAGACAAAATAATGAACTTCAAACTTGATATCAATTTCACCTTATCTTTTTCCAATTAATGCTTATTGAAAAATTTGTGATTAATTATCAAAACTAAAATAAGAAATTTGATATTAATTTTAGGTTTCTACATATCGTATATTTTTTCAATTTCTCTAGCACTCCCTTGCATCTTAGTGGTTTTATTGCCTTGCTTAGGGTGAAAAGATTAAAAATAAAATAACAAGCTAACACCCACTGTCCCAAAAAGGATAAGTTTGACAAAAACAATTTTATCATAAAGGTACATTTATAAAGTAAGCAGAGAACTCACAATGGCTTGGGTTAGCTCACTCAAATTCTTTTCTGTTTCATCTTGAATCTTAAAAGTCAAAAGTAACCTGACACTATTGTAACACTGGTAGTATGAAATTAGCATGAAAAGGGTTCATGTGAAAACCCCATATAGGAATTAGAAGGGTTAAAAAAAAAAAAAATATTAAGATCATTATGGTTAAAAACATGAATTGAAATATGAAGAGAGGAAGAAAAAGATGTTTTATTTTTCCTTTCTGATAACCAGAACATAATTGTCAGTTGAATTCTTTGATATTAGAAAAATAGAAATAATTTTTAAACACAAAAGTTATCAGAAAAATTATTTTGAATAGGTGACCGCTTTTTGTTTAAAAGGTCATTGTCGACTGAGAAGCGAATTCAGTTATTATTCATAAAGCCAAAACGTAAACAATGAGATTTTAAATCAGCCATTTTGAAAGTTGTTAACAAAATAAAATTCTTTTTAAAATCAGAGAAAATAGAGATAATTTTTAAACACAAAAGTTTAATGAAAATATTATTGTTTTAGGTAAGCAGCCAGTTGTCAAAAGGAATGTTAAACAAAGTTTGTTGTCAAGGAATTATTGTTTTGAAATAGCTGACCACTTTGTTTTAGGGTCGGTATTGTATCGCCAAAGTTGGAGAAGATAATTAATTGATGAATAATTAATGAGTTTTGAAATGCAGCAGGAGTCAGGTGAAAATGCATTTGAACAGAGTGCTTAGTTGAAGCCAGCAGTTGGAGTGAAAGCTGAAATGAGTCAGTAGCAGACAAAGGAGCTGCTGAACCCCACAGGAGCTGCTGAACCCCACATGACCTGCTGGTGAGAATTCCCAATGACCATTTTGTGTGAATGTTTTGACCCTCTTCAAGTTTTAAAAGCAAGAGACACAGTGTCATGATAGAGAGTTTAACAGAAAAGGTTAATTTTGTTGTATCAATAGCTACATAAATCAATTGAAAATTAACCCAGCGACCTTCTTTGGTATTTGTTATGTTATTTGTATTTTCACCAGAGGATGCATTCTTTGTCCTTTTGTAGCACGGTTCTGCCACAGCTTGATTCAGCACTTAGGTTCAGACAGAAATACAATCTTCACTAGCAAATGAAGGAATGAAGTGGTCAGCAGATAACCATTAGTTGACTGGCAGTAGTACTGACCAGCATGAGAACAACCCAGGATTGAACCAGGATGGCTGGGTTATACTTGTTTCTTCCTTCATAATCATTAACAAATTTTTACATAATAAAACCTCATGCCAACAATGTTACATTGATGACTAAGAATAGTTGCTCTTACTAACAGGCTTCCCATGCATGTTCTCTGCCATTTATATGGAATAATTGAGATTCACACTTCTCTCCAAATCAATTAGTCCCTCACTGCTATCAGTCATACATATGCTTCTACATATTTAGACAAGCTGACTCCTGAATGTTTTGCAAGTTTTAATCAATGTTCTATTTGTGTAAATATCTGACAGTTTCTGGCATTCTTTTCTGGTCAATACAGTTTCCTCTTTGAATTAATTGCTCTTTTTAAAAGCTGGACATATTATTCTGATTTAACCTTGCACTTTTCATTAACTTTCTCTTTCTGGTTTAGCCACCTCCATATCTGTCAATTGAATGTATTATTGAACATATCCAGTTTAAAGATATATTGAAAAAAGAAAAAGTAATATTCTGATCCATTTTTAGTGGAAATTTATTGAATATCATCAGAACCAATGAAGATTTTGGGTATTTTGCAAATATAGAATAAAACACCACAGCCGCCTAATACAATGAGAGTGTCCTTAATAATTGGGGGTGTCAGAATTTTTCTCAATATGCAATAAACATAGGGGTCTTAATAAAAGGGGGTGTCAGAAAAAGTCAATTTAAGAATAATAAATAGCAATAATAAAATGGTGTTGAAAATCACCTGTAAAAAATAAAAACATAAAATACTAAAAATAACTATTCTTCCCAGCCTAAGGTGCCTAAGAGTAAACAATCTATATATTAAATCTCCTCCCTAAATTTACAAGATTCTATTTATAAATAGTTCTTAGAGACAACATTCTATCAAAAGCATTATATTTTGTTATACTTTAGATCCCCCAGCTCACTGGCATTTTTCAAAAATTATGTTAATCTTTTTTCCAATTACCTTATCTGTAGAAAGTCATAGGAACCTATCCATTGACAAATGTTTGTAGAAGGAAAAATATCTTAAATTTCTCAAGAGTTTGGTTCTACTCTTCAAACTATTAAGAATAGATTCATGAATGGTAAACTAATTTGAGAGCATTCATGTTTTGAGAAGGAGTATGAAAAAGTAGATAGATGCAAGTATACACACAATATATATTTTAACTCATGACAGAAGAAAAAAAATTATCACTTAGTGTTGATTGTTGCAATCACTTCAAACAAATAAGATAATATTGAGCCATCTTATTAGCCCACTTGTTAACTTAAATCCAACATTAGAAGCTAATGTAAAATTTCAAAAAATTAAACAAAATCTACTTTCTGTCCTGATGGTTGATCCAGGAACTTAAATTCCTACTTTGCCATCAAGGTCTCAGCTCAGAAGTAAATACTTTGATATTCTTCCTGACCAAATTCGTAATCTATTTTCCATGGATTCAGAAATTAAATCCATCAAATGCTATTAGATATTAGCTAGTGGATAACAAACCAATATCAAATTTCAGTAGATATTTGATACTGGTTTGATACCCACTAGCTAATTTCATTAGATCTTAGCTAGTGGATAACAAACCAGTATCAAATTTCAATATATAGCTTTCAAATAATTTAATATCAAATTAAAATATTCGCAATCTATTTTCCATGGATTCAGAAATTAAATCCATCAAATGTTATTAGATATTAGCTAGTGGATAACAAACCAATATCAAATTTCAGTAGATATTTGATACTGGTTTGATACCCACTAGCTAATTTCATTAGATCTTAGCTAGTGGATAACAAACCAGTATCAAATTTCATTAGATCTCAGCTAGTGGGTAACAAACCAGTATCAAATTTCATTAGATCTCAGCTAGTGGGTAACAAACCAGTATCAAATTTCATTAGATCTCAGCTAGTGGGTAACAAACCAGTATCAAATTTCATTACATCTTTGCTAGTGGGTAACAAACTAGTATCAAATTTCAATATATAGCTTTCAAATAAGTTATGAACCTTCATTAAATGATTGTTTTTGTCTCAATTTCTCAGATGAGCAGTTATTTATATTCTGTCTAATGTCCTCAAATTTGTTGTTATTATGACAACATTTCAGCCTTTTTACTCTCCAACCTTCCTCCAGTGTCATAATCTGGGTAACCTTCAGGGTATTTCAAATTGTATCCTTTATTTGAATTTCAAATTGGATTTTTCATTTGAATCTATAAGTGTAGAATTTTCTATTTCTACTGTCAATGTCTATAGATATTTTGTTCTTTTTAGTTATTGTTTACCCTGTTTCCACCAAGTCAAAGTTTGTACTAACTAGCAGGGAGATTGAACTTGTATAACCAAATTCACAAACCAATGTTTTAATCTGCTAAGCTATTTGCCTGTAAAAATAAATAAAGCATGAATAAACATGTTGACTTTTGTAAATATAGATGTACATGCATGACATTATCAAAAAATAAGAATGGTACATATACAGTGTAACCCGGATATAAGAGAGTTGTCAGGACCGGAGAAGAAGTCTCTTATATCCGGGTTTGGTCTATTATATATACATTAACACAAGCTCTAATTTGGGACCAGAGAAAATCTCTCTTATATCCGGGTTACACTGTAATAAATTTAAAATTTATTGGTAATTTTCTAACACTTTCTCAACAAACATCTTTGTGAGCAAGGTTATAAAAGCCAAAGTACTTAAAATTCAATAAAATATTAGAACACATAAAATATTTAAAATTTTTAAGATTACTGGGTAGTTAAAAAATATTAAGAAAAAAGCATTCACAATGTATCTGTCATGTAATTTTTTTTCAGTAATTATATCCCTAGTTAAATATCCCAAACATTAGGCTGTCAATAAATCACTCAAAACATTTATAAAAAAAAACAAAAAAAACACCCACTCTGTTTTAAAAAAGATGCCATTTGTATGATATTTTAAACTAAAATTAACATTTGTTTCAATTCAGATTAATTAAACATTAAATCAGCTAACTTTTCTCAAATAACATTTCAGAAAAGCATATTTCATTTTTTAAATATTTTTCTAATAAAAAAAATTGTTGTGTCAACAGATTTATCAATATGGACAAATCTATCGATTTTACTGATAAACAGGAAAAAAAGATTCAAATCAGTTTAAATTCGATTTCAAATACGAAGTATTTTACTTATTGGGAATATTAAATCTATTACCTTGGAATTAAAACGAAAATTAAAGCTTTAAAAAAGATTTTTTATTTTCTTGAGGTATCACTTTTTTGAGGAGGGTACCTATATAAAAAAAAAATCCACAATAAATTTAATATTCACAGTAGACAAAATAAAAAGCCAAAAATCTCACACAAGAACACTCACAAAAATACACTCCCCCATACCCCAAAAGAAATTTCTTAATAATTCAAATTTAGAAAAAAATAATTCAAATTTAAAAGAAATATTCAAAAACATACAAACCAAATAGCCAAAAAAAAAAAATAAATAAATAAATAAATAAAAATACCTCAAAAAGAACAATGGTACCTAAAATCAGAATTCTAAACTGAAAAGTTAGACATTGCATGAGTGATAAATAATTTATCAAAAAGATATGTTTAACAAAAAATTTGATTAGCAAGTCTTGTACTCTGTTGCTCCTTTCTGAAACTTGTACCACAAGAAAATCTATTATTAATGTTTATCTATTACTGAATACCTAACAAGTGTCTGCCTTCAATAAGTTGACAAAAAAATGAGACTTAAATCCCAAGTATCAATTCAATTCAGTTATTCATTTTAATCAAATTTCAACACTTGAAACACACAGGCTATCATTATTTCCAATTCTCAAATTTGCTCAAAGAAACATGTAAAACAAGAACAAGGAAAAAAAAAAATACTAAATAATGCTAAATACATAAACGTGGGGAAAAACATCAAAAAATACCTGCAAATAAATGAAACTTAAGGGGAAAAAATACATAAAACAAAAATATCACCAAGGGACCAAAAATGCATTAGAGAAATATTTCCTGGACAGATGGCATTGAAGAATACCAATTGATTTTGGTTTAGACTTAAGGGACTTCTATCCAGTTCACAAATATTGATCAGAGTGAGTTTCAACTAATTTTTCCCCCCAGTTATGTCACCTCCCTTCCACAAACCAAAATTTTATTTGCCAGTTCAATAATTCTAAATTTAATTCTAATCAGAAAAAGAATTTTTTTTAACAAAAACTTAATACTCTTAAGTCAACTACAACACAAATTTTCTTGAAAATCATGAAAGTCATGTTTGAGCATATGTGCTTTTTTATTGTCTGTAAGCTAAATGAAACTATAACATGGCATAAATCCTAAGCGGTAGTTAAGTGAAAAATGATTGGATAAAAATTTCTCAGGTCAAAACACACATTTGGTATGTTGATTTCATGTCCAACTGGGGACAAAATCAAACTTATCCTTGCTAATTAACTCCTCATGTATCAAATACAGGAAAATACAAACTA
Organism: Acanthosepion lycidas; assembly: GCA_963932145.1. Classification (NCBI taxonomy): domain Eukaryota; kingdom Metazoa; phylum Mollusca; class Cephalopoda; order Sepiida; family Sepiidae; genus Acanthosepion; species Acanthosepion lycidas. Next base: position 19,494,502 of record OZ010580.1, on the reverse strand, counting down.
GTAATTTTTATTTTATGGCTGCAATTTCAAGAACTGAATAAGTACATTTTTTTTTCTTTTGCTACTGTTGAACCAATATGCATGAATATAGTTGATTTGCATAAACCTCTGAATATTAAAAATATAGACTTTCCATTCATCATTCTTATTGCATTTAATACATAGATAAACTCTAAAAACAATCAGTAGCCTATGGATAAAAAGTATTTTACACTTTTTTTTTTTTTTCAACATAATCCCCCTTCATTGTCAATACTGTAACTTCAGTAGTCAATATTAATCACAGATCAAACATTATTCAATGGAAATTTCAGATCAAAATTCAGCAAATCAGGATATGGTGTGTGTGTGTGTGTGTGTGTGTGTGTAAACACACAACTAATTTTCACAAAATCTAATGAAACATCTAACCATCAGGACCGATATTTTGTTAGATTTTAAGTGGGTTAAACTTAGAAATTTTTCAGCATTTTTGGGGGTTTATATTAATCACACACACATACACACATTTAGGTGCTGGTACATAAATAAGTGTTTCCTAATGAAAAAAGATATTCACTTTACACATTTACCATAATCGTGTGTACAAGACACAGGTTTTTTGGTCCCTCCCCCATCCAAAATCGTGTCCAAATGTCTGCTGCATATTATACTTTAGTTTAGAACTCAATCCCGTTTTTTCCAGCATTCAAAATAGACAAAATTGGGTTTAATTGAATTCATTTGTTTATCAAAGAAAGCACTTCTATCTAATGGCCTATTTCAACAAAGAGAAACATTATATTATGAAAGATTTATTTCCCTAAGTCCCATATAACTCTGTACTGTTTCTGGATTTCATTGAGTCTACACACCTATGTGAGTTTAGAAACCATTTAAAAAAGGTAAAAAATATTTAATTCATGATAATAAAAAAAAATATAAAATGATGCATAATTTCAAAGAAATACCTCAGATTGTTGCAATCAAACAAAACATTTATTCTATCAATGTGTATTGGCAATTAAATGGTCTTATACCCAGAGTCATTATCACATTTTGTAAGACTAACGAATCACAGAAGTAAACAAAATGTCTTTTTTTTTTTTTTTTTAATCCTCCATTTTCACAAATTTTGGTCATTTTCTTTGTTCTAAATTCTCTGCTCTTGTAATTGTGTCATATACTCTCTAGTGGTCTATACACAAAGGATTATGGTATTTTTCAACAAATTTATCTCCCCTGTGAATTCACTTCAATGACAAATATTAATCTAGCTTAAGCATTCTTATATGCCATGTCTCTTCAGGAACATTGGCGATCATGGCTCTACGCAATTTCCAGTACAGAGTGAAAACATCAGATTAAAACTCATCTAATATCTATATCTAACTCCAGATTTACTGACCCACTCTTGTATGTTAGCATACTTGTAAAATCTACATTGCAACAGTTATGAACTCCAATTTCAGCTTTTCTAATCAAAGCTTTCAGTTTGCATATAATATCACCATAACTTTAATGCTTAGTTAAAGAGTAGTGATAATGTAATTTTCAAGAATGCTAGGGAGTATTCATCTCTATCACAGCATCATCTCATCCAGCAGAGAGGGAGTACTACAATCCAAGATATTATGATGTTTAATACTATATACTATTATATACTACCAAAGTTTTCTATGTTTCTACTATTTGTTATTTGCCAATCAAAATAAAGGAAATAAATTCAATTCAGTCAAATCAAAAAGGCAAGGTTTTCTTTGTGGAAGAGTGTAGGCCAAACGAGGTGAAAGGAAATATGATACCATAACAAGCTTGTTACTGCACAATCATATTTTAAAGAGGTTTCAAGAACTATTCTGACCTGTATCTATACTACTAGAAAAGAGTGATATTGTAGCCTCTGTAATAGTGAAATAAAGTGGGGTACAGCCTAGATTGTTTTTATTGTTAATTTCTGTTGAGATTGAAAAACTCAAAGTTGCAGAGCTCCAAAAACTTTAGCAAAAAATTTAAAATTAAGTGAGTACCAGAAAACTGATACACAAGTATATCAAAAGAGGTGATTTGATACCACCCATGTTCTGAAGGGACACATCACATAGAAGTTTTGATTTGCCGGCCTTCTGAAGTTAGTGAACAAACTGCAATTTCAGCTATGGCACCATCTTCATAAATGGCACATATCCATTTTGCTGTTTGTACAGCATTTTTTCCTTTCCAGAATTAAGAGCATCAAATGAGGAATATAGAAAGATGTTTTGAAATGTTACCTTTCACAATATGCATATGTTATAATTTCAGTCACATGTGAAATGAAATCACATGTTCAAAGACCACCTTTTGAAAATTTCTAAGTTTTGTTCCAACCAAATATTAGGTCAGAGAACAAATGTTGGGCATCTGTATACAAATACAGTTAGATCTACTGGCCCACCAAATAAGTATTTAATTCACTATGATTGCTAAGTTTCAACTTATGAATAGGCATTTCACCCTTCTGCAATTTTTGTAGCATATGCTTTGCTGTAATCAACATATTCATATACTTCTAAAATCTGTATATGCACTTATTTGCAGCAGTTTGACTTAGTAACAATTATATTTGATTCTAAAAATACTTCTATTTATTCAAGTGACTCATTTGTGAACTTGTTACTGAGACCACAAGTATTAATCTTATCCAAGATGTTTGATAACCTAAAAACATCTTCAGAGATTTGCACAAGAGATTTCTACTAGTGATATTTGAATGCTTTTTTTTTATGACAGATACCTATAATGATTGCCACTCACCTTATCAAAAAAAAAAAAAAAAAAATCTACAATCCCTTCTGGTTTGTCATTTATTTTTTTTATTATCTTAAAACAAAATCTAGAAATTTAATACATAATTTACTGAAGTATTCTCTTAGAAGTATTGTCAATTATTTTTCTTTTAAAGGGCAAGATTTTTATTTTGTCAGATACCCAATAAATTGCATGAGAACACACCTTCATATATATATATATATATATATATATATATATATATATATATAGAGAGAGAGAGAGAGAGACACACACACAGACAGACAGACAGAGATAAAAAAAAATAAAAGAGATACAAAGGAAGAGATAAATGACAAATTCAGATGTCTTTCGCTTACACACACACACTCACACTTTTTATTATAGCTACAATTTCCATTTTAAAATTTTAACTAGCATTTTTATCCTCTTAATTTCAGTTACTTTTTATCACAATTCTCAGGTAGTCACTCTACAACCATAAGTATATGGCACGGATAAGTAATGGAAAATGAGTTTTCAAATTTGCAATTCTGACCAGCAAGCCTGTCTTATCCGATATGGATTAAAGTTTGTTTATAATAATAATTCTCATTATTTTAGACAAGTCATTGTTAATCTTAATTATTTTTAAGATTATTTAATCAGTGACCTCTTAAAAAGGGGTTAAATTTAGAGTCTTGCCAAAAGACTATTTTTTATTTCCAATTTGCATGGTTTATTAAAAGTCCTAGAATAACAGTGTCTGCAACAAATTAAAATCAAAGAAATACTGGTCACAAATTAATAATTGAGAATACTTCATCTAATAAAAATTCAAAATCACTCCATAATAGCTAGTGATTATCATAAAAAAAATTTCCAAAGCTTAATGTTATTAATGTTCCTAATGATGTATATTTACAAAGTGTGGCATGAATATTCATCCATTATTTAAACATAAATTGAAATATACCTATTCATAAAAATAGTTTCAAATTTTGCAAAAGGTTTTTGTTTTATTGTTTACAATTTAATTAAATATCTCCCATCCCCTTCATGGTTAGGTTTATTCCAAGTCTAAAAAAGCTCAGACTTTTAATCATAAAAGAATGCTGCTTCATATATAAGGACTGTTTAACTTTTGAAATCACAAAACTGAAATGTTTGTGGAAGTAGGTTTTCTTTATTATATCTTCTTCCTGTAAGTGTTTTATAATTATCATTATTATTTAAATGTACCTGTTTCAACTGAAGAGAAAAGAAAAAAAAGAAAAAAAGAAAAAAGAGAGAGAGAGGAGAGAAAAAAGAGAGAGGAGAGAAAAAAGAGAGAGAGAGGAGAGAGAAAAGAGAGAGAGAGGAGAGAGAAAAGAGAGAGAGAGAGAGAGAGAAAAGAGAGAGAGAGGAGAGAGAAAAGATAAAAAAGAAAGATAAAAAAGAAAAGAGATGAAAAAGAAAAAAGATAAAAAAGAAAAAGAAAAAAAGAAGAAAAAAGAAAAAGAAAAAGAGAAGAAAAAAAAAAAAATTGTCCACAGCTACGTGAATTTACTGAAATCATTTTCTTAATGGTCATTTAGTATGGTGGACATATTGGTTAAAACAGTGTCTTCTTTTGCATAACTGCCATAAAAGAAAATCTATACATTTGATTCAAAATGCCTATTTCACTCCCTAACTACTTGAATACATCTGCTATCCTAGTAGTAGAGGTTGTGGCAAAAGGGACAAACCACCCTCACTCCAATCTTTATTCTTGATTACCCCAAAGTGATATTAATCCTCAGTAATCTCACACCACCCTTGGCCTGGATAGGGTCTACAAGCTTATTCCTAGAGTTTGTGTCTCAATAAAATTGTCCAGTCCCCTGTCTTGCAATCAGGTTAATAGGAGTAGATATCCTATCATCCAACTCACTCATTCCACATTTATTGTTCCCTGTTTAGAAGATGGTTCACCAGTTTGTTCTTTCTTCCAAGTCTATAATGATTTAACTGTCTTAACTTGGTGAGCTGATAATCAGTGGCTGCAACTTTCCGTTATGACCAGTCTGCTAGCTGATGCATCCAACTGGTAGGAAGGAGCCCATATTCTTTGGTAGCACTTAAGAGAGGCTGACACATAGTATTGGGATATTTGTAGTGCCAGGTCACATATGGGTAGGTGTCTCTGCATATATTTCCACTGGGCAACCCCGAAGCCACGTTATCTTTTAGTCACAGCTATGTTCTGGTTAGCTTGTATTGCCATTGAGGACAGTGATAATTATGTTGGCCTTTGCAGTGTTATCAAAAGGAAAAAGCAAAAAAAAATGTAAATAGTTAAAATCATTCGCAACTTAGAAGCTTGTTCCTAAACCAATCCATACATTTGATTCAAAATGCCTATTTCACTCCCTAACTACTCGAATACACCTGCTATCCAATGGCCTTGGTGCTTACATTTGGGAATCTCTACTAATGCCAAGGGAATTGTCACTGAAGTCCCCAGATAACTTTCAAAACAAATCCTATGACAGATACAATGAAAAGAAAGACAAGAAAATCAGTAACCCCCCCCCACACACACACACCTTTTTCTCCAATATTCATGACATCCATTCCAACTTCTGCAGTGTAGGATCTTTTCTTTAACATTGGTCACCAGATATCTTTGCATCTTCCTCTCTGCCAAAAAGATTCTAGCATTCATGCATGGCCTTGGTGTTTACATTCACAATAATCTACCAATGGCAAGGGAATTGTCACTGAAGTCCCTAGACAACTCTTTCATGTGCTTTTGATGTTCCTTATTACATTATTAGCTATCTTTCCTTTATTGCTCCCTCTCTTCTCAGGACTGCAATATATTAGACAAAATACCTGACTATAGAATCAGTGCTCTCTTCATCCATCAATAAACATCTTTGTGATTGGTGATTTTAATGTGCATCACATCAAGGGATGCAAGCATTCTAATGTTACTGATGTTGCTGGTAGTGAGACTCAATTTTTCTGTTGCTCAGTCTCTTACTCAAATCATAGATTTCCCTGCTCATTTCCCTAATAAATCTGAGCAATATGCTTCTTTACTTAATTTGTTCCTTACCTCCTGTTCTAGCTCCTGTCAAGCAATACAACACTATTCTCTTGGTAACTCAGATGACATTGTAGTATCTGTTGATACTTCATTTCAATCATCTATTAGACAGGAACCTCTTATTCATAAGACCTCTTTCTGTTACTAACATGGGATTCACTTTGTGACTTTCTTCAAGACATCCCTTTGGATTGATATTTTGAAACTTCCTATTGAGAACTGCACCAGTGAGGTTTCATCTTGGGTCAAAGCCAGCATAGATGCTTTTATTCTTTCTCTGAAATGCTAGGTGAAACCTCAATCTTCTCCATGGTTCACACCAGCATGTTCTGTTGCTATAGTCCACAGGAATCATTATTTCCGGCTATACCAGCATGACAAATCTGATAACAACAAACACCTATTCATGGCTGCATGTAATAAATGTAAACATGTCCTCAAAGGAGCTACGTCTTTGTTTGCTGAGAGAATGATACACCATATTGCATCTAACAACTTTGGTACTTGCAATTACTGGCGGCTCTAGAATAGCGTATTAAATAAGAGTAAGTTTCCTATTCCTCCTCACTTCAATCAATTTGAGCTGTTAATATCTATTGATAAAGAAAGTTTTGCCCATAAAGTCTCTTTAAACTTTACTCCTGACTCATCTGTAGAACACCTACCTAACTTTTCACTTAGAACCAAATCTCTGCTGAGTGATATGCATATAACCCCTTCCATGGTTTCTGCTATCATCCCTAATCTGGATCACCAAAAAGCATGTAGAACTGATGGTATCCCTGCAATAGTCCTTAAGAAATGTGCCCCCAAACTGGTTCCTGTTCCCTCTAAACTGTATAATAAATGCCTCACTACCTCTTGATTTCCTGCTTGTTGGAAATCCAAACTCTGTTGAGACTGGAAAGTGAAGACTGGGCATCTCCTGCCCAAATATGACAACAATACTCCATATTCGGCATCATCTGGCTCTTGCAAATGTAGAGGATAGTATGAGAAGTCAGGTACTTAATGGAGTGTTACAGGGAGCCAACCATTTTTCTTATGATCAGTAAAGTTTTTGTAAAACCAGTATACAGCTATGAAAAGCCCAATGATGAAAGATGGCCTGACAGCTGAACTGAGATGATATTGCAATTCAAGAGTAATCAGGAAAAAAGGTTGGGACAAGGGCATATGCTCTGTTCTACAATGTTCCCCAACTGTCTAATCATATTCCTATTAACACATACATGCATTGCAGCCCTGTGAAATAACTAATATAACATCTACACTTAAAAATCTATCATGCTGTCAGTAATAATCCTCTCTTACAAGCTGTAATGGGCACTGGTACAACAAGAATGTGAATAACGAGAAGAAAAAAAATAAACAAGAATAAAGAGAAGAAAAATAGCCAATCAGATTTGTTATTGCATTATTCAATACTTCTTTTGCCAGTTCTTTTTCTACCAGCAGATGGTCATCCAATTTTGCTATTTTTACAATGCAAGATGGCCAACTTATTTACAGAAAATACATCTAAGCTTAACAATAAGCCAATAATTTATAGAAAATATCAAGGGGGGGAAAAATCTATTCAGAAGCCTAAAAATCCATGTATGTCCTTTGATGTGAAAAGGTGACATCATCCTCTATCTCAACAAGTTGGGTGTGTCAAACCAAAAAATAATTATTCAGCTACCTTATTGTATAGATGTTCACTATTTTTTTTCTTTTTCTGCAAGGTCACAGTCAGAGAATTGAACTACAGAACAACAGTTTAAGAATCCTATCAATGATAGATTTGCCAGCAAATTTTCATTTACAAGAGATTTATTGCCTCAATATCAATAATACAAAAATCCAATAAGAGAATTACTTTTTAGAAGAAATATATATTCATTTACAAGCCATGTGTAAAGAGAAATATATACTTCCATGTTATGAATTTAACATTTTCAAGGCTGCCAATTAATAAACTCTTGTTGCAAAGCTAACCAATTTGTTCTTTCTTCATTAATTCCTAACTAGTATTACAGATTTGTTACTACAATAGGCAGCTATATTCTACCATAAATTGATTATATAAGTTGTTCCAATAACTTGGACATATTTTAAATGTGAATTAAGTTTAAGTGTCTAATGATTTTTTTCTTTTTCTTTCAGATTTAACAACTTAAGTTTTTGGCAGTTTCAGTCATGGAAAGAGTAACAATCAAACATTGTTGAAGTTATCGAAGCCTATTATGAAAATGGACGTTCAAACAGAAATGTATTTTGTACAATTTGCAATTTAATCGACCAACTGAGAGTGCAATTGGAAAAATTGTTCATAAATTCAAACAAACTGGGTTGGTAGCAGATGTGAAAATACCATTGGGTACTCATTTATGTCATTCAGCTGAAAACATTGCTGCAGTGCACGAGAATGTGGGTGAAAATCCAGACACCTCTATTTGTCATTGTGCACAGGAATTGAACCTCTATACAACAACGTTACATCGAATTTTAAAAGATTTGTCTCTACACGCTTACAAAATTAAATTGACACAAGAACTGAAACCTGCTGATCATTTGGAGTGTCATACATTTGTCAATTGGGTGCATGAGCAAAGACAAGCCAATGAAGATTTTTCGCAAAAAATCCTCTTTAGTGAGTTAGCCGAATTTCATCTTGGTGGATTCGTTAATAAGCAGAACTGTCACATTTGGGCTAATGAAAATCGAAGGAAGATTGTTGAAAAGCCACTGCATGCACAAATGTTTGGTGTCCATTTTTTGCTAGCGGAATCACTGGGCCGTGTATTTATAAATTTAAACATCCATTTTCGTAATAGGCTTCAATAACTTTAACATGTTGTTCGATTGTTAATCTTTCCATGGTTGAAATGGTGAAAGACTTAAGTTGTTTAATCTGAACAAAAAAGAAAAAAATCATTAAACACTTAAACTTAACTCACAATTAAAATCAGTTCAAGTTATTGGAACACCCTAATAAATGATTCTCCAAATTTCATAAATATTACACGACAGTTAACCTTAAACTAATAATTTAAAAAATAATATTTAATACAGATAAAATTTCCACTATTAACATTGTTCAGACTGCAATATGAGCTCTGGTAAAAAAAAAAAAAAAAATGATTACTTAGACATTAAGTTTACAAGTCCCAAAAAATTCATCCTCAAGGACACATGGCCCAGTGGATAAAAGCATTGGTTGGATCCATGGACTTGACCCAATGAGTTGTGATTTCAATACTTGGCTACTGCAGTGGTGAACAAAAACTTGGAGAGTTGAGTTAAAGGGAGAGAACCCAAGACATCTGGAAGAGGCATGGCACTTGAAACTCGAACAATCTGCCCTGGTGAACAAAATAAAGAGTACAGTCCAAAATTCCAATCACCTGAAGAAGGCCAGAGCATATAACAGCTGAAATGTCATATGGCAAAGATGAGGACAACAGTTTGAACAATTTAAATAGTGTAAATAATTACAATACCTCATCTCTGAAATATAGACAGAGATTAAATTTCATGATGATGTATTATAATAAATGATATGCAACCTAAATTTGGAGTTTTATATAAATCCTTACTGCTAATTCCAGCAGCTTGAGTGAGAATAACTATAAGATAAAGAAAATCAGTAGCTATTAGCAATGAAAATAATCCTTTTTCCCAATTTATAAACTGAGAGAAAACATTGATAAGCTCATTTGTCAGTCTGCTGTTTAAATATACTGATAAATGAGAGAAATTTTGACCTGGGGTAGAGTAACAGCATAGTTGTGGGTAGTAGATCCAAATCCAGGGGCTTCTCTCTTGTTAGAGGAACCCCTCCCTGATTGACCAGGTTTTCATGGGTGTTGCCATATTCACCACACTTAGCAATTGCAGGTTGGTGAGGCTATTTTATCTATGGTTGCAGGTTTTGAATTCAGAGTTGCCATTCTCCTAAAATTCAAACCAAGATCTCCAAATCCTCAAACAGAGCCATTGCTTATTATTCCACTATGCCTTCTCGTAGAACTTTTGATAAAATTTTCAGTCTTTCATGCTTTTTTAACACAGTAGAACATAGCAATGTATAATCTTTGAGCTTGAAACAGTGGTGAGTACTATGGTAAGCATCAGATTTATGAACAAGTTCAGTGCAAGCAGGTATCATGCTACAAAGAAACAAACATTTGAAAGGAATTGTATTATTATGGTTTCAACAGTATCAACATTTGAATCACTTACTTGCCGCTTCACCAAAATATTGTTATGTATATTTCCCATAGTGTTGCCAGAGGTTCAGCAGTTAGGAGATTGAATGGAACTTTTTAATATTCAATGATAAGCTCAGGTTCTGCCTTCATAAAATTGATGGTAGTTTGTATGTCATATAGACCAAAGAAGTGACATCTTACAGAGCATATTCATCCACATTTGCCTAATACTTGGCATCACTCTGTAAAGTACTACAAATTACCATGCTTACTTCATTTTGTGGTGTGAATGTTGAAAAGTGCCATGCACATCCAGGATGTAGTTCAACCAGTTCTGTCGCTATTTGTGTAACAAAGAGACACTATGTATATACAATCATTAAGCATTATTTAAGAGATATTAACCTTGCTTTTATGCACAATAAACCCAAAGGTAATGCTGTTCCTTTCTATAATATTTTTTTAGTTTTCCAAAATCAGCAAATTTTGATGCAGGTAAGAATATCAGCACAATATTGTTCAGACAAATGAATGCCTTTATGCATTAAGTGGCAATCCAAAGTTACAAATTCAGGTAAGTATGGCAGTTTTAGTAGGATATCCCAAAGAAGCTGTAGCTGTTTCTGCCAGGGCTGCAAAGAGATGTTAATATGAGGCCTCAAAACATCATAGTGATTCATGTATCCACAGTTCTTCAAATGCCTTACAATGCTCATCTGAGATATGTGAAGTATCTTTGCAATGAGTCATGTGTTACCTGGATTATTTTAAATCAGACTTGCAACAAAAAGAAATGTGGTTCTATAGAAGGATGCTGAGAATACTATAGGGTGAACATGTGAGTAATGTGGAAGTTTTAGGGGAAATGAAAAGGACACTTAGAATCAGAAAGAGTTGAAATTTCTAAGATACATAATGAGGAAATAAGGCTTGGAGAATCTGACACTCACATAACAGACTTAACACAGGAGGGACAAAAGAAAGCAATGAGTAACCAACATAATAACACCAATTTTCTACTTCATTCAGTAGGGAAGTCTAAATTGTGCAAAGAATTACATGAATGCTAATTTCTTAACAATAATTTCTAGTGATGAATGTAAAGCTACATTGGATGAACTTTTACACCTGGTCAACAAGTTGTGTCATTCATGGAAATAATCAACCAACACAAATTAGAAGACAACAGAGAAGTGAAAAAGTTTTACAGTTGGTAGTTAAATTATAGGTTACTTCATAGTTGATAATATCAAGATAAATTGTAGGGAATTATGCTTCTTGGACAAGACACTTTTTTTTAGCATCCATATGTATACCCATACCAAATAATGTCCTTCCACTTTCTGCCATACTGATTATTACCCACCTCTCCAAAAAAGAAAAAAAAGAAAAAAAAGGAAAAAAAAGATTTCAAAGGCACCAAATTAATGGAAAAGCCCCCAGCCTCTCTGGATATTAATCCAACAGAAACATGTAATCTGTCATTAGAAGAGATGTATATAAAAATGGAAAGCAATATTCAAACAAATATTGCTTTCCATTTGCAAAAACTGCAAGTTATGTTAAAATTGAAATGATAGAAATGTTAAAAAGTAAAGGAAAAGAAAAAAGTAAAGGAAAAGAAAAAGGAAAATTAGTAAATAGATAAAAACAAATAAAATAAATTGGTGATGGACTAATGAATATTAAAAAAGCTCATATTAACATGTGAAATATTAAATATTTATTCGGGTTTCTGAGATATGGTGAAAATCAAATGTTTCAATGCCAAATATCTGTAGGATTTATTTAGAATTAAAAATTTATACTGCCCTGTTTGGATAATAAAACCTGATACCAACAAAACAAATTATTAATATTTTTATTAAGGATAAATATTAAAAGCTGAAACTCACAAGGTGTATTTATCATATAAATATATTCTGTGAATTCTATTGCAAGGAGAAAAAAAAACTGACTTGCATAATAAAATCTGACAATAAAGAAAAAATCTATATTCACTAAGATTTTGTGTTTATCTCAGCAGAATTTTACAATATGCAATAAAAAAAAAAATTGTACAAGAACTTTCAATATAAGCATGCATTTGTCTCCAACAGAGAGCAATTCTTAATTTATAATTAAAGTTCTTGATTACACCTAATTTCATCAAATTAAGATACAATATACACAAAATGTTTCTTAATCCCTGAAGCTTAACTACTGAAATTTGGACCAATGGGGTTATATATATAAAAAATCCACCTGTACATCCTTGGATGTGCAAGTGGTATAATAGTTAGCAACTCAATGCAAAATAAGCAAGCTCAGTTCTCATTCCAAGTTCCTTATATTCACATTTGTGCAAATACACTTGGGAATGGTATGAATCTATTTCTTCTTCCATGCAGCTATAGATGAAATAGCAGAGCAGACTGGGTTCTCTAGCCATGATTGATAACTAGCCTAGAAGGCAGAAAATTCCAAATCATATGTAATTCTGGCATAGCACATATATAGCCATCAACAAGATCATTGAGTTCACAATGACTATAATCTTGACTGCATTAATTTATTATTATCATGAGAAAAATAGCTTTATAATACCTCATAAATAATGGACTATTCCATTTTGAAAGCATGGAATGACTGAAAAACATATCAGAGACACTACTTGGTTTCTGTGAGACAATGAAAAAGAGGAAGATAGTATTTAATGTCCATTTCAGTAAAATAGAAAAGTTGTAAATTACAAATCTTTTCATTTGTGTTCCTTTACTTCTTAAAATAAAACTACCAGCATTCATATTTATGATTCAATATTGCAATATTTTATTGAAATTGTTAAACACAAATATTAAATGATGCAATAGAAGAATTTCTATGGATATTTTTATTGTTATAGAATTTGATGTGAGCTTATGCAATCATTAACTTAAGAATCAAGAGTCATCATAAAATTAAAATAGAAAAAAGGTGAAATTTTCACAGGGTATTTCTAATGAAATAATATTAGTAGATATAAACAAATTCTAAAAAGCTAAAATATTGTTTTGTCACAGTACAATTTTATATATCAAGATGTTTCTTTGACATCAAAAGAGTTTTTAATTATTATCCAAGTAGAACTTATTCCATCAAAGGCAACTATATTTTTTTAATTTATCCAAGTGGTAATATCCGAGTTATTTCCATTCATTTCAAAGGTTATCAAACCAATCTGAACTAAACTGTCAGTCCTTCAAATATGGTTGCTTCAGACTTTGTGGAGATAACTATTTTATTGTCCTGAAGTTGACCTTGATAACTAATTTCTGCATTTTTCTTTTTTTAAAGTAAAAATAAATGACACCTTATAAAATGAGGAAATTTAAAATTCAATAATCTGTTCATATCTGGTTACCTTTATCAAGTTACTGATGCAATAACATCTCCCTTCCCAACTCTAAGGAAATTTTTTATATTTTAATGCCAGAAACAGCAAAGCACTTTTACTGTTTATTTCTGATAATTTTACAATTATATTAAAATATTAATATTAGCAAATTAGTAGCAATCTCATTTACTTTTTTTTTTCATTTTCTTTAATAAAAGATTGAATAAAATGTTGCTTAAAATGCATCTGTAAATTTTTTTCAAAGCAGATTTCTTAAAAGAATGTAATAACACACATTATATGTAGAAATATTGAGTAAAATAAAATAAATAAAAAAAAAAAAATGAAATTCAACTGATGATTTAATACTTGAAACAAGAACAAAAAAAAAAGATTTTAATTTGAAATCAATTTCATGTGCCAAATGGGGGATGGGGGTAGACAATTTGAGTATGTAATATACAGGGTGATTTTTGCAAGGATTATTTTTGGTGGAAAGATGTGCACCTTCTATGGTGTGTGTATGTGTGCACAGGAGGAGGTGCTTAAAAAATCTTGAGCAAACCCACAATTCCTAAAATTAATATTTCAATTAGCAAATATCAGAATACTATTTGAAGAAGTAGCTGGTTGGGCCAAGAATGTGTGTGTGTGTATATATATATATATATATATATATATATACATAAACACACTGAAAAATATACATACTCACTCACATGAGATGGTTGAAAAGTAATGTCTCCTACTAATTTGCTCAGAAACTACTAACAGATACAAGGAACACGATAACATTTTTGGTTAAAGTAAGTTTTCGACTTCAAAACACTTTTTCCAGCCATCATTTTTTTTTTTTTGCTATGCATTTTCATCAGTGATGAAAAACAGCCTGCATGCTATGCTGGGAAAAAAAATCTACCAGCAGAGGCAGCTTTCTCATACTACACACCACCACACATAGATTGCTGTCGCCAATGCTAAAGCACATTACCCACTGCCTAATTATTTTCTCTGTAAACGTGCAGCAAGAATTGATGCATGTCAATGAGTGCAAATTTTTCTCCACAGAGGGAATTCTATGATATACCTCCACTTTGTACACACTTTCATGTCAGATATCCTTTAACAAGACTGCCGCTTGACTAATATCATTAATATCAACAATAATAATAGGTTATTGGCAGAAAGGTTCAACCTCTATTGCCACAATACCAAAATCACAAAATATGAGGTATTACTTTGAGAGCAATACGTATGTGTGTGGTTGTGATACCTATCAGAGAGCACATTTCATATTAGTCACTCTTATATAAAATACTTCTTGAAATATATAGTATCAGCATTCAATAAATCTTTATATGTGCAGTTAAGATGAAAGCTGGTTTGTTCTGTGTAGACAAAAACAAATGACAGTTATTTACATGAAAGAGCCTGAATTCTAACATCTAACTCATATCCATATTGTGAGCCTGAAGCTTTGTAAAGCCGATTTGATGGATAAAGTTTCCTTACTTTAGAATGTGTAAAAGGGAAAATAATACTGGAAATTGCAAACATGATCAACAGATGCCACTAAGTTGTAATGATATTTGAAGATCCTGGATGAATCTAATGCAGATCTGATAAGGGTAATATGTGCAAATATGTGTTTAAGTGGTAGCCATAAGATACAAAAGCAAATGAAGTTAACATCAGAATACATTACCTATTTTTCAGCCACTTTTTTCACCAATAAATGTCATGGTACATGCTCTTAGATGGACCACATGAATGAATGAAGCAAAGGCTGTGTGACAACTCATAGAAACTGCTCTCACAAGTTAAGATGTCCAAAGGTGGGACTGTTGAGATTATAGGGAGCAATGTGGTAGAATCATGACAAGCAGCATACGGTGTTAAAATGATAAATCAGAAATATTTTTTTGAAGGTACACATGGAGCCATGGTTCAAAAAGAATCTAAAGGATTTTATAAAAATCTTTTTTATGCACAACAGTGTTCAGTCACATTCAGTAAAGAAAACTAATGAATATTTGAATAAAATGGTTTTCAAAGAAACTCATTTAATCAAATTGCCAGGTAATTCACAGAACCATAACCCTATTAAATAACATGTGGAATAAGAGGAAGGTTTATATTGGTGGGCAGCAATTTACCAGCAAAGATGATTTTCTGAATATTATACTGGATGCTGTGCAGTCTATTTCATATGAAGAAATAGAACCACTCAAAATAAAATAAAAAAAAAAAATTAAAAAAAACTTTTCAACCTTGTTTCCAAGCAGAACCTGGTTAATAACATGAAACTTTGAAAATCCAGTAAAATTCATAAATCGTTATCATATCTTAAAATGACATGTAGGATACTCCAAGTTATACATATATGAAATACCCTGCACATTGATAGTGGAGTAGTCAATAGCGGCTCGGATTCAGGAATCGGAGAGCCGAGTTCAAATTCCAGTCGAATCCATTACATTCACTTACATGCTAATACCCTTGGGAAAGGTATGAATCCTCTTCTCCCTCCAGCTATAGGTAAATAGCAGGACAGACTGGGTTCTATAGCCTTGGATGGCAACTGGTCTAGGAGAAGGACAACTCTGAATTCAAAACCCACAGAAGGTCATTTGGGGACTTTGTGGCATGTAGTGCACCAGGTCTCTGCATTCAGCCCTTCAAAAAATGTGGATGGTTCTGCACAAAGCCTTCACCACCATAATCAAATCATATGTGCTAGTGTCTGGCTGTTGGTTCCTAGGAACTGAGCTACTTGACCTTCATATGTCAAATACGATGGGAAAATCCACTATTACAAGACCATAAATTGATACAGGACTCCTTACTGTCTTCAAGAATGTTCCCACTCTTTTCTGGATTAGTTTTGTTTTGAAAAAAAAAAACATAACTTTTGCAGTTCTCTGTAAATCTTTCACTAACTAGTCAGCTTTACTCCACAATATGTTGCGGTTTTTGTTTGTGTCAGTGCAAAACAAAATCTGGGCAAAGCACATTGTAAATTCTACAAAGCAACAGAAGATGAAATATTGCAATGGTGAGAAAAGGAAACAAATCCTCTGACTGCAATTGTCTACATCTGGCATGAGTTGCTAACAGCTTCCAATTGTCTCCTACCACCTCTCTGCTCATTTGTACATCACAATGGATGGTTTCTAACTGGCAGTTCTAAAATGTGGCTCGACTATATAGATCCATGATTGGAATTCCTTACCTTCCAGCCAAGTGTCACTTGATCCCAATAATTTTATTTATTATTCATCTAATTGGTTTCCTTTTTTCTTACTTTTGGACAGCAGATGGTTGCTTTAAAGTTATCACATCTCAAGTTTACTGCATTTTGTCATAAAAACTACTGGTGTTTAAGGGTCAGATAACATCATTTACAGCTCACTTGACTATTTGGGGATTCTAGGTCAAGCAAGCAGGGATATATCATGTCACAGGCTGTTCAGGCTTGGTTTATTTGTTTGTCTGCTTTTATATATATATATATATATATATAATTTTAGGAAAATTTGACAAAATGAAAAAGTTTTTGTGATGCCTTTCATCCTATATGACTTCAGACTAAAGTGATGTTTATGTTGATGTGACTACATGTGCATCTGAATTAGGAAAAATGGAAAAACTTTTCCATTTTCCTAAAATTCTTGAGATATAAAAATTTGTCATTTTCGTGTGTGTAATACAAAGAAGTGAACCACAAATTAAGATAAAATGCTACAACCCAAGAACATAAATAATATGTATCAAATAAATAATTATAGTGAGAATCTAATCTACTTGACTATGTCAAATTTCAAGAGATAATCCACAACTAATGTAAACTATATTTTTAGGCCTATTTTTGTCAATTATGGCTGATGCATTTTCATTCATTTTCTCCTTTTTCATGGTATAATTTATTCAATTAATTTTTTTCCCCCCTCTGAACAGTATTATCAATACATTTAAGAATGTATTGACCAAAATGCAAGAAAATGAGGATATGAGTACTGATGACTGTTGGAATAATAATTTATCTGAGTTTTAAAATAAATTTTTTTTATAAAAATAAGTTTAATTTAAAAATTGAAGAAAAGAAAACAAGTTGCTCCTCATTGATTTAATTTTTTTTATTGATGCCTTCTTTTAAAAAAAATGGCTTGTATGGATTCTATTTTTTACACTTCTTTAATTATAACACCAATAAATATTCTATCATTCTAAAGGATAGAAAAATAATAACCCACCAACAGAACCACAAAAATCTTTTAAAAAATATACCCAAAACTTTAAAATAATAAGATCTTAAAAAATAACATTTTAAAGGTTTGATTTTGCATCATTATTGATATACAAATCAACATCAAGAAAGGGGATAGATAGAAGGAAATTACTTGTAACTTTTTTTTTTTTTTTGTACTAAAAATCAATATGATTTCCTTATTCTATCTTTGATGAGCCAAGTTTTGAAGAACTCTGGCATTCTGGAAATATAAAGAATCAAAAGAAAAAAATAGCAAAGAGAAAGACAGACAAGTAAACACCTGGCATGAAGTCAAAACTGGATACAATTTGTCTTGATTGTAAAGGAAGCTCTTACTTATTCTTGAAAGAGAAAAGGCAAAGTGGAACTGAATAGCAAAGGCAAAACTGAAAAAGAATGGTGATAGGAAAAGTATGAAAAAAATGACAAAGATAAAAATTTTTTTTTTATCTCATTCCTTTCACAATGTTCTGCTCTATTAAAAGTGAGGGGTCAGAGAAGGAGATGGAGGATTTTTCTTTTAATTTCAGCAGATACTGGTTAAAAAAAATAGTTCTCATCAAAATCAAGATTCTTTACAAGGAATTATTTACACCATTCTTTCTATAAAAAAAAAAAAAAATTCTTTGGTAAGCCAGAGGGTGAGGGGGTAATGTCTGTCCAAGTCGTAGACCCATCGTCTGTAGAAACACTGTGCTCATAGTTCTTTTAGCCTGGCTTCCAAGCTACCGAGCATGGTTGGTCATGTTAATTATCCTAATAGATCCGAAAAGAACTGACTTCAGAGGACCACCTTGGAAAAAAAAAAAAAAAGTAACTTTTAATGCTTTAGGTAATGAGCAATTCAATCATGATAAAATCTTTGAGAAGATGGCATTAGCATCCATACAGTAAAAAGTAAGATTAAGTAATTACTGCAATGGGTCTTCACTTGCAAGCATGGAGAAGTTGACTGGAGCTGACAGAATTGAGGTTTCACAAGAAATTGCTGCCCTAAGATTCTTATAAATTACAATAAAAATAAAATTTAATCTTAATCATGAGCAAAACAGACTAATATATCAAACCTACTAAACAACCCTGCAGTTTGGAAATCTCAATGTCCATAATTACTATATAAACTCAAGTTCACCAATTAACCACAACAAATACATATGTCTGAATTTCAGACAATAGATTGTTACTATATTATACAGTAATTTTTAGTGACCAGCTGCTTTAGACAAAAAAGAAGTAAGACAGCACTACCAAATGGTAACTGATAAGCTACATCAAAATGGCTTCTCTTAATATATAACTGGAAAATAGCCTTGGAGCTACTTTTGTGCTCCTTCACCAAATGAAAGTTTGGGCTGGACACTTTTGCAGCACTGGGCTTTTGTGCTTCTCTATTCATTGTGTTTTTGTTTTGTTTTTTTAACCAGCTGCACTGCATCAGTTTTCTTATCATACTATTTCAAGTGAGTGCCAGGAAAGAATCCTTAGGAAGAATTAATAGTTACTGAATTTCCTAGAAAAGGCATTAAACTTAATAGGTAAATAATGAGAATAACATTACCTTGTGGATCAATTAAATGGTTTCTTTCAAAATTCACTAAAGCTTTGTGCAACAGGCATCTGAACTAAGCTGGATGGTACAGTGGCCCAAACATTATAATAAAGACAACAAAAATAAGCAAATTGATCAAGAAGAATTGCTCTAAGTATATTATATATTTCAAACCATTTTATACATGTTTTAATGATAGACCAAAGAAATGAAGATCAAAAGTTTTGTGGTTTTGTGCTTGTTACAAAGCAAGAAAATTCTAAAATAAGTTGTTTTTTGCTAAAAGAGATTATATATAGAGAATATACAGCCTATCAACTGCATTACATTTAAGAATTTGTCAGTCTTTGGTCACCACAGTAAAAATTAACCATTTCTACAAGAAAATATTTGGCATTCATTGACCAAACTGTATTACTGTTGATTGAAATTTATAACACAAAAATTTTTAAAAAACAGTTTTTCAGGAAATTAAACTTTTTAAGACCATGCACTGTTATCACTCATTCCAGAACTGATAGTAGTTTCCTTTCAAACTTTTTGTTTTTGGTAGTGTGGAAAGTTAAGTTTCATATCATTATTTTCATTTCTAGTTACATGTGCTACCCATTTTTGTTGTTGCTGTTGTGACGTGGTTTTTGTTATATGGTAAAACTTTGTTTTTGTGATTTTGCAAAGCCAGTTTGTAAGGTCTGATGAAGGAGAGTCTTCTTTAAGACTTATAGGATTAATTTGTTTGAAGATATTTTTAACCATTGATCTGAGGAAAAGGTTGTATACAGATGATAATTTAGACATTTTTGAATCAGTTGAAAACCATGAATGACATCCATATCAAAGTCGAGATCTGACAAGGCTATTTAAGAACAGGACTCGAGTTTTCAGGTCAATATTTTGGTTTTTGTAGCATCTTACAGTGTTGGACCAAAGTACTTGTGCAGTCAATTCTGTGTTCGACTTTCTTATCTTCTATATTAAATTTGCTATAATTGATCTATATACAAAGATATTTAAAACTGTTTAAAATTTATCAGTTCTACATTCTGAATTCTTATAATGGATTCAGAAAATCCAAGAACCATCTTTATTTTTTATAATCCTGTTCAACATAAAATGTTATATGCTTATAGAAATTATAACTTCTGTGCCACTGAGCAAACATTTTTGCTTCCTTTGAAAAACATTTTGTGCTCCATCATCTAAAAATGTGACACTGACAGTCATTGTTAAAACAAACAAAACACAGGACAAAAGTACAATAATTTCAAACAGATATTTCAAACATTTGCATTGTTTTAATGAAAAACTATTTCTGTTACTTTGCCGCATATGTAATTATTTTCACATTACAATCAACTGGGATACAGCTTTGGTTGGGAATGTTAAAATCTAAAGTTCTTAAAAAAAAAAAGAAAAAAAAAAAATAGACTGGATATTGCACAAATATCTATAGAGCAAACTTCTCTTCAAACTTTCATATCTAAAACATCTTTTCCCCTTGATAAACAGAATGGAAACTTAAGTGTCAATTTATTTTGCAAAATTATAGCTCAACTGTCCATCAAAGCATAAAAATGAAATCATTGTCACAATTCTGACTTACTATTAAAACAGAAAGTTATACTTTGAGAATACAAGCAGTAGCAAGAAATGATGTACTTCACTTGAATATAGACTGCATAAAAATGCATTTTTTAAATATATTTCATAGTTTCTCTTCAACACCAATGTCTTGAGTGTTGGAAAGAATCAATTTTATAAAAAATAATGGGTTAGTTATTTATGAAGAATATACAATATGCTAAAAAGAGAAAGCAAAAATTTCGATTAAAAATAATGACTTAACATCAGAAGACTTGTGTTTCTCATTACAAGAAACAGGATTCAAATTTTAATAGCAGAACTTTTGAACAGGAATAGAGGTTTATCCTAAAGTCTTCTCATTTTTTTTAATTTTTTTTTTTACCTCCAGTAACCCTTGCTTCACAGTGGCATTGTCAACTTGCTTGGAGTGAAATGATTAAAAAGTAAAATTGATTTATATATTAAATATGTATTTTAGCAGCAGTTCTTCATTTGATTGAAGACTACTTAGGTGTTTAACACAAAGTGTGGTGGGGTCATAGTAATTGGAGGTGATTTTCCTCAACACACAAAGGGTCTAAAAACTGAGGGTCAGAAAATCGTTTAAGGGTCAAAAGTGCAAAATTTGTAAACAGAGTGGTTTTATCAAGCTGGAAGGGATGAACACCACCCCATCCTGCAAAAAGATACTAAATAAACATTCCCTCCAACTAAGAGGGAGCAAAGAATTTTTTCTTTTAATTTTTAAAATATTTCTTTTTACAGCCAAGAGAATACATATCTCTTTCTTTTTTATTGACATCACCCCATGCAAGACAGTAAAGCCACTAAGACGCAAGGGGTTACAAGGTGTAAAAGAATTAGGAACAGAAACATTAATAATTAGCAGAAAGAGTAATCAGAAGGACAGTAGATAATGATTAATATTACATTTAGGTTTTTGCAAATTAAAGTTGGCTGGAAAGAATAGAGCTGGAAGTGAGTTCCACAAGTGAGAAGTGTGAGAAAAGAAATTTAACAGAACATGGCTACATCTAGCCAGCTCAAATGTAAATTGACCAGTGGACAGACAAGTCTGCCTACGAAACTCTGGAGCTGGGATGCTGAAGGTAACTTCAATCAGCTAAGTGACAAACTTTTACTCATTAATTGAGTGTGTGTGTGCGCACACACAAACATTCTAGTTATTTAATGCTTCTTTCATTTTTCTTTTATAGCAGAAAATTATCAACATTGTCC
This sequence comes from Acanthosepion lycidas, assembly GCA_963932145.1. Classification (NCBI taxonomy): domain Eukaryota; kingdom Metazoa; phylum Mollusca; class Cephalopoda; order Sepiida; family Sepiidae; genus Acanthosepion; species Acanthosepion lycidas. The sequence goes on along the minus strand of OZ010580.1, from coordinate 19,472,485 downwards.
TCATCAATAATTTTACTACATTAAATAAAATGGGAACCATTTTCCTATGTGTATTTAATATCTGAATATACAGTTAAATCTTGTACTTATTAAGTGTGGTTATAAGAAAAAGAGGAAAAAAAAAACAGTGAATTTCAGAAAACAGTAATAATAGCATCTGAACATTGTTAAATATGCTGTTCCTCTCTGTATGAGACTGAGCATTCAAGTCAATATATATTCTTGTAGCACTGCTTTACACATCATGATATAAAAGTATACACCTGTACCAGGTGTGGTGTGTGTGTGGTTTATAATAAACAGTGTACAGAGAGAAGTGCAGGAGAGAAACATTTTTCTCTTTAATATAATAGATATATGATCCTTCTGCTCACTTGAATTTAACAACATTTGTACCATTAAGATAAATAAGAAAGAAAAAATTTGAGAGAAGCAAGAAAATAAGACAACTCATGACAAAGTTGCTGTGGCACTTAAAAATCAGTAGTGGGGGGGGTCTTGAAATTGGGGTGGAGAAGTTTTCTTTCATTCGCCCATTTTTTTCTCTACTTTTAAAGGCAGAGGTGTCACTCAAAGTTAGTTGACCAAGTAAGAGAGACAAGTTATGGTGTGAATAAATAAATAACATAGATGTGAATAAATAAATAACATAGATGTGAATAAATAAATAACATAGATATAAATAAAATCCAAACAAAATATACATATTTTTAAGCTTAGTCGAAAGAAGAAAAATATTCCTACCAATCTGACAAACTGAGATAGATAGAAAATAATTTTTTTCTTTCCCCAAAATTATTAGCTGTAAATTCTATTTCATCTAATTTTCTGTACACCTGACAAAGTTACCAAGTACATTGCACTAAGCTTAATAAATAATTACATTATATGGTTGCATTCAAAAATTAACCATTGAAAACTGGTGGCTCATAAGGATAAAATTTGCTTTTCAGAAATCATTTATTATTAGGTGGAAATTGATTTTTTTTTTTTTTAACAAAAGCACAAACTGATGAACTTTGTATATGATAATACCAACAAGACTAAATACTTGGGCATGATATATTAGGTTTTTTATACCTTAACACAAACAGATTAATAATTTACAAGTGAAGTCTACCCATACACACAATCCAGATGTAAGCATAATTAACATGAAAATTGTTGACAAAACCATTTCAAGATTTTCTGCATTTATCTTAAAGCTTTGTGAATTCAAATACATTTTTATTACAATAATATATCTTAGTACTCATAAATTTTTCTAAAAATTATAATTTGTCAGTCAAAACTTGACAATTTGATCAGTATGATCATTTCAAAATATGTAGACACTTAATTTTTGCTGCTCTTAATAAAATGGCAACCCAGACAATATGCTTCTCTCTTTAATCATTCGGTACCTGTTAAATATTTAAGTCATCTTTAATATAAAAAAAACAAAAAACAAATTAAGGTGCCTTGAGTTTTAAAAACTCAATTCAGAAATTATAAAATACTGTAAAATAATTGGCCATGATTAAATCTAATTGGCAAAAATGCCAAATAAACAGAATTGTCAAAGTTTCCAATAAACAAGAAAGAAAAAGAACAGAGCAAAATAATACTATATAAACAAGATATATGCAAAACAAGGGCACCTCAAGGCAGTGTAATGGTTAGGAAGCTTGTCTTGCTAGAACAATTACAACTGGGTAGTGAACTCGATCCTCACTGGGTGCCCCATACTTTCAGCCTTGTGCCACTTCTAAGCTATGCTTGGAAAATCATTATATGCAAGACAGAACTAGGCAAAGTAACAGTAATAATAATTAAGAATGGGTTTAACATGCAAAAAGGGATACTGTCAAATGATTGTAGAGCTTGGACAAGAACAAAAATATGACAGCTGAAAAGTGGTCCATTTTATTGGTTAGGAAGAAATTCCAGCATGCATTATTTGTCTAGGGAGGGATATGTTTTTTAGTCATTCCTATCGATTGAAACCAGCAAAATCTCTGGAAAAATTACTGATTTCTTGTTGCTTTATCTGTTTCATGCTCAGAATTCAAATTTTATGTATGTTAGGTCACTCTACAAGTGCTACTTGTATCATGTAACCCAGTACTACTTGCCATACAGTTGTGTCAGCAGCAACAAAGCCAGTTATCCCCACCTGATAAGATGGGAGTAATTGGCCTGATAAAGAAGATGGCTCAACATCCAGCAGCATTAAGAATAAGACTTGTCAAAGGGTAGATGAACTTTCTTGTAAGAGTCAATAGCCATCTAGCAAATGATGCTACTGTTTAAAAGATTAATATATTAGAACTACAGATCAATTCTGAAAATATTATATTCCATGATTAATAGTCAAATAAGTTCAATGTTTTAATTAAAGCTCATTTCTTGGTGTTCAACAACTATAAAAATTTCAACTTTTTTCATAATTTTAATGCTGAATAGATTCCAAAAAGATTCTCTAAGGATGCCAGAAGATTCTTTGGTTGTGCCAGAAAAAAAAAAAAAAAACATTTTACTTAAGAGTAAAACTTGATAATGGTACTTCAAGATCCCTCTGGATGCTAAAAAGTCTTCAACAAAATTTAAGAAAATGTATATCACTGCAATCTACAACTTCCTTGCAATTATGATGGTTGTGATAAACCACAGTAAGAAGCTGGCAATAAGAATGAAAATTTCCAAATCAACTAGAGGAAAATTTTTTAGAATTGATATAAATAAAAAAAAAACATTCAAAGGGGTTGTAAAAATTGCAAAAACAATAAACCAAGTATTGCAAGTACTGAAATCTGTTTCCAACATCTTGGTCACTAACTCACGCACACCAGGTATGGAGTTAAGTTAAAATTGTGTTTGTGTTAATGCCAAAAAGAAACCAGATTCCAGTGCAGAAAGATTATCCTCATAGAGCACTATAATCTGTGGAATGTGATCTAGTCAGACAAATGTTTCAATCTTACTGACTATAACAGCTTTTTATAGTATCATCTATGACAAGAAACATTGAAAAATATTGCTCATATGTTTAGCGGTGATGGAATTATAGTATATGATTGTTTTATTGTGTATAGGCAAGATTGTCTAATTATTGTTAATGGAACTTTGACAGCCCTCAAGAACCAAAAGATGCTAAAACAGATTGATTGCAAAGCTACCAATATAGAATAGAAAAGGCTGATCTTTCAGCAAGACAACACAAGTTACCATTCTGCTAAAACAAGTTTTTCCATACCTCAATGATTACTTTCAATCTGTAAATGAAGTGACCTGACTCATCTTGAAAACTCATAGAAAATATTTTGGTAATAATGATATGTGCACTTGCAATATCCAATTTTCCACTTGTGAAGGGTTAAAACAGGATACCATGCCTGCATTGGGAGAGAAGTTTAATCTCTCAACCAAGAAGGTTTAAATTGGCTAAATCCATGACAAATTGTGCCAACCATTCATTCTTTTTTTTTAATTGAAAGTAAAAGATGCAACCATAAAATATTAATATTTTGCAAAATGTTGTCAAAAATGAAACTGAGGTTTGTTTTTTTTTTTGTTTTTTTTTTTTGTTTTTTTAATTACAGAAATTTTTTCATGAATTAAAAAATAAATAAATAAAAATGAACTCCTTTTACAACAATGCAGAAAATACTTAAAATGTTATAAAAATTTTGACTCCTAAACAAATTCCACAATTTTTTTTTAAATTTTCAGTGTTTTTATCATTTTGGACAGAGTTTACAATTAATTACAAGAGTTGTTGTACTTTCAACCTAGCTACACAATATGCCAGACAAAAAATTCCCATGTATGCTTCTTATGATATTGTGTTTAGAATCAACAACACAAAGATCATTTCAGGAGATTTTTTTGCTTTAGTTTCCAAGAAGTAATTAGATTTGCTAGATTTATTTTTCCAATGACATATGTTTAATGCCTAAGGTTAAAAATTTGCTTCTCTTTACTCTTTCACTTGTATAGTTTATCAATATTTATTTCATTTTCCCTGAAAAGGGCTCTAGTTACCATCATATCCTTGCTGGGAGATTGTCATCCATAAAGGTAATTAAATTTGCCCTTATCCATGGAGAAATATAGGTAATTAAGTGTTGGAAATTATAACTTCCTGCAGTTCATACATAATTCATATAACTTATTCTGTTGAGTCTTGTGCTATTTGAGTAATTTTGAAGTTCTTCATTTTCAGCGATTTTGATTTTAAAACAAATAGAGATGATCAAAATTTAACAATTACAACAAAAAATCTATTACAAAAATTTATCAATTATCATTTTTTTATCATAATAATTAAAAGGAAAATTTGCATTCATTATGCTTCAGCTTCTTCACTAATTTCAGTATTAAACAAAAAATATGATATTGCAAATTTTTACAATTTACACTAGAGTCAATGATGCTTTTTAAATTGTATTTGATGTTTTAGAATAAACAGTTTTCAAATATTGCAACATGAAAATATTAATTCAGATTAGTATATATTTTAGAAAAATTTGATCATCTTCTAGCCTGAGAGAAATTAAATTATATTTTGAATTTCAAAGTTAAAAGTATTCCTTACTTATCTGTGGCTCATAGTATTGTAAAACCAATATTAAAAATGTTCATTTTAAGTACCTTTACTATATACTAAAAATAAAAATACTATATACTACAAAAGTTACTGACTGCAAAACCACCAAAGACATACAAACTGCAAGACATTATAAAACACTTTTTTTTTTTTTTTTAAATAATTGCTATGAAATATTATTGCAGCATAAATAACTGTAGAAAACAGATATATAAAAACTTGTAAATTTTGAACAGAGAGGAAAATTAAGATATATACCATATATACTTGTGTATAAGTTGACTTTATATATAAAGTACAACACCTGAAATTTTTTTTGCATAAATTTTAACTCCTCCAGAAAAAAAATTTACTTGTGTATAGTGAAACTGGTCACCAAAAATGCATGATTTTTAATATCTTCAAAAAAAAAAAAAAAAAAAAAAAAAAAAAAAAAAAATTTACTCGTGTATAGTGCAACTTACTATTTTTTTTATCATACAGACTGTTTTAGATTGACCAAAGTTCAATTGTTTTTTTTCTCTTAAAGTAGATGAGATGTATGCATTTGTTAATATCTTTTCTTAACAATTCTAAGAAAACTTAGAATTCTTAATTTAAAACATCTAGATGAAAAACAAGAGTTAGTGTGTGTGTGGCATGCGATGGATAAATTGTCATCTAAATTACACAAAAATGAAAATAATACTGAAATCTCATTTTAACAGATATACACAAAATACACAAAAGTATCTTAAAATATTAAAGAGTAAATTTATTCAATAAAATCGCCATCGACTTCAACCACGGCTTCCAGACAACTTCAAAATCTCCTGCAACTCTTCTGGACAGTCTCCTTGTTTAAGTTGGTGAATGCTGCCATAATCCTTGCCTTCAGTTGATCTTTGATGTTACAAAGAGTTTTGTTGGTCTCTTGCTCAACTGTACCCCACACATAATTGCATAATTAAAGGATTGCAGTCTGGAGAGAAGTGGCCAGTTGTAAGGAATGATATGGTCACAGAAATTGTCTGACAGCCATTACTGGGTTCTCCTGCTTGCATGGCATGGTGCAAAGTCCTGATGACAGACATAAGGTGTGTCAGTAGCCACTCTCTCGACAGGGCAGCACTACCTCCTCAAGGCACTTTATGTGGGCCTCCATGTTGAGTCTAATGTTGAGTCTAATGTTCTCGCCAACAAATTCAACAGTTCTTTTCCTATCAGAACAACCAAAGTGAGTTTTCTGAGCTGCCAATCTATTTCAACAGTACTATACTATACTATGCAGTAGACAAAAGCAAAAAACACTCTTGTGCAAAATTAAAAATATAAAATATCAATTTACCCATTGCACCCTGTATATATGGTACTTATCAATATAGAAACTCAGAGTTCCTCCCATGGAGAGTGGGGGATGCAAATATTAGGTTGGTGCAAAAATAATGACGTAATAATGTCATTTTTTGACGTTAAAAAATACATAAAAAAAACGACATTATTACGTCATTATTTTTGCACCAACCTAATAAAATTAAATGTTGGCCATTTTGGAATAAGTAAAAAGAGCAAGAATTTGCAGGATTTCAACAATGCTAAGTAGGGAATTTACAAAGATTACAATATTGATAGCCAAATCCTCTTTACATTCTAAGTGTATGAAATTGCATGCTAAGGAATGGACCCTGGTTAAACATCAGATTATAACTCAACAGTACGATTCAAACATTTCTGGAAATATTCCAACACAGTTAGAAAATCTAATAAATAGAGTAATAAATCTATTTCAACAAAATTAATATATAACAATTTAATAATCAAAATAAAGTCTGGATATTACATTTATATCTAAACAAATTTTATTAGAAAAAAAACTTAACATTTACCTCATTTTTGCCTTTAAAAGCAAGTTTAAAAAAAAAAGTGAATCTTATTCAAATCAATGTTTTCACAATTCAATTGGTACTAACAAATCAATATTGGCTAAATTTTCAGGGTATATTTATATTCTAAATATACTATCTGAATTTCACCTTATAATATTTCATTATAAACATTTGCAATAACTGATTTTATTATCCAACTTAAGGGATGCTCATATTGGAAATAAATAATAATCTAGTTATTAATATTTATTTTTTTAATTTCAGATATGTAAAGACTTCTATGAGACAGAAGATGTAATCTCAAAAGAGAAACAAGATATTGTTTGTTATTTTTTAATCAGTTCATCCTAAGCAAGGTATTAATGCTACTAAGATGCAAGTGGTTACTGGGAGTGAAAGAGAATGAGAAGACTGAAATGAGGAGAAAGAACAATAAAAGAACAGGATTCAGGAAGACAGAAGATAGCGATTGGCATTGCATTTACATTTTTGAAGATTGTAGGTGACAGGGAAGCAAGTAATTAGAAAGGAGTTCCACAGATGAGAACTATTAGAACATACTGGTGTTTCTACCTAGTTCAGTGAAATTGAGGAGACCTAGTTGCCAATCTAAGTGATTGAATGAGAAGAAAAATTTTTGGAAATTGCAACAAAGTTGGACAGAAATCATAGAACAATTAAAAGAAAATTGAAATCGTGAGCCCACCCTGGGTATGACAAACTACATCCGGCAGCAAAGCCTCTTATTAGGAGATTTTGAAAAATGTGGAACCACTTCTTAACTGCTGTTGTTCTCGGGTTCACCTTGACCTGGGGTGGTAGCACATGTCAGAGTCCCAGCTATGGATGAATATTTAACCCCCAAACTATGGTCAAAACTCCATGAAAGTATAAAAATATATTTTTATAGTAAATAAAATACCAGCAATACATTAAAAAAAAAAAAAAAATTATTCAAGCTCTGAAGAAAATTAAATTTCAGCATTAAATAACCCATAAGGAGTTGATATGTTGTTAAACAAACAAAAACATTAGCAAAAAAAAAAAAAAAAAAAAAAAAAAAAAAAAAAAAAGACATTTGAGAAAAATTAAAAAGAATAACCAAAAAAATGAATTAAGTCAATATTTCAAGAAGCTGGTTCTGAAAATGTAAACAATGATGAATGATGCAGAATATTAAGAACATTGACTAACGACATGAAAACAACCAAACTACCACATTTAAGTAAACTTCAAAAAGATATAGAAAAAAAAAAAAAAAAATACATGAAACTGATTTTTAATGATGAATATAGAGCTAAATTGGCTGGACTTAATGACTGGTCTAGGGGCTAGCTACTTCCTGGAAATAGTTAACCAATACAACTTTGAAAGGTTCAGATGGAGTGATGTTTTGCACTGGTGTTATTAAGAGCAAATTATAGATCACTTAAGAATTGATGGTATCAAGATAAATGCAGAGAATTAATGTATATTCTTGAACAAGAGATTTTTGAGTGGTACAGGTTACAACCATGAAGTTTTAGACTAAAAAGTTCACATAAAGCTGCTAAGAAAGGTTTCAAAGATATAATAAAATGGCTTCGAGCCTCTGTAGAGTAATCCAATAGAAAACTTGTAGCCTATCATTTAAAAATATGTATATGAGAATTGTAAGCAATAATCAAGCAAAGAAGTTCTCTAGCAAGTAATAAAAACTGCTGCAAGTAATCAGAATGTTATAAAAGTGAACAAAATCAATGGCTTAATAGAATTTGTAGAATGTCAAGAAACCCATATTAACATCAATTAAAGTAACTTATTCAGGTATATGGTATTAATCAATTATCTTTCTCAGGCCTCAGACTTTGGTATTTATTTATAAATAAAAAAAATTATATTAGTTTCTTTTACATAATAAAATTTGATACCCCAAAACAAATCCTTATTAATTTTTTTAATAAAGATAAATGTTATAAGCTGAAATTTGTACAACATATTGCCCACATACATGTAAGTAGTTCCTGAAAATTTTAGTAATTTCAATTGGTTAAAACTAATTTTATGTAAACACTGACTTGTTTGATAAAATGACAAAACGTATTTCCCATTTTGATATAGCCTGTGATTGTTCAGAGGTTGAAAAAAACAACAAAAAAACACCAAAAAAACAATCAAACTTTGTGTCACAATGCCCATCTTTCATTTTTAAACAATGAAAAACAAAGTCTTGCTTCAAAATATTTGCATTCATTAAGATGCAATTGTGGCTTTTGAATTTCATTTGCATTCATTACTAATATTCCTAGTGCCATGAATTAAGTTGCTTTTTGCAATTTTGCACTACAATGTTTTTCTTTTTCAATTTCAGCATGCAACTTTTCCAACTGCACATTAATGCTTTTTAATTGACAATGTCTTAATCAATAAAATACACACACTGTTAATCACTGGCCAATACAGCAGTGTATATGAGCTTTACAATTACAATACACCTACCTGGTCAAATTATATGTATATATACAATGTTCATACTCATTTGTTAAACAAAAAACAATGTTATACTAGCTACAAAAAAACCGTTAATAACAGTAAGCAAAGAAAGAGCCATCATAACTTTTCTTGAGATTAATAGTGAAGTTGTTTCCCGTTGCCTTCTCCACTTATTTTATTGAAATACCACCCTCTAGTTAGCTGGCCGTTGCTTTGCCATGAGTTCTTTTGCCCTTATCAAACATGTAAGCAACAACAAAGTTTCAGAGAAAATGGAAACAAAAAGGACACCTATACTTAACATCAGATAGAGATATTTGAAATTTCTAGAGCACATAAGGAAAGAAGGCCTGGAAAACATGATACAGGACAGATTGAAAACAAGATGAACAGGAAAACAACTTACCTAGCAAGCTTAAGTAAATTTATTAAAAGCTACAAAGGACAGAAAATTGTGGAGACTAAATCACTAAAATCTTGAAGGGACAGAACACATAGGAGTAAAGAAAACCTTCTACAATGTGTAAAGAGACAATACATTTTCTCAAATTTTATTATACAAATCAATGTTTACATAAAATTGGTCTTAATCCTCCTGTGGCAAATAATACTGGACAATTTCCTTGCAGATGAAGAAGAGACCTGAAGCAATAGAGGTGGGGTTCTACAGAAGAATACCAATAATACCATATGAACAATGAGAAACTTTGAAATGGAAGTTGTTAAGAAACAAACACCTTTATACTAAAATGCACAAAACAATTACACCAAGAAATTAAAAAAAAATTTTCTCAAACCAGAGAGTAGCTTTGAAGTTTGTGTTTAAAGTCAAAAAGTGTTCTGTTCAATCCAAAGATAGTTTATTAGATATAACCATAGAAATCAGTAAGCAAACATGCTAATATAAAAAGCTAGGACAAATGAATCTTGGGAAAAGCATAGACTGAACAGAACAAGAATTAATGAAGAGTCCAACATGGAAATTACAAACTGAAGATTGCAAAATCAAGTACAAAAATTTAAATATCTGGGAAGTGTTTCAACAGAGGACAGAAAGTGTAACACTGAAATCGAGAAAGAATAGAAAATTACGTTCCAAGAGTTAAGCAAAGTATTACGAAATGGGAAAATTTAATTAGAAACAAAGAAAAGAGTTCTGAGCTGCTATGTAATATATATAAGTCCTCCTATATGGCAATGTGTAATAGAAGTGACAGTGACTTACCAGGAGCAAAGCGAATTCGGTGCGTCGCGTGTCGAACCATTCTCTGAGAGTCGGTCACGTGTGCGTACGTCTACTGACATTGTTATGCAGCAGACTTATTTGCATAAGAGAACAACGCTACCATTAAAAACCAGTCGAGCGGACGTGGGAGAGCACAGCTCTTCTAGGCTTCGGCGAGACTAGATGTATTGCTGACAGAAAGCGACAGCAATTTCTGGACATCTGACAAGCTATTTCGGCGAATATGGACGGCTGGTTTGATTTAAAAATTATTCCTGAGTTTGACGGGACTGGATCTGTGGCTGAATGGCTCGAGAAGTTGGAATTGGTGTGCGATCTATCGGGAGTGAAGCGGCTTGATCGTGTCATCCCTCTTCGCTTAACCAGAGGAGCATTCACGGTTTACCAGCAACTATCTATGGAAGAGAAATCGGACGTGGCTCGAATCAAGGGAGCATTGATGACAGCATTTGCCCCTGATAAATTCACAGCGTACGAACAATTCGAGGCACGTGTATTGCGTCCGGGTGAGACCGTAGATGTATATTTGGCCGATCTACGGAAGCTGTCTATCCTTTTTGGAGGAGTGCCAGACAGTGCGATGGCGTGCATGTTCGTGCGGGGTCTTCCTGATCCTGTGAAAAGGCTCCTGCGGTCCTCGGCCAGGGCAGATGATATGTCTCTCGAGGAGCTATTGGCCCGAGCTCGGGCAATCACAAAGGACGAGACAGCTGAGAGGGAACCAGTTGTCGCTGCATTGCAGCCCTCCCAGACTCCTCGATCTTCCTCAGACATGGGCCCACTTGTCACATTCTATGAATGTAATGGGCCCAATCACTTCGCAAGGGACTGCGTGAAGAGGCGAAGGGCAACTAACGCGTGTTGCTATCGATGCAACAAGACCGGTCATCTGGCCAAAAATTGTCCAGGAAACGGAGGTGGGGACAAGACTTCAGCGCCGGTCCACTCACTAAACAGCAAGTAAATTCGGTGCTACCTATCATTACTGTGTGTGTCGATGGCACACCATGTTCGGCTCTCCTTGACTCTGGGTGCTCACGGTAAATCTTGAGTGCGAGTTTATGTCGGTCTTGGTCGAAGCAGGGTACGGCGGTATCTACATTAACCGGAGATACGCAGGCTTGCTGTGGAAGGGGCACCGTCAGAATTTGCACAGCAACCGATAATACTGCTACAATCGATGTGCTGGTTATGCGAGGGAAGCCCCTGGATTTCAACCTGTTGCTTGGCATCGACGCCATTAAGGCACTCGGTGGAGTTTGCATCATGCAGCATGGAAGCGTGGAGTTTGAAAAACGACGGTCCGTCTGTGCAGCAATTCGTATCAGTGAAGTCGATTTCAGTGCGAAATTCAATGAACAGCAGGGAGTTTGGGTCGCAGCCTGGAAGTGGTTGGCAGGTCATGCACCAGGGAAACTTCAGAATCGGATCTCTGAATATCCAGCGAGATGAGGGAGGAATACGAGCATGAATTACAAACATGGATGAACAATGGTTGGTTGGTGCCATACAGTAACAAGGAGTTTGGCCCGCCCAAGGGACTGATACCACTGATGGCCGTGCTGCAGACCAACAAGCATAAGGTGCATCCTGTGATGGATTATTGGGAACTGAATACCTACATTGAAACATTCACAGGTGCCGCGGATGTTTGCGCAGAAAAACAGACTGGAGACAGCAGGGTGCGAACGTGTCCATTCTGGACCTCAGGAAAGCATATCTACAGATCCGTGTTGAAAAATCCCTGTGTCTATATCAAACAGTTATGTTTAAAGGGAAGCGATATTGTTTGACCAGTCTGGGGTTCGGCCTGAATGTGGCGCCCCTGATAATGCAAGCTGTGCTCAAGGCTGTGTTAGCACAGAATGAAACTATAAATAGAGCAACGTCAGCATATATTGACGATATATATATATAAACGAGGATATGGCGTCGGCGGAATCTGTGAGGAAACATCTCGAGCTCTACGGACTGACGAGCAAGGATCCAGAGAAGTTACAGGACGGAGCCAGAGTGCTAGGGCTAGAAGTATGGAAGGAACATGGTCGACTGCGATAGCAACGAGGAAGTAGAATGGTAAACGGCCCTATGACTATGACACAGAGAGGTATTTTCTCCATGTGTGGCCGGCTGGTGGGACACTTCCCCGTGTGTGGATGGTTGCGAGTGGCGACAGGTGTCATCAAATGTCGAGCCACTGCCGTAAAGCAAAACTGGGATGACAAAATTTGTGATGATCCTGTGGAACGTATGATAACGGACACCCTCGCCCGGGCTCAGCAACTGGATCCTGCACAGGGAGAATGGTGCGTGAATACGAAGGAGCTAGACGTGTGGGTGGACGCAAGTTCGCTGGCTGTAGGAGTAGCGCTCGAGGCTAAGGGAGCCATCATCGAGGACGCATGCTGGCTACGGCCGATAGAAGACACCCAGCATATAAATGTGGCTGAACTGGATGCTGTGCTGAAGGGAATCAACCTCGCGCTAAAATGGCAGGCTACAATATTACACGTGAACACAGACTCCCTCTGCATGTACCATTGGGTGACTAATGCCCTTACAGGAAAGTCTCGGCTGAACACCAAGGCCGCTAGCGAGATGCTCATAAGGCGATGACTTGAAACTAACTTCTCTTGTGAAAGAGTATAACCTTTCGGTTGACATAGCGCTAGTTAGATCCGACCAGAACCAGCTGACTTGCTGACTAGAGTTCCCCAGAGGTGGTTCAACAATGTGAAGGAACTCGAACCTGTTCAACCAGTATGTGCTTTTGCCATAGGAAACCCTAGCCCTGCTCAGTTAACTGAGATTCATCGACACAGCTGCACCCTGGAGTTAAACGGACACTATATTTCGCACGTAGGATCAACCCGTCCGTGTCGAAAGCAGCAGTGAGATCGGTCATTCAGAGTTGTGAACAGTGTCAGTCAATAGATCCAGCTTCTGTGCGATGGCAGAAGGGAGAGCTCAGTGTGTGTCAAACTTGGAGCCGTCTGGGAATGGACATCACACACTATAACAGTCACTATTTTTTGACTGATCGATTGCGGCCCCACACGGTTTTCGATCTGGCGGCCGCTAGTTCAGAAGACACTGCACACGTAATCCGGCAATTGGAGTCGGTGTTTTTCGAACGTGGTGCCCCAGTGGAGATCCTGGCTGATAATGACACTGCATTCCACAGTCAGCAATTCAAACAATTCACAGAAGAATGGGGCGTCCGATTTCGACCATGCTGCGCATACAAACCATCTGGAAATGGTATTGTCGAGAGGTGTCATCAGGCAATCAAACGGATTGCTGCGTGAAAGAGCTGCTCTATTATGGTGGCCGTGTATTGGTATAACATCACACCCCCGGATGATGTGTCTGCCTCTTCTGCGCCTGCCAATCTGCTGCATTCGTACAAAATTCGAATAAAAGGAATTGACGTTGTGCCCTCGCCTAACCAGGTGACTTCGACTTAGTATAAAGAAGGAGACACAGTTTGGGTAAAAAATCCGCACAGACGCTGCACGTCAAAGTTTGTGAAAGGTCGTGTCACAGGATAAACAGTCCACAGTCGGTAGTCATCGATGGGCTACCGCGGCACATGGGAGATGTACGTCCACGGATCACTTCATTGTTACCAGCAGATGATGGCGGTGACACAACGTCAGGGAGTCATGAATGGCAAGAACCAAGCTCAAGTGCAAGCAGCAGCAACACCTCATCTGAAAGCGAGAAAGAGGTAAACTTGATCCTTATTGATCCCCTGGAATATGATTCAGACCAGGACACATCTGACGATTCAGCCGGGGAGGAAGACATGGTTATACCACCGCAAAGGAGTGCAAGGGTGAAACGACCAGCCCCTCACTGTCACTTATGTGATCATATGATCAGGGGGGAGTGTAATAGAAGTGACAGTGATTTATCAGGAGCAAAGCGAATTCGCTGCCTCGCGTGTCGAACCATTCTCTGAGAGTCGGTCGCGCGTGTGTACGCCTACTGCCATTTTTATGCAGCAGACTTATTTGCATAAGAGAACAACGCTACCATTAAAAACCAGGTGAGTGGACGTGGGAGAGCGCCGGCTCTTCTAGGCTTCAGTGAGACGAGATGTATTGCTGACAGAAAGCGACAGCAATTTCTGGATATCTGACACAATGAATGCTGAACAATTTCCTCACAGATGAAAAGAAGACCTGAAGCAATAGAGATGTGGTTCTACATAGGTGGAACATGTGAACAAAAAGAAAGATTTAAGGAAAATAGAAACAAAAAGAACACTTAGAATCAGAAAGTTGAAATTTTGAGGATAAGAAAAGGTTTGGAGAATTTTACACTCATGGACATGTTGACGATAAGAGGAACAGAGAGTAACAATAAGTAACCTATTTAACAAGTAAGTTTTCGAGTAAATAGATAGCAGAACAGGGAAAAGAGCAGATAATTAAAAAAAAAAAAAAATTGCTGAAAGCTAGAAAATAGAAGTTCTGGAGAGCCATGATCACCAGTGTCATGAAGGACCATGACATAAAAGAAGAACAAGGACTTTCATGAGAGAAGTATCAAATTTTATGCAAAAGAAACTAAGTCCAACATTTTTTTTTTTTTTAAATAAATAAGTCCAAAGGCTATTGGCAAGAGAAACATTTGATTTGCGCCGTATCCCATATCTCAGAATAAATTATTTTATTTTTTAGCATGTTAATATGGGCTCCTTGACATTCTGCAAACTTTATGAATCTTTCACTCAATTTTTTTTTTCTTTTTTACTTTACTGTTTTGACATTTTCTACTTAAGAGCAACCGTTTATTACGTCTCAGAATTTTTCTGCTTGAATATTATTTTCCTTTCTCATATACATATCTTAATAGTGGAAGTTTTCTATTTGATTAATATCTAGAGAGGCAGAGGACTAGGTCATTAATTTCATATCTTTAAAACTAGTTTTTGTCAAGGTGTGCAATAGTCAGCTTCAGGAAGGAGTTTTATTTACGTAAGTTCCAGTTGGATTAATGTTTCTATCACAACATTTCACTTATTGTGCTTTCTGGCCTCTTTCAAGTGTCTGTCAATCCATATAATCTTCAAGGAGTTTTGAACTGAACCCATTATAATCTACTGGGGGTAGATTACTCATATTCCACAGTCTGTCAGCATCTTATTTTGGTCAATAGTCCTTTTTTAGCACTGACCAGTTATTGCTAGTCTGGTTTCTACAGAGTTCAAGTTTATGCTACTCAGCTCAGAGAATGAGTTCACAATTATTATACCACCAAATGCTGTGGGACAATCATGAAGTTAAATTTTAGAGCCTTAAACCTATTGTTCTTGTCTCCTACTGCAGCCTTGTTGACCAGCTTGGAAACCTCTGCTGCTGTTTTTTCTCTCATTTGTATTATCTTCTTTTGCCACTGCAATTATTTTCCCTCCTCATACTCTAGTACATATTCCATCTCTTGCAGTTGTAGTAAAGAATACAAAGGTAAAACCAGCCAAGCTCTAAAGGTAAGGCTGGAGGAACATTGAAAAGCCATAATTAGGGATGAGACAATGAAATCAGGTATATCTGATCCTGCATATAAGATGCTCACCAACAACTATGTAATGAATTAAAAATACTAAACAAGATACTGGAGAATTAGATGTCTGAAGGAATTAATACATAAGCTAGGTTATGATAGCCTCTGCAGTAGGCCTAGCATAGATATAAATAATATAGGGGACTATTAACTAAGAACATCATGCCCCAGCAACAAATAACTCTGAGACATAGTAGATGTTTATATATTCTACTTCATGCCTTTATTGTAAGCACTGATGGCTTTAAATTAACTACATGCTATTCTTTACTATATTACTATAATTCAATCCAAAGCTAAAGTATCCTACTCATCTAAGTTCACTAAATTGATGTTCTCCAAAGTGACAGAACTTGGAAAATAGGTTAAACAATTTCAAGTTAATAAATACAATTTCATATTTATAGAGCATCACTTGATTTAACTATCACAACCTCTGGTTGATTGATTTAACCATCTTCTCTTTATAACTTGCATTCTATCTACAGTACAGAGGATTGAAGAGAAGACCTTGTAACCTCAGTTTTACAGCTATAACCACCAAGAAACCTCTTCTGTTGCATGGCTGACATTTTATTCATAAAGAGAAACCAGATGTATTCAAATGTGACAAGTTGGCAAGAGCACACACAATAAACAAATCCCCTGAGTATAAAAACTTGGCTTCAATTCACAGATTCTTCAGCCATTGTTTGAAAGAAGGCTGTCCCTACAGATTTTTGTAGCCTTCATCCAGGTGTGCTAAGCCAAGGCATCTGGCTCCATTGATTATAAGTGTTGTAATGCTGAATCAAGAAGACTGATAAGTAAATGATAGTGATGTCAAGGTTCACAATTGACTGGTTGCAGATTGAGAACATTTAAGAGAAAATGAAAATCTAGGTCAACAAGTAAAGCAAAGCAAATTAGATGGTTTTCATACCAATTCCCTATCTACTTGTTATTTCTAAAATAACCAGTATGTTTGGAATGGTTTTAATATGCATAACAATTTGCTTAATGGATTCAGCATTTAATACATGTGCATATGAGGAAGACAAGCTTGTGTCTGTGTGTGCACATTTCTCTAAGAAGTACATATAATACTCGACAATTTACTCACAAATGAAGAGACTCGAGGCAAGAGAAATGTAGTTCTACAGAAGGATGCTGAGAATATTATGAACTGAACAAGTGAGCAATAAGAAAATTTTAAGGAAAGCCGGAACATAAAGGACACTTAGTTCAGGTCAGAAAGAGACAACTGAAATCCCTGATACACATAATGAGAAAAGATGGTTTGGAGAATTTAACACTCACACAACATAGTGAAGACAAAAAAGGAACAGAATGAAACAGGAAACATACATTAATGGGAAACAAAAATAGGAACTGGATGAGATAGTAAGAGGACAAACCTTGCTAAGAGATACAAAGAAAAGGAAGTTATAGTCACCCATGTCTTAAATGGACAAACTGACAAAAACAGTCATAAGACTCAACGATAAGTTTTGTTTGTTTATTTGTTTTTTCTTTTGCAACTTAATGCTCTTTCATACGCATCCATCTTTCTACTTATTTCTATCTTGTAATGACTTGTAGAACAGGGATTAGAAAAAATAGCAAAAAGACAAATTTTATTAAATGCTACAAGTGACAGGAAATTGTGGAGAGTCATGATCATCCACATCTTGAAGGGATACATCACAGAGAAGAATGCAACTAAAGCCAACTAAACTAAAAGAACCAGATAGTGGTGGTAAATTAGCTCCAGAGAATCAATGTTCACAAATATTCACATTTGTCTCAAATATTAGAGTCTCCACTAACAGGAAAGAAATATAGGGGTGGAGGTGGAATAGCCCTAAAATCAACTGTCAACAAACTGGTGGCTGAGTCAAGGGTAAAAGACAGCACTGTTTTCTATCAATATTTTCTGGTTCTACCCCATTACTCCAAAGACGATTCTGGTTCTACATTATTCCAAGGATGAAACTACAGATTCTATAATTTCTGGTTAGAAATCAGATATATTTAATAAAGCTTTATTCAAAACATACCATTCTTTATGTGAATGGTAGTTATTTAACATTTGACAGTAAGAGAAATGTATATGCCAGCCTTAAAAAGACTTTTATTTCAATCAGTAAATTAGCTAACAAAACATAACAGTGCCAAGAAACAACTATTAAAAAGCATCAAAACCAATTATGCACACTTTCAAACAGTTCCCTTCCATTTCTACAAAATTTGTGCATCTACCTAATGACAATGCCTTTGTGACATTTTATGCCTTAAGTGACAACAGGTAAAATATGTTAACATAAAGCAGTTAGGATATGCCACATAAAAACCTAACAGCCGATTCTCATCTTTTCTTTCTAATAATTACCTGCCTTCTTTTTCCAAGACCATATGTTAACTTGAGATTATCAATGGCAATGTCATGAAATTCAAGTGATTCCAGTTGTGCATATGTCAAAAATATCTTGTAATCAAACAACAAATGACAGGCTCTTGCTGTAGGGAAAACACTTTATTCTAATTCCAGCTGACAATTATTTTAAGCATGCCAACAACATATTCAACAACATTAACTTCATACACCGAATAGTAATTCTTTAAATTTTCAAAGTCTCACTTGCAACTTATTTTAATGGAAACAACACCTAACCTTTACTTTTGATTAAGACAAATAGATTATTTTGGTTCACAGAGCAAGCATGTATCAACAAGAAATGAGAAGGTTTCCAAAAATAAAAATGTCCTCTGGTTAAATCTTAGCTCTGTCAAATTAAAATCAGTTGTTTTTGGAAACTTTACAATTAGTGTGCAAAGAAAAAGAAAAAAAAAAGTAAGAATTAGAAATTGCTGAATCTAGAAACCATTAAGGTCAGTAGTTCAAATGCCAGTTGTGACAGGGTTGATAAAAATTAATCCTTTAATACTAAGATTAATTTGTAAATTTCATTGAGGCTTTTGTCAGAATTTTTTTGACAAGAGGTTTTAATTAGTGTTGGTTCAGACTAATTTATTAGTCTTATAAAATACTTCAGCTTCGTACCCTCTACCCTTCTTTAGGTGTTTGCAGTATTTTAGAATGTTGCAGAATTTTGCTCAGAGATAGTGTGTCACATGTATGAAAGTTGACTAACAGTCTCTCTCAGAACAAGATTCTAAAACATTCCATAATATAACCAAACACCAAAGGATGACCAAGAAAAGACATTTTATTTTATCTAAGTTCCCAGAGGAGAAGTGAAAAATTGCTACTCTGAATGAGATGCTGATTGGCAACAATTTTCAAATTGCCAACATCACCAATATTTGAAAGGCTTTCTCTAACAAATTTTGTGTATGCTTTTTGTGTATGCTTTTTTTTTTAATGCAAGGTAAACAGAAAGTATCTTCAGTGAGTCAAGATTTTCAAACAAACAATATCCACACCATCCAATTCATTCATATTAAAAAAAAAAAAAAAAAAAAAAATTGCAGCTTTTGCACATCCTGATCTTTTTTTTTTTGATGCCTTGTGTTTTGAGTATTATCTTATTCTTTTTGTGAAAAAAAAACTAACATCCCTCAGAAGATTCAACAACATTCCAAAATACAATGGACATCCAAGGATAGCCAAAGAATGTGAGAAAGATGAAGAATTTACTACAAGCCAGCCAAATACCTGATATAAAGGACAGTGTATGTGTGCATGTGTTTGAGCATGTTATGTGTGTCCAAGCAACTCCTCTGCTCCCACTGGTCTGATTTCAATAATTCATAGCTCATTCAGAAGCCCTAGGAAATTTAGGTGCAGGGAACGATTTTCGTTGAGCTGAAATTCAGTGTTGCCAGATTGTACATGGTTAAAAAAATATATATATTAATATATTATACTAGCCATTAATGTTGCTTTCATGGTTCAAGGGAGTAACTTATTTTCCTTTTGTATCCAAATTTGCAGCTCGCTTAAAATTTGCATCAATAAACTACAGAAGAAATTGATTGCTGCATTTAATTATTGAATTAATATTTAAGCTTACCTTTTAAAAGTCAAACAATAATTCTTCTGCTGCCACTTAATTTAAAGACAATTTGATGTCTATAGATTCTTATTTTCCAGACAAACTATGATTTTTATTTCATGGGTTACAGAACAGGGGACAATTTACAAGATAAAATTAATATAGTGTAATGATGGGAAATAGAAATTAGAATTAGTTATGCATTCAATGAAGAGTTAAAGAAACATAATAGCTAATTAAGTAAAACCTATGTTATGGAATCTATATGAATAAATGCGATATTGGAGCCCAATTCTCCCATGAATTCTGAGATTAAAAAGCCCCAGCTCTACTTTATAATAATTTGGTATTTACTTGACCAACACCCTTCACCCCCACAGTGTTGCATTGTAACACAAGGCTGGTTTAATGTGGGTAGCCTGAGAGAACACATCTAGGCTAGGAACAAAAATTGCATGAGCCCCCACGCTGGCCTTGGTGCAAGCACCAATCCCTTTCTCTAGTGCAATGAGAGGGCACAGCGTCAGGTAGCAGTTCCCCAGTGATAGGCACCTCTCAGTATAATTTTCCTCAGTTGCAACTGTCCTTTGACAGAGCTGCCCCTGAGCTCACTCTGCCCAAAGACAGAGATGCAACTGAGAGATGATAAAGAAATGTATTATAAACTACTTTATAGTAATTTACATACTAGGTCATTTTTTTTTTTTTAAGGTGGGGGACCTGAGCGCATACACCGGGGCAAGGAAAAAAAATTCCCCGAGCCCTCACAACCGTCGGTTGCACTGGACTTGGTGTGTGCACCAATCCTTCTCTCTAGTGCAATGAGAAGGTGCAGCTTTGGGCAGCTGTTCCCCAGGGCCAACACTTCTCAGCATAATTTTCCTCAGTTGCAACTGTCTTTTGTATTATTTGTATTATATATTATCTATTTCTAGGCAATATCACTCTTCAGTTTTAACTAATTTGCATATTGATTTTAAAAAGTTTATTTCATTAATTAACTGTCCTTCATTACTGTTCTTTTATTCAAGGATTGTTTTGATTTTCATATCAAAAATAGTTCTGTTTAGGAATATTGTCTTCTATAGTGAGAAAAGTGTTTGAAATTAGCATTTTACTTGGGCTTCAACAAGTTGGCATCTATTTGTAAAACTTTCCTTAACTATGACAAGCTAATAGATGAATGAAATGTTCATTTAAAATTTTTGTTTCAAAGAATTCAAGTAGTGAATATATTTAGTTTGCGGAGCAATATTGAGCAAGTAAAGCCTGCTAGTAACTGATAAGACTGAATAAGGGGTACTGCATTTTAAAATTGAATGTTTGAGAACAAAAGGCAGTATTTAAAGTTTTATGAAATCCTCAGACTCAGTCCTCTCCTTCCAGATTGTAAAGGCAACTTTGTGACACTTTAAAAACATAGTAACAATCTTTTTTTTTTTTTTTAATTCACCAACATACAATTTATAATACAAATAATACTTAATATTATATATATATATATATATATATATATATATTTCACAAGAGAGGAAACTATTTTACTCTCGGATACACCCAATTACATGAATATGATTTTTTTTTTCATTTCCTCAAAGTAAAACGCATATATATTAGGTTACATATATTCATTCATTTTTTCTAATGTTCTGTGAATGATCTCAAACAGTAAGCTTTCATAACATTTTTTCTGCTTTTTAGTAACTCTGGTCATCCTGTGAAATTGTTGTCTAACATTGAAATTTATTTCAGATTAGGCACCCCTTTGAGATGTAATGCCAAGTAGACAAGAATCAACATCTCTGCTCAAGGTTAAAAAGCTGCCAAAGCTGCTAAAGACATTTGTGCTGTGTATAAAGATGACTTTATTAGCAACAGAATAGCACAGAAATATTTTCATATTTAAGGAGGAAAAATTCAAACTCACTGTTTTCTGATTCAGGTTGAGGAAAACTAATTGCATGTGCTGATTAAAGAAGAACCACACCAGACCACTAGAGAATTGGCTGAAAAGATGGCAAGCTCTCATGTTGCACTTTTTTTTTTTTTTTTTTTTTTTTTTTTACTAATGTTCATCCAATACAAGGTCCAAGAGCCACTCAAGGTAGAGGGTTACTGTGTGGAGTTATATTAGCGTAGGAAAGAACAAGCGTTAAGAGTATAGAGATGAAGCAAACTTTAGAAGGAACCAGAAATCCAATCTTAAACAGAAAACGAGGGATAAATCTCTATTCCTGGGGAAGAGATAAACCGGACGATAGGTAAACCTTACTACCACCAGTCATCTTTCCTCAATGGCTAAGGCCCAGAATAACCAAACAGTCAATGCTAAGCTGTATGGTGAACAAATGAACAAAGGCTCATAGCGACAATTCAGATGAAGAGACCGGACCAGCAATACAGTGTGATTATTCAACATGACAATGCTCACCCCCACATCACTAACATGACCAAACATGCAATTAAAAACCTTGGTTTGGAAGTTCTGCTAAACCCACCATATTCTCTTGATTTAGCCACTTCAGGTTACCACCTTTTTAAGTCACTTTCTAACAATTTGAGGAGTATTTTGTTCAACAATGATGTAGAGCTTAAAATGTGTTTTGATGATTTTTTTTTTTTTTTTTTTTATGTCAAAACCTTGTGATTCCTACCATAAAGGCATTGAACAGTTAGTGGATCATTGGCAGGATGCCATAAATAATGAAGGGGAATACATTGTGAAATGATTCATCAGAACTATTAATAAATAATAAGTATTAAAATAAATTATAAAAGAACAAATGAATGAATAATGTAACAACCTAATAATGCTTAGTAACAAAGAATATTTTAGCAGCTTATTGTTATTAAAGGAAATAATGTTCTGCTCACACAAAATCTTGACAGGACTTGATATGCAAAGTACAAAAATTTAAGACATTTAGTTTCATCAATTGTCTATGTGGATAGCATAATATTTATCACGTGGAAATAAAAATTCATTGAGCAAATTTCAAATTCCAATCTGGTCTGCAACATTCACTTTTGCACTAATATCCTTAGAAAATGTATGAATCTATTTCTTTCCTCTCCAGCTATGGGATAAATAGTAGTGTAAACTGGGACCTTTTGCTTTGTGTGATAGCCATTGTAAGAGAAGGAATGCATTAAATGTAAAATCATATCAAAGACAACAGGAAAAAAATCCCCTATCCTTCAAGAAGTTGTGGCAATTCCATAATAAAACTAATAATAATAATAATTCTAATAAAGATGACTGTGGAGAGCTATGATTGCCTATGCCCTGAAGGCACATGGCATATTTTCAAAAAAATTAAAAAAAAACAAAAAAAAATTACTTTATAGCAGTAGAAATTACCCAAAATTGGTGAAAATTATTTCCCACTTAAATGCAAAGAATCAAGCTATAAATTTAATTTTGCAATCAAATGTGGCCATTTGTTGATACATCTCATTTTCATATTATTCTCACAAAATTAAATTTATTTTTGTTTTTTATAAAAAAAAAAAAAAGTCAATTAATATTAATTGTACCCAAGCGACAAGCTATCATCAAAGTAATTGCATAACAGACAAATACAAGATGGTGCTGCAAAGTTCTCTGCCAGACCCACATCCCAAAATTTGATTGAACATCATGTTTTTTTTTTCTTTTTCTTCTGTCTTCTTAATTCCTGTTATTTTATTGTTCTCACTCCCTACTGTTTTTTTTTTATCTCATTCTTTCACACTCCGTAATTGCTTGCATCTTAGTGGCTCTATTGCCTTGCTTGGGGCAAAATGATTTTTAAAAAAAGGGGGAGGGACTTCTTGGTTAGACCAATATTTTATCAGCACTCCTTCATAACCATTTTTAGCTTCACTATTAAGAAATTAGCAGCAAGCCTTGAGATACTGATAAAATGGTTCATAACATTTTCATTGCAATACACATAAAAATTTAGAAAATTCAACAAGAAAAAGAAAAAAACATTTGCTTCTAAGTTTCCAAATAGGAGGGGAAAAAACTTCTATTCTGAATGAAACTGTCAACATCTCCAATTTTTGAAGGACTGTTAATTTTTTTTTTTTTTTTTTTTTTAAATGTGAGGCAAACAGCAGGTATCTTCAGTGAGTCAAGAACTTCACAGACTATATCCACAGTCTCTAATTCATTCATATCAAATCTTATTCTATAGCATAGCTCATTTGTATCAAATGCAAACAAGGATTGAAAAGACCCCATTAGATAACATAGGTTTATTACCAAATACCAAAGGTGACAAACACAGAAACATGAGAAGACATAAGTAAACAGTAATTCACATCAAAGAAAAATCTATCTGGTTCACTCTTTTCCTCTAAATGTACTTAATGTACTTTACCTATTCTGCAGATGAAGCTTTCCATTGCAGTTTTGGCACCATGTTGGAGCATATCACTAAAAGATGGTTTTAATTGAAAGAGATAAAGTTCAGATACCCACCCCGCAAAAAAGGGGAAGGAGAGAAGCAATAAAATTGTATGAAGACACAAAGGCAATGTTTGTTTTAAGAACAAAAAATAAAAATAAAAAATAAACAGTCAAGAAACTACAATATCTAGCTAAAGAGATGAAGCATTGATACAGCCTCTGTAGAAAAATGAAAATAAGCATTACCAATGAAAGAAAATGAGTACCAATAAGAAAACAAAATCGATTCAAGGATTTTTAATAATGTTAAACAGCTTAACAGAATGACAATGCCAAATTTGGTAAAATAGAAAAAAAATTAAAGCAATCATCATTAATACAAAGAGGAGTAGCAATATCTATTTCATTGTTAAATATCAACTGGTTCAATTTGAATGATTACCAGAAAAACAAAAATTCTTATTCACAAAAAATAATGGTAAGGCAAAGTAACTTGATAATAAAGGTGCTCAACATGCTGGCCTTCTTTACAAGCTCAATTACTACAGTGTCATGGGACAAATATTTGGCTTAATCCAATCATTTCTAACAAATTGTGTTATCGATCCAACAAAGTAAAACAGGTAAATGGTCTTTAAAAAAGAAAAAAAAAAAAAAAACAAACAAACAAACAAAAACACTCCTCCAATCAGTTAACTGGAGCAAGAAACCGCTTGTAAATTTTAATGCCTCAAAAAAAAAAAAAAAAAAAAAAAAAAAATTTCACTTAATCGCCACAGAGAACCTTGAGTAATACTATCAGGAGAGTAACACTTTACATTTTCTTGGGCTCATGTTTTCCACTAACATGAAGTGGAGTGATTATATTCATTCTACTGCTAGGAAAGTTGGTTCACTGTGTCATGCGAGACAATTCTTCTCATCAGAATCCATTTTATACATTTATAAATCTACCATATCTTGTCTAGTGCTCCTACTATATATCTTGAGATTCTTGACAATTCAAAGAAGGATCTGTATTGTAATCGATCCTGACCCGGCATCTCAACTTCAGTCACTTTCTCTCTGACATGACATCCCTCTTTTTTTCTACAAGTACTTTCATGGCAATTGCTCTCCTTAGTGCTTCAAATGCATGATTTTAAATGTACCACTAGGTCGTACAATTTTACTGTTGAACTAAATAGATGCAGTCATCTGTTCTATTCTAATAGTTTCCTTTCTTGCATTTCACACATGTTGAACTACCTTGCAATTTCTTGCTTTCCAGTCACTTACAATCTCCAAAAATGTCCAACATCACCATCTTCTATCTTCCTGAAACCTGTTCCTTTGTCCTTTTCCTCACTAACAATTTCTCATTCTCTTTCATTCCCTACAACCACCTGTGTCCCAGTGGCATTATCGCCTTACTTGAGATGAAATGATTTAAAAAAAACTGTCTCATTTTAGAAGTTTATCAACAAATAAAACTGATAAATATGAACTTCTAAAATTTGAGGTTATTACACTCAGGGAAATTATATATGCACATGATATGATATATAAATTTATCAGGCTAACAGGGGCTAAATGACAAAATAGAAAAAGAAAAAAAAAAAAAACATGCTACATTCCTAGAAGGAACCTCTTCAGACTAATAATGGTTTTATTGATTGATGATCAGTCTGTACTGAATTACAGAAACCACATCACTTGAGGACTTCCAACAGCATCAACTAAAATGGATAGCACTCAAAGAGAAAATAATAACAGTGAAGATGTTGATGTTCTACACTACTTCAAGCAAAAAAGTTAGGAAGCCTCCATCAATACTGGAAAGAGTAATTAATAGGAACTGGATTTCAGAAATTATAATTTCCTAAAAAAAAAAATTGTGTTAAGCAAAAGAGTTTATAAATTTCCACCTATGGTAGTACTAGTTGCTCAGTCAATGAATGCCAACTGTTTCCACATAAGGAAACAGCTAATATTACAACTACTAGTACCATATATAACATTAATTGATTTATGTATTGTATTAATCAAGTAACCACCAGAACTGCATGAACAAGTTGATGCATTTTTTATGAGACAAATCCCTTTTTTACACTTCCTCATTCAAAAAGTATAAAAATCATAAAATTATTTCAATGAACAAACTTAAAACTGCATGTAAACTTAAAATAATATCATACACAAAACTTTTTCATGCATTTTACATACAGAAAGAGGGAGTTGCAGTATAAAGCTTATTTCAAGGTTTTGCATGCAACATCAAATCAACATACTGTCAATATTTTTTCATTGATTTCCCATCGGAACTTTCATAAAATCCAACAGAGTTTCAAACAAAGAAGTTTTCTGAACATTTGTTATTGTTTACCTTTTAATTCTTCCAAAGCTTCACCAATCACTCGGGTCAAATACTGCCAAGGATGCTATTTTTTGGGTAAGTCCAAAATAACATTTCTCACACTCCTTTATGACATGAAGACTGTCAGTAGGACTGGAATCAAGTGAATTTCCTAGCTACCTGCCAGATTCAGTTTTGGCAAAGTGGGGATCTTTTCCAATACGTAAACAGATTAAAATTGCAGTACACACAATTTGTTGTTCTTTCACCAATAGATAATTCATCGTACACACACAACATGTAAAGGTATCAGGAAAATTAAGGAAGATAACATGTATGATTACCAAAACCATTAAAAGTTCTATCAAACATGTTCTTTTTGAAGTAAAACCTCCAGTACAAAAATATTTTTTTTATTAGGAACATTTTTTTTTATACAAATTATATCAAAGTGAAACTTACTCTATTTTAATTGTTTTATATTTTTATAATGAAAGAATACATTTATTTTCATGTAAGGTAGGCCTTACCCACTTAGAAAACTGGAGGAACTGGATCTTCAAAAACCCACAATATTTCATCTGGGTCCTGTACTGTACAAGAGGCATGTGACAATGTTTTTCAATCCAATCAATAAGGGATTAAAAATATAAATCTAATCTTTGATTATATTGTGAAAAGTAGATTCAGCACCCCCTCATACTAAGATTAATAAATCTCAAAAGTTGTACAGCAACTTAGTCAACTTTGCTTGCCAGATTTTGTGGGAACAATTCTTAACCACTAGTAATAGAATACTAAGGTGAGGTCTGGTGTAGATTTTCTTGAATGGGAAGAGGTAAGGCTTCTCACATAATTTTGCATGATGATTAAGAAACAATCTTCATATCAAATAAGTCAACAGTTTCATGTCCTTCACCTTTTTAACTACTAATACTTGAAATTATACTTTCCAAATAACTATAGTAACCAATGGCTAATCATTATTGCAATAAAGGCAATAGAAGAAAAGGCTAAAATTATTAAATTTGTGCAATCAGCACATCAAAGAACCAACAGAAATGGATTCAGGTGTTACACAGTTACAAAATATTGTTGCTACAGACAATCCTCATTATGAACAGGGAGAGAAAAAAAATAAAAGAAAGAAAGAGAAAAGAAAAAGAAATCTTTATCATCTCCCCAATGACCCAAGGAACCTAATGACTTGATCAGATCAACTTGATAGAATCCATTTTGATTATGATGATCAATTATATGCTTCCTTTATTTCCTTTTCAATACTCGTGACCTTAACTATTTTTCTTTATATTCTTATATGGCCATTTTTATAAGTATATGGGCATATAAAAATATAAATAAATAAAGGCTGGGTAGAAACTCATAAACCCTTAGCAAACAAAAAACAGAAATGGGTATTAAAAAAAATAAAAACCTAACATCAAGTCACTAACATAAAAGAAAACAGATGCAGAAATTAGAGAAAAAAAAAGTGCTTTGATATAAGAGGAGGATTCAGAGTGGCAGGTTTATATCTAGAATCTATAACAAATGCTTTTATAAGGAAAAGAATATTTACCTATTTACCATTATATGTGAATGATGAAGGAAGGAATGAAGGAAAAACTGAGTAAAGAGAATATACAATCACAAATACTGAAAGAATATGAGCATTTATACAATGAGAATAAAAACAGGTGATATGTATATGCATGTGATTCCTGACTAAAGTCAAATGAAACTTATAAATAAAAGCAAATGAACCCAGAAGAGGGGAAAATGTTTGCACCATATTGATATAAGCCACTTCTTCATTTGATATATAAAAATAAAATAAAAAAAAACCTTAAAATGAAAATACAGTACAGCCATTGTCAGCAATTACTATTTGGAGAATCTATTATATCTATCCACATCCAAAGAGAAAGAAAATCATAAATATTGAATCTCTACTCATACACAGACATACAAATATATCCAACAATATCTCCAAGTGCTTTTACCATATATATTCATGCAGTTTAGTTTATAGAAAACCCAAAAGTTTCCAGAGATATAAAGTATTGTCTTTAAAGAAGAACTCACAATTCTCAGAGGTTGATTTCTGATCATATGCTGTCATCAAAAATGACATTTGGTATATACGAGAAAATAAAATTTAATGGTCAGCATTCTAAATTTTGACATACAAGTTTAGCTTGTTCTCCAAATACTCCTTAAATATGAAAAAGAATAGGAGGCAATCAGTAAGCATCACTATAATACATTATTTTTATGAAGCCTTATACAAGATAATTCAAACAGTAACAAATAGCCATTAAATAAAAAAAATAAAAAAAAACTTAGAAAGGTATCCATATATTGTTGACATTATAAAGATAAATTAATATGCTAAAATTTGTCATTCATAATTACACAGTATTTTTAAGGTTCATTTTTTTTTTTTTAATATAAAAATTACATTAAATTTTTCAAGAAGTTTCTAAAATTTACGTTAGAGACTATTTAGCAATTTATATTTAAAACGTTGCTTTGATTGATTTGGCCATTTTTCTCCTCCTTTACTAATTTGATGAGCTCTTATTCTTTTAGATTAATAAAGAACATACACACCCCACCACCACAAAAAAGTCCAACAACAACACTACCATTTCTTAAATTCTTTAAATATGTCTTACTGTCAATGAAAAAGATTTGATACTAACAAGATTTTATTGCTGAATGGGGTGGGGAGATAAAACTTGATTTAGGTTTGTGGTCATAAGCATAACCAACCCAATAGTTTTTAAAGAATCAAAATAACAAAATCTGTATTATATATATATATATATATATATATATATATATATAAACAAACCAACTGTTTACTACTGTTCTCTTTCATTGTATTCAATAATTGCAATACTACAGTTAACATGATTCTATCAACAATTTCTTCTTTTTTTTTTTTTTTTTTTTTTTTCAGCATTTTTGAATTTAAAACCTAAAGTTTCCATATCATAGATAAGGTAAGATTTTTTTTTTTTTCGTCTTAAGTAGAATTATATAATAAAAGAAACTTGATTATAAAGAAATTTTATAACATACAGAAAAAGTTTATAATGACATGAAATATCATGAGATATATCATTAACTCTAAATTCTGTCAGAGAGTGAAGAGAAAGAAAAAAAAATATCTCTTTTTGTAGTTAGAAGAGTGAATAAAAAAAAAAACAATCTAAATAAATGCATTTTTCTTTGGTTATAAATATTCAATTAAAATGTTTTTCAAATTATTTTCAATTAACAAAATCACTGTAGAGAGTGACGTTTTATCATCAACAATTAACCCCCAGCTATTGGCCATTTTACTCATCCATATGGACTTATTTTGAATTTGGCAAGCATCAGTTAGATATTTGTCAAATGATCAAGTTCTAAAATAAACATATGCAGAATGCGACTCTGGTAACATGAAACAGAATTATCCCTTATTTTACTCTCACATAATAATATTGTAAGCCTAACAAAATAGGCGCTCAGAGTATTTTTTATGAATATATTTGGGATGGCTTGTTTTATCTTCTACTTCACTATCTAATCTTGCAAACATCATTAAAAAGAAAGCTAAAAGAAAATTTCTTAAAGATAGAAATATTTGGTAGGGAAAAAACATGACAGAATGGAAAATATAAAAATATAATTCTCTCATAATCCATGATGAAACAGATATTCACTTTATAAAGAAAAAAAAAGTGCTACATTCATGCTTTTCTGCAACTTCATTCTTAAAAAAAATAAATGAAATGAAATAAAAAGAAAAAGAAAAGGAATGTTAAACAAAAAGTAAACTATTTTAAAAGCAGAAAAAATATTGGTGCAAAACTTATGGAGATATTTTAACATAAGGGTTTCAAGTTCTCTTGAAAACTACAAGAGAAGCTATTTCACAAAAATATACAATATACAAAAAAAAAAAAACAACCTCTAACAAAAACACATTTACTCCCACTTAGCATATTTTAACACAAATATTATCTATGTACATACAAACATTCCATCAACCTATATAAAACTATCATATACATAAACCCTATATATGTGCATATATTTTCATCAACAACACAAATGCCTATGTATCTATCAGTGAGAACACTTACAATAAAATAAGAAAAATTGAAAAATAACATTTGAAACCATACCATAGCATGTTACACACACATTCTTATATCTAGTTTAATGTCTTCATTTTATTTCCACTGTGTACACATGTAATATGTTTTCTTAATAATATGCATTGTCATTTGATTTAATTTACATGTTTTTGTTCTTATTTTTCCTGGATTCGCATGAGTCCACCAAATATTGTTTGTGAGACAAATGTTCCAGGAGCCATAAATATTGACTGAAAAGTGTATACACCTTGCAACCAAAGAGGTGATTATTGCAACAAATTTTGGATTTTCTTTTATAAATAATACCTAATAAGCCAAGCATGCAACAATAGAGGCATGTATGGTTAACTGATGATGCATTACACTCATGCAAACAAGGTTCCAAAGTTTCAGGTGAGTGTGAACTTAGTTTTTTCACCCCTACCCCAATCCTCTCATAGAAATCACCTTGTTTTTATTGCAATACAAATGACTATTCTGAGCTCATTTTGCTGAAAAATATATGAAATAGCCAGGTTAGTAGGTTCTTACTTAGGTGGAGCTAGTGGCATACCACAGTTTTATGTCAAACTATTTCCTTATGGCAATTTTTGGTTAACTCAATTAGGCAATACTGGAGAATAAGAGGAGGTTTACAAAAAAAATGAAGTGATTAGAAGAATATATATAAAAAAAACAAATTTTTAAGAGGTAAGAAATGACTAAAAAACAAAGGAAAAATGTTCAACAATAAAGAAAGAGTGAATACTTGTAGCTAAGTTCTTAATATGAAAAAAAAAGACATTTACCTGGAAGCATTTGCAGAACTATTAACAAAATGCTATTTTAAGCTTATTTCATCTCTAAAAATTATACAGCTTTAGAATTTTTTTTTAAGCTAAGTAGGTTTTACAAGATTAAATTACAGTTATAACAACATTTTTAGGGGATTTTGGTGCTCTAGACAATGAATATAAAGAATAACTTAAAATATATACAAAATATATGAGTGTTGAGGGGAGGAATACTAATACTAATAATAATAATAATAATAGCAGCCACTTGTTCAGGTGGCTAGCTAATCCTTATTGCAGATGCACACTAAGGTACATTTGTGGTTCATACTGCAAATATGCTAAGTGGACCTTAGTCACAGTGCATAACCTGGCATGATGAGCAATTAAACAAGGTCAGTGCTTTCATACGCTTGTGAGTTTAGCAGAACCATCAACAATTTCTGTCTATCCAGTTTCATTCACAAGTCTTGGGTCAATCTATGGTACAGCTTTCAGGCACTTTCTAACAGTGTTGCTTGGTGGATTTGCTTTCCCAGACCAATATAAACTAGAACACAACTCTTTCACAAATCAACATTGGCTGAGTGTTTAGAACATTGTCATTCAAAGTGTGTATGTGTGTGTATAAACAAGTATATTAAGAGGCCAGAAAAATACTGTACCCCAAATGGACATATATCAAAAAGTGCTTGATGCAGCTGACTTGAAAAAGGACATGCAGGACCAGTAAATATAATAAAGGGGTGAAAACACCTTATGTAACTGCACACACCCTTGGCTTTGACTGTCGAGTCTCTTCAGGTAGCGGGCAATATGTAGAACCATACTACAATTATACAGCTATGGTACCAGAAGTAGAAAAGGGGAGGAGGTGTAGAATATATATATATATATATATACACACACACACACACACACACACAGAGGCAGATGTGCGTATGCCTAATATATATCTCTCTGCCCCCCCTCCCCACACCCACACAAAAAAAGGATGCTTTGAAGTTTTCAACCTGACCCATTTCCCACTACTGACTAAATACTTTTGAAGGTAATCCCTACTTTGTTGAGCCAAGAACTTGTCAGCAACTCCTTGTGCATGCTTAGACAAAACAGAGAAATACAAAGTCAAATTTGGCAAGAGAATTTATGAAAGCATGATGACATTAGGCACCAAGCTTTGCCTTTAAATAGAATCCTACACAAAAGCAAAGGGCCTGTTTAAGACCCTGTCATTTTAAATGCTGAAATAAAGAGAGAAGATGTAACTTAATAAAATGTACATGAAAAACGAGTAAATACTTAATTCTGAAACATTTGGGAATATCAAATTAATTTATTTACAAACACAAATAAGAAAATAAGAATGCCTCCAGTGA
The DNA here is from genome assembly GCA_963932145.1 of Acanthosepion lycidas. Lineage (NCBI taxonomy): Eukaryota > Metazoa > Mollusca > Cephalopoda > Sepiida > Sepiidae > Acanthosepion > Acanthosepion lycidas. The sequence goes on along the minus strand of OZ010580.1, from coordinate 19,439,708 downwards.
GATTAACCATCAAAGTATGAATGAATAAGCAGAATGCTGTACTGGAAATATCTAAGCACTGCATCTTGCTGTAGGCTATCTGTTTTCTCTCTCTCCACTTCTGAATAATAAAGCTGAAGTACTGACCCTGGGAATTACTTTAAAAGAAAATGTATTTACACACTAACCTTATGAAAGGTTATTAAATTGAGCAGAAAAAGATAAATTCATAATAGAAACAGAGAAGCAAGACAAGTGTTAAATAACCTTTAAATGTTGATGTTACATGCATTGGAAAAAAAAAAAAAATAAATAGTTCAAAGCACTGTCATGAATTATTTAAATTAAGACATTCATGTTGAATATAGTTAACGAATTTCCTGGGTATTTTCACAATTAGCCTAAGTAATAGTCGCTTTAAGGGTTAAAAATATCAAAGGAACTCAAGTTTAGTTTCATAATATTTTTATAACTTGTTCCCTTATATTATCATTTCCATAAGTTTCCATTTACAGATGAAATTCAAAGGGAACACTTCTGTTTGGAAGCAATGTATTAGTAACCTTTCTTTGTTTGCTGTGACATTATACAGTTATTTTAAATAGCAGGTAGTTAAAAAAAAATATATATATTAGGTTGGTGCAAAAATAATGACGTAATAATGTCGTTTTTTGACATATTTTTTAACGTCAAAAAACGACATTATTACGTCATTATTTTTGCACAAACCTAATAAAACAAATTCAAGGCAACTGTATTTGTTAATATTCTCAAAGTTTAAACCAAAGACCTTGTTTTCTGGCTTTTTTTTAGCTTTTGTTTATATAAAGAGAAAGTTTCAAAATCTATCTGAAGAGAACTGCTACAAATATGAAAATTTGTTAATAACCACTTAAGCTTGCTTTTCTTAATATTTCTATCATAACATTAAAACTAATATGAACTTTAGTTAAATACCACCTCTATCCCATAATTATTAGATTTGTATGTGTGAGTGAATATATCTGATAAAATATTCTTTTAAAGTTATCCTGAATAGCAACTTGTTTACATCCTTTCATATTAACATGGGTGTCCCCCAGGGCTCCATCCTTGGTCCTATGCTATCTTTAATCTTCATTAACAACCTTCTTGATGACATCAGCTCTCAACTTGGCATCTACACTGATGACATTACCATTTACTCCTATCTCGATACTAAGGATGATCAGTCAGACAAGGTCGAAATGTACAAAACTATCTCAAGAACATCATTAACTGGAGCAAAAGATTGTCAATTTTAACACCTCCAAAACTAAACTTCTCTCCATTAATCATCTGAGAGACTCCTCTCTTCCTTCCATCAGCATGGCTTAGACTAACCTTCAAGAAAGTCACTCATTGTGTCTTCTTGGGATAATGTTCCCAACTGACATGAGGTGGAAAGACTACATTGACTCCATTGCCAGATCAGCTGCTAAGAAAGTCAGTTCACTATGTCAGGCAAGACAATTTTTCTCTCCAGAATCTATCTTGCATATCTATAAGTCTACCATTCACCAATGCTTAGAATATTACTGTCATATATGATCTGGTGCTCCTGCTATTTACCTGGAGCTTATTGATAAGATCCAAAGAAGAATCAGCAATATTATTGGTCCTGATTGGGTGGTGCAACTTCAGTCACTTTCCCACTATCATAAGGTTGCCTCTGTGCTTCTGTTATAAATACTTTCATGGTAACTGTTTGGATGAGCTCTTTGCTATGGTACCTTGACTGTATGAATTTAAGGGCAATACTGCTGTTCTCCTGATTGCTCTTTCTCCTCATTCCTCCACACCCTGTAACCTCTTGTATGTTTGTGCTTGTACTGCCTTGCTTGGGGATGAGATATATATATATATATGTGTGTGTGTGGATAAAAGTACTTGATGTTAATACTGGAGATAGAACCTATGTAAATATGAAAATGGACATTGAGGTTATGACAATGTAACATACTTTAGACATTAATACTTTGAACTAAACAAATAAGATCCCCCAGCAAATATATATATATATATATATATATATATATATATATATATATATATATATACACACACACACACACACACACACACACGTCTTATTTTACATCATCAAGCACTATTTTATTAGCACCAACACTCAACCTTCAAGAAATGGATTCCAAGCCAACCTGAAAAACTAAACTACATATATATATTGTGTGTATGTAAGTGTATAAAAAAAAATTTTTTTTTTTTTTTATTAATTCTATACAAATTGCAATTGTATAAAAATTATATTTTTTAAAATTATTAGATTTATAAGTGTGAGTGAAAATACATATGCACACACACACACATATATATATATATAAAAAATAATAAGAAATTTATATTAAAAACCTGTTGAAATCAGTACACAAAGCTTTCATGTTTCAATACTTTGAATGTACTTCTTCAGTCAATGGTAAGTAACTGGTGATTAACGATTTCTAAGAAAATTCAAAAACAACGTTACCTCTTTTTCAAAAGTTAAGAGTGGGACATAAGGTCAGAATTAAATTTAAACCTGAAGAAGTACAATCAAAGTATTGAAACATGAAAGCTTATATGTAGCAATTTCAGCATGTTTTTATCATAATGCCTTATAATAAAAATAATATATTCCTCTACTCTGCATTAAGCATTTTCTTTATTAGGTTGGTGCAAAAATAATATTTTTTGACGTATTTTTTAACGTCAAAAAACGATATTTTTGCACCAACCTAATAAAAGTAAATGCTACTAACAGCAGAATGTTACTCCATGTGTTCTTTCTCCCATTCGTTTGTTTTTATATATATATATATATATATATATATATATATATATAATCTATTATGCATCAAGCACTATTTTATTAGCACTAGCACTCAATGTGTGATATTTTTTTTAATATAATCCTCTACCTAGAGTCGGACCCACTGGGCCTTGTAGCAAGTGAACCTTATATATTAGGTTGGTGCAAAAAGTTTTTTTGACGTTAAATAATACATCAAAAACCGACATTATTTTTGCACCAACCTAACACACACACATATATGTGTGTATGTCTGTGTGCGTGTGTACACGCTAATAATAACTATTATGGCACATAGGTAGTATAAAATTTATCAAAAATCCATTGATTAAATGATATCAGTATATTTTCAACAGCTTACCTCAATGGTACTTCTGCTCTATCAAGTCATGATTTTTGCTCCACACCCCTTCTCTTTTGTCATATTCATAAAAAGGTTTTTTATCAATATTTGCTCAGTGTTTTGGTAGCCAAACATTATCTAGGTATTTCTACCTATTATGATATTGTTGCATTATGTATTCTTTTATATGTAACACTCCAAAAATATTTTTAATCTTGTCATTTTTAACCCATTTTAATATTAGCAAATTAAGCTAAACATAGAATTCTAGGATTTTCTCAAGCATTCCTGTTTTCTGTAGAATATTCTACAGCAACAAGTAAATATATAAAAGCAACTTGTTTCCAGAATTAATCAACCAATTCAGTCAGTCAGTCAGTTAAGTTCAAGCATGAACAGAATTTTGAATTGGCATATGATTTAAAACTGAGTAAATTTGTCATTTTGATCTTCAAAAATTTAAATGCCATGTTAATCATTATCTTCTGGTTTCTTAATTACCTTTTTTTTTTTTTTTTTATTGTTCTCTCTTTTTAATGTTTTCTTGTTATATTATTCTCTCACACTGCAACCCCCTGTTTCTTAATGGTTTTATTGCCTTGCATCAAGTGAAATCATAAAAATAAAAACTGATTTACTTATCAATTTTTATTTTCTTATCTCTTATTCAGTTTTTAAGTTTATATATTTGCACGGATATCAAATAAGTTGTAAATAATTATTTTTGTTCATTTTCAAGTCACAATTTCATGTAAAAATCAAATTATGTGATACCACAATAATCAATTTTTCTTGAAACCATATAAATGATATTAATGAAAGGTTTGTATTTTATGAATCTACTTTTTCAATAAGAAACTTTTTCATACAAAAATGTTTAAATTTAACAGGCAATTTAAAATGAACAGTTTCAAAATAGAAACAATGAAGTTCACAGCATTATTATCAAGAGACAACATATTTACATCACAAGCCTAGATAAATGGATAATTTGTAAAGTTTTAAGAAACAGTGTCATCAATTACAAAAATAAGAACAATGAAGTATATAATGTTATATACAATAGTTAACAGTTTTGTCATCAACCCAGGTAAATGAGAGATTGATAGAAATATCACTAAACATTGTATATTTGAAATGCATTTTGTTTCAACTAAATCTCAGTGAAAAGGTTTGGAGTAAAAGCTATGGTAAAAAAGAAATGAAACTTGATACTGGAGATATGCTAAGTAGCAATATAAAAAATATAGTTTTGGACGTGCAGAGAAATTAATGATCATTGGTACAGGTTGTGAAATCACCAAGTTAAAATTCTGGTTGATTCTGCTTTGCTCAGATAATACCCCAAGAAAAGGCATAACTTAATCTTCAGCAAGGTAGACTTAGCTGTCTTACTTTGGGTGGCAGTCAGTTTAGGAAAAGGAAATCTCTGAATTCAAACCTAATGGGGTCTGTTAGGAGATTTTGTTCACTGTATACCGTTTATGTTATTAGTTCTTCTGTAAAGTATGGCAGGTTCTACACAAGTTTTCACCACTAATCAAATCACCTCTGTGCATTGTCTAGCAGCTCCATTCTAAATTGAAGTAGTGGGCCTTCACATGTTAAAATAAACAGGTGAGTCTGTTATATAATATTTTAGTGAAATGAAATGCATATAAAATGCACTTTACTTAAAATCTATCGGAACACAGCATATTCCAACAGACTTAATTCTAAAAATGGTTGTTCTGGTGGCACATACAATATACTAGTGGATATAGTTCATAATTTGGGAATAGGGCAGTACTTTACCACCCAAATTTCAGTCTGCTCTGAGCAAAAATCATAACATGTTCACATCTTCATAAGACACAAACTGATTTCAATTAATATTTCCAAACCACTTATAAGGCTTCAAAAACATTGACTAAATAAACAACATAGTTATCAACAATCAGAAATAACCTAGGTCAAGACTGATCACAACCAACAATAAAAATGGTTGCTACAACTTGAAAAATAGTCCCACATAACCTCTAATACCAATATTAAACAAATAAAATGTTTAGCTGAACAATATTTCTTACAAGCAGCGTTGCCCATGCTTGATTCAAAAATCGTACAACTCATACAGCAATCGCTATCACTCGACTTAAAATATTTTCACCCTTCCTTGCCTTTAAAGGAGTGCCCTTTGCTATGCTGATGTTGCTACATGCCTTACTTCTTGCCTATCTCACACTGAAAATTTTTTCTAAGCTCTATACTAAACATTAAATCTATTATGAACTAAACAAAATGAACACAAAACGATCAGCTTTAAAAAAGGACTTGTAACTGGAAAAACCAAATGAAAAAAGAATGTTAACAACAAATGCTTTTTCACACCCAACCCAGTTCTGCAGAATCAACGTTGAGTTTAAGCAAGCAAATGAACCAATTGAAGTAAAGTGCCATGCAGACTTAAATTTTTCTCACTTGTGATGAATGTAGCTATCGATTTTTTTTGCATGCTAGTTAACATTTGTGTCAGTCAGCTGTTGGCTCTCACACTGACCAATAGAATCTTCCTGCCTATTCGTGGCAGCCAGCTATAGGCTCTCACTCTGGCCAGTAGAAAATGGCCACAAACTACATGAAAACTGCCATAGAAGCATGAAAAAAATCGATTATTTCCACTATTGATGGGAGTTGGGAATGCAAAGTTGGTTTTGGCCTTCCTGCTAACTTGGAGCATGTGCATGTAAATTTTGGTGCAAATCCATCAAAAATTGTGACCGTGCATTCGTTACGCACACAGCCTTTTATAGATAGAGATGCTTTGTTAATTTAAAATTTGGTATCATTCAAACTCATTTTCAGTAACACTGGATCATGGGTATAGACAGTGATTTTTTTCTGGGAGCAAGTAATTTTTTTTTTTTTTTTACAGTAACTACATTAAGCAATTAGTAGCCTAAAAGAACAAAATAGATTCCATTTTTAAGTTACGTTTCCAATGAAAAATATTTAGAAAATACATTAGAAAATATATCTGGATGAAAAATTGCTGATATTGCTCTGACAAAGCACCAAAATCTTTTTTCTTATTGAACATTAAAAATGAAATAAATTATAGTCTGACCAGACACTGAATGGCTAAACTAATCTTTAAATTATTATACAGGGTGTTTCAAAAAAAATACGCCAAAATCATCACGTGATGTGTCAAAAACGAAAAAAATTACAAACCTCTAGTATGAACACATGTGTCGTATATACATTCAAATTTCATTTCATGTTTTATAAGTGCTCAATGTGGCCACTACCGGCAGCGTGGACAACATCAAGCCGATATGAGAATTCCTCCCAAACGCGCCTCAGCATGTCATGGTCCACCGTGTTGATTGCAGCTGTTATTCGATCTTTCAAGTCATCGATACTTGCTGGAAGTGCTGGAAAATAAACTTGGTCTTTAATATACCCCCACAAGAAAAAGTCACAAACAGTGAGGTCCAGGGATCTGGCAGGCTAAGCACAAAGAGCAAGGTCTTTAGCACCTCTCCTCTCAATCCATCGCTGAGGCATGTTTTCATTCAGATAAGCTCTAACCTCGAGATGCCAATGGGGTGGTGCTCCATCTTGCTGAAAAATGAAGTCATTCGAATCTGCTTGCAGTAAAGTGAATAGCCAGTTTTGGAGCATTTCGAGATAGGTTTGTCCTGTAACGGTGTTTCCTTCAAAGAAAAAGGGACCATAGACCTTGTCTTGAGACACAGCACAGAAGACGTTCACTTTAGGGGAATCTCTTTCATGCTCAACAGTTTCATGTGAGTGCTCTGTTCCCCAAATGCGCACATTGTGACGATTGACTGTGCCTCTCAAATGGAAATTAGCTTTGTCACTAAAAACTAAACGCGAAAAGAGAGTTTCATCACTTCCTCCATCTCAAGCATCGACTCACAGAATGTCCTCCGCATCACCTTGTCATCATTAGTAAGTGATTGGACGAGGCTTAGTTTGTATGATTTCATGTGTAATCGTCTCTTTAACACATACCAGACAGTGGTATGAGGGATGGCAAGCTGAAGACTTGCTCGACGTACAGACTTACGTGGGCTGCTCTCAAATGTATCATGAATCCTCTCCACTTGCTCCTCTGTAACACGTGGTCTTCCGGGACTCTTTCCTTTGCACAGGCACCCACTCTCTTTAAACTGTCTAACCCACCGTCGAATGCTCTCACGATGGGGCGGATCAATGCTGAATTCTGTTCTGAAAGCACGCTGCACCGTGACAATGGCGTTTGTTTTCGAACTCGAGCAAGCAAAACGCCTTCTGCTGAGGAGTCGCCATTTTGATTGATCTTCCCACAATTCAGCTGTACCGGAAGTTATACTAACGACAGCGGTGAAACTCACACCCAATCAAACTTTGATAACTACTCTATCAAATAACCACTGATTGAGTCCACTACAATGCTATAGACCTGAAAAAACAGTAATGATTTTGGCGTATTCTTTTTGAAACACCCTGTATGTTAAAGACAAATCCATATAATACAAGATAGATCTCCACTGCCCCCATGAAGTACAATGTTTTTTGGGGTTTTTTAAACCTTGAAGTTCAACAAATATGCATACCAAATTTAAGGGTTCTACATTAAACAGTTTTATGCACAACAAACTGTTCTCATTCATTAATAGAAGCACACATATAAACTGTCATGTCCTTGTCATATGATTTGGGCATTAACAGCTGCAAATGTCTCATCAGATTACTCAAATCATATATGGCACAGGCAGTCTTCAATTATCTTGACTGGTTCTTATCATTGGATCAAGGCTGTCTGATGCTGCAAATTCCATATCAGGTTGTGTAGGCTATGAATGACTAAACAATTGCATAGGTACCACCAGGTTTCCATGGGTTGCTGCAGGGGTTGTAGTGAACCACTTTATCTGCCATAAACCATTTAGTCTCTGTCCTCTTGCAGTGAGTGGACAGCTAATATTATTGTTATTAATAATACAGAAGAAAAAACTTAAACCAAAATTGAAATGACACAAATGTCATAACCAACTCCTACAATAACAATCTCATTTACTAATTCAATATTTTACAGAATTTGAACAAATGAATACATTTTCAATCCCGTATAGTTATATAGATATAATTTTTACTGAAAAACAGTCTAGACAAACTACATTTCACTTTTACAATATTGACAGTGATAGCTTACAAATTATCCCTTTACCTGGGCTGATGACAAAACTGTATTTCTCATTGAATACTCTTTTTCATTGCTCCTAATTTGAAATTGCCAATTTTATAAGGTTAACTGAAATTAAATATCAAGTATATAAGTGCTTAAGCAAAATTAATTCTTATTCAAATATTATTAGCTAAATGAAACCTAAACTCACATTCCCCATAAAATATTGTCTCATTAGGCAATCTATATCTATAATTCCAAAAATGTGTGTGTGTGTGATCAGATGATGTTTATGCATTTCCAGTTTTCATCCAATTTTGAGGAATTTTTTTTTGTTTGATAGATAATTCTTGAGTACCAGTTTTGGATCCAAATTGTTGGCAACAATGGCTCTCCACTACTTCCTGTTCATCATAACTCTCAGCAACGTTTTACTATTTACTATCTGTTCTTTCATAAAAACTTTAATAAAAAGAGTTTAAATTATTACAATAATATTATTTATTATTATACAGTTCCCTTTTCATGGCCACCCCGACTTGAAACTATTACTCCCTCCCCCCTCATTTGGGGATGTGCTTCAGTTGCACCCAACTATTGTTACTAATATTGATTTTTGGGTGGGCTAACTTTAAACTTAAACTGATCCAACTGAATGGAAAAAATTCCCAGTAATTAAAGACCTGGTCGAAGATGGGTTATACTATAAATAATAAAATCAAAATGAAGTGAAAAAATTGTTTCTGTGATTTATATACTCTTTATTGACGGACTCATCTGTTACCCCAAAAGAAAATATTTAAAGTTTGTTTTTTTTTTTTAACTTTGATGATAAAACACAAAAACAATGTAATAAATTGTGTGATTTAGTTCATTTATCACTAACTTTTCTCATCAAGCTCATTAATAAAATCAAAAATGGTAAATTCATATCATTTTTGTTATGAGAAAAGATAAACATTTAAATAAGTTACACATGAATTATAGCTTTGTAACTACAGCACTAGACCCAATGGTAAAAAAAAAAAGTTTACTAAAATTATAAATGCTAAAGAGTTAAACTTAATACAAATTAAAAGAAAGATATATGTGCAGGTAGCATAACAAAGTTATCAGTGTGTAAAGTAGAATTGCCATGCAGAGTTCAAATTCTGACCAAGTTGGTTTCATTTACACTCATGCCTTTGGAAAAAGCACAAATTCTCCTTTCAACTACAGGCTAAATAGCAGGGCAGTCTGAACTCTTTTGTCTTGAGTGGCCACAGGAGAAGGAAAATTGAATTCAAACACTCATAAATAATAAACATAAAGCAGACAGTTCTTTAGCTTTGATTGGGCAACTAGCCTAGCAAAACCACTTTGAAAAGGAATTGGTCCCATCAGGCTGTTTTGTCCTTGTCACACCTACCACTGCTACAGTACATGTGCTGCCTCAATTTCCCTAATGGGTTACATGATGAAAATAAAATCTTTGTAAATCATTTTTTTTTCTTTTTTAGAATAGTTTACTGATACTTAAAAATAAGATTCTAGATCAAGTATAGGCAACTTTTTCATGCAGTGTGCCACATGATCTATGACTTATCATCAGGTGGGTTATACTACTAAAAAGATTCAAGATAATTTTTTTTTTTTTTTAATTTTTAGTAGGTACTGCAGTTATTTTTACTACAGAAGACCATATGTGCATGCATATGCCTCAGAATGTTTTTTTAGTTTTTATTTGAGAAAAGATTTTTCTATAATTAAAAAATTGAAGTGTTAATATATTATCATCACTGATTAACATGTCACAGCAGGTGATTTATTTCTAGTTTATTCATTTGAAAATAAACATTTCTTTTTTTTTAGAGAAAATATTACAACTATTTCCTGTTTCAAAAGCAAAAGAAGTTCACATGTATAATCTTCCTTAATGAAAATCGCTAATGGCTTAAAATAATGAAAAATGTTACTTTCACAGAAAGTTTACAAAATTCAAAAAACATTGTACTTAATCATTGGTTATGTATGTGGTTATGTATAAAAGAGTTTGAGTGGACAAGTGAAAATGAAAGAAAACAATTTTAAAAAACGTTATTTTCCTTATGAAATTAAGCATGTCATTCAGAAAAATCAAACAGATTGCAGCTTTGCCCATGACTAGATGAATACATTTTCATCAAATTAATACAGTATACTATGATAAAGTCGTAAAAATCTTTCCCTACAAAAACAACATTCCCAAGAGCCCACAACTAATGAATTCATTTTTAACCTTCAAAACTTAATATATTGAGAAAAGTAATTTATGCTAACAGGGTTTAAAGAAAATAAAGTAATATTTGCATTTAAAGTACTGTAATCCTGTGTGTGTAAAATGCAGGATTTTTAATCTAAAATTGTGTCCAAAAATCTGCTGCATCTTATTCTTTAGTTTAGAATCCAATCCCATTTTTCCAGGATACAAAATAGACAAAATCGGGTCAAATTGGATTTATTTGTTTACAGGAAAAATATGTATTTAATGGTATATTGCAACAAAGGGAAATAAATTTCTTATGTTTCTCTAAGTACTTCAGATTCTTATAAAGAATCAAAACCAAACAAACACGTTAATATTTATTCAATTTTATTTCTATCTTCAATATGTATTAGTGATTTAGTGGTTTTATGACCCAAGAGTCATTATCACATTTTTGTAATGCTTACGAATCACAAAAGTCAACAAAATGTTTTTTTGGTATTTTTTTTTCCATTACCTTCACAAGTTTTGGTCATTTATTTTGTTCTAAAATCATGTGTTTTATCCATGAAAATAAGCATTTTTTTTCCATGTAATTTCTTTGTATTTTTTTAACTGCATCTTATACTTTCTAGCAATCTATACACAACAGATCATGGTATATGCAAATTAGGCAATATTGAATTGTTTTCATTGTGAAAATTACTTAGAAAGCTTTTGAAAACAAGCAAACATTCAAAAGAATTGTTTCCATTAATAACAAAATGATACATATACAAAATATCCGAGTACATAAATTTTGTCAGTATCCATTTCATAAAACGTTCTAGGTGTCCATAATAACTTCTTTACACAAACAGCTGTTATATAAAATTGGTTTCAGAAGTTTATTTTCCACATCACGTCAACCACCAAGAATTTTAGCATAAAATCATCTGTTTTTACACTTGAGTAACTACTTTCCAGCAACAGCTTTCCATCTCCCATTCTATCACATACAACAACCTTGTTTCAGATTGTTCAACTCAAATTTTCTCTTACAGAAAGAAAGAAAAAAAAGAAAAAAAAAGAAAAAGTACTCTTAAAAGATAAAATTTAACAGATGAAATTGAAAGGTAATATGAGTGGTAAAAAAAAAGGCAATATTCATTCAAAGCTCTGTACTATGAAGATTCTAAAATTTTAACACCTGCAGAACCATTTTACATTAGCAAAATATCAGAATGAAAAGGACAAGAATGATGAGAAAGAGAAATAATGAAGCAAAAAATAAAATAAATAAATAAAAATAATAAAAAGAAATGTACAGATTGATCATTTGAGAAATCATGAGGCTCCTTCACTGATTGGCTATTAAATGAATAATAGCACACATTAGAATAGCCAATAAAAATGATTGAAATGAAAAGCTGCAATCTTGAAGCAAGACAATAATCAACATCCTTCTTTTTCCTTTCTCTCATCACATTATGTAAAAAATTAAAAAAAGAAACAAAATCATACAAAGCAAAAAACACTTAAGCCCTTAAATCAAAATGAAATTTTATTTAATTTTAGAATATTTATTAAAAAGCACAAACAAATTTGTTACTGACATGTTTAACTATCTTCCCTTCCTGTTACAAGATGCCATTTAGCAGTAAACGGAAAAAAAAATCTATAAAAATAGAACTGAACAAAAAAAATTCACTTAACTATAAAAACTAATTTATTACCTAATCATACAAAATAAATTTTTGCTACATGTACTTCCCCAAAGGACAGTCCATTAACAAATGTGTAGGAAAGGGTTTGATGAATAGTATAATCTTAAGTATCAAAAAAATGTTAGCAATTTTATCTTCAAGTATTAGAAATTATACAAAAAAAAAAAAAAAAAAAAACCCATTCAAAATCATATTACTCATCAGAATTTCAATAGAGCAAACAAAAACAACTATATCCAGATTTCTACATGTAAACAAATCTTAAATCCAGAGTTTGTTGCTATGCTCTAGGCTCTCAACACTTTACAGAGCCTGAGGAAAGCATAAAAGTATATTTACCTCAAATTTGAAGATACACACATTATGAAGGAAGTGAACACCATTGCTCTTGTTCATCCTATAAATCTAAATTCTTTAGTATGGATATTTATCAATGTGTCTATGCTGCAACCAAATGTGGCACAAGGTCAGTATAAAGTGGATTTACCGGCAATACCATGGAAAAATTGCTCAAGCCTCCACAGCACTTCCCCTTTCCCAGGTAATGACTCCCAGACCCTCCCAAAGGAGAGGTACTCTCTGTCACCTTGGGGCTTCTGTTAATATCAATTTCAAATTACTTCTTTTATGTGCCGTGTACATTCAGGACATAGGCGATCATTGCTCTCCACTTCCCCCTATTCTTGTAGCTCTCAACAAGTTTTGTCCCTTTTCTCAAACCCTGGTCTCTCATCCACTCGCTTAAGCCTGCTAGGTATGTCATGCGTTGCTTTCCCTTGCCTCTCTTTCCCTCTATTTGCCCTGTGAGTATCCGATTCTCCAAGCCATCATTTCTCATTACATGTCCCAGAAATTTGAGCTGCCTCATCCTGATTTTAAGTATAAGCTTCCTCCCAGTTTGCATCCTCTCTAAAACCTTATTGTTGCTCACACGTTCAGTCTATGATATCCTTAGCATCCTTCTGTAGAACCATGCCTCTGTTTCCTAGACTCCTTTTCATTTTTGAGGAGAGTGCAACATTCACTGCTATAAATGAGAACAGATATCACGTAACAGTTCAGTACTCTTTCCTTTCTTACCAACAAATACCCCAGCCAAAGCCAGGGAAGTTAAGCATGACACTGTTTTTGTTTTTTTTTTTTCCAAACTTATACTGAATTATAATTTAAAATAAAAAAAACAAACAAAATTACTGTGGGAGAATATGTTGTGTGTGTGTGTGTGTATATATATATATATATATATATATATATATCTCAAACTGACAAAAATGGTGCATAATTATAACCAACATTTTTATTTATATTTCATATATACATTTATATTACCTGCCTCTCCCTACATGCATATATAATTTCATTAACAAGAACATTTTAGTCTGAAGTTCTTTTAAAAGACAAAACGTTATATAGAATTTTTTTCTCATCATTCAATTGCCAAAAAATAATTTCAAAGATGAAGAGTTATGATTTACATTCAGACTGTCATCCTTGTTGTTATATCATGTTTCAGCTGTTGTGTCCTTCTGTCTTCTTATGGTGTCTGTCAATCTGGATAACCTTCAAGTAATTTCAAATTGAACCTGTTACATAATCTACAGGGGTACATTGCTCATATTCCATTTCAAATATCTAGGGATAGCTCATTTTTCTCTTTTTAATACTGCTCTGTTATTGCCAGCCCCATTTTCACAAGATGGTTTGGAATTCAGAATTTTTCTTCTCTTAGATGGGTCACAGAACCCAGTCTACTCTATTATTTAACCAACAGCTAGCAGCAGGGAAATGGATTCATGCCTTTCACAAGAGCATTTGGTTGAAAGTGAATGCAACAGACTAGGCCATAATTTGAACTCTGCTCACAGATTCCATTTATTGTACTGATAACCTTTATACTATACATACATTAAAATTTATGATGCCAACTTTAAAAACTGACCTATATTAAATTTAAAACAGATACAACATTCTTCCCCAAAAACCAAGAAACCAGGGTTTTGCATTGTATTGTCAACCATCTTTAATCTAGACATTTGCTTTATTTTTGTATTAGTTTCGTCTAAAATTAGTCTGTAATTTTATTCAGTTATATTTAATATAAGCTAAAGTCAAAGTCAAACTGAAACATTTACAATCATCATAAATCATTAATGCAAACTCCTATATGGATGCTTCCCAGAACATTACAATCTTAATCTCTTTAAGTCTAGGGACAATTATTAACTACCACATAATCTTCACTTCTTGCTTCCTCCTCTTACATTCATATCACACACCTCATTCAGTAACTTGCTACCTTGAGTGGCTCTTGGGCCATGTATTTGGTGAACTTTAGTTAAAAAAAGAAAAAAGTCTAATATAAAATTTTCAATAAAAACAAAAAAATTGAAATCTTTTCAATCATAATAGACAGCAAAAGAATTTAGGGAGACCTTACTAAGAAATTTAAATGCACTAGTTTAGAATTAAGAGGCAAGCAATGTGAAAACATTCTAAAAATCTGAAGGCCTCAAGCATAACATCTAATGTAACAGCCAACCAAATTAAGCCTCAGTTTAAATGGCATCAGAAGATAATGAAAGGGTCTCTTTTTTTCTCTCCTTTTCAAAAATTAATATTAGTAAGGATAAGAATACTAATTTGAACAACTCTTGGAATAATATTAGGAATTGATGAACAGATTTCAAGATACTGTACCCAAAGTACAAATTATAATCAACTTGCTTCAAGTGGAGGGAAAAATCCAGACTGGCAGTAAATGTAGTAAAAAGTGGTTAATTTATCCTGAAAATGTATAGTTTGTCAAAAATTGGGGCTGAATCAAAAGATTTGGCTCCATGAGAATGGTAAACAAGAAATATTTTTTGCTCAAGCATTTTATGTTCTCATGAACCTGAAGATCCTAATATGGATTAAAACAGTGTAGATCAATAATTAAAAAAATGAATAAAAACATGACAATCTTCTATCAATCTGTTTATTCATACTCATGTATATTTTTCATTTTTTTTAAATACCTGTAAATTATTCAAGAATTTTCTAATAAACTGATTCTTTTACAAATATGTAATAATTATAAGGTGATAATTCATGGTCATCTGTCCAAGGTATGAGCTACATATTGAGGACATCAAAAATCAAGCAGGTAGAGAAATTTAACTATCTGGCTAGTGTAATAACAGACAACAGAAAACATGATAGAATAGATGTTTTCGGAGGGTATTGATTCATTTTCTATGGCTTAATCATTTGCAGGTTATTTAAAGCCAGAGAATATTTTTAAATTGTAAGAATTTATTTTTTTAAGATAATAATGGTTTAGTGATACAAGTCTAATTAACCTATAGCTGGGGGAGAAGGTGGATTCATATACCTTTCCTGATGGTATTTGCTCATAAGTGAATATAACAAACCCAATGAGGATTGGAACTCCACCCTCCAATTAATTGAGCCATTATCCAATTAAACCACCCACACATCCAAGCTTACAGCACCAGGTATTCCCAAGCAGTCACCCATCTACACACTGACCAGGTTCAACATTGCTTAATTTCAATGCTCATACAGAAACCAGTGTTTCAATGTGATGTGGCTATAAGCCAGAGGAAAAGGTTATAGAGAAAAAAAGACAAGTATTAAGACAAAGGGGTAAAAAATCATTAGAAATAATGAAATGAGTATAGAACTGTTATGTATTCTCCTATATGACAATGAACGCTGGATAATTTCCTAAACAATGAAGAAACTTGAAGTGACAGATTTGGTTCTACCAATAAATGCTGAACAATATGGACAACATTTTAGCAATGAGGAAATCTTAATGAAAATAAGGACAATAATGAAACATACCTACAATCTGAAAGAGAGAGATTAAATTTATAGAACATAATGAGGTAAGAAAGCCTAGAGTGTTTAACACTCACAGGATATATTAAAAGCAAGAAAAGAGGTAAACAATAAGTAACCTGTTAATGAGGGAGTAGATGGATGACAACAGAGATAAAGAGGGCTAGTAAAGGGTCAAAAGTTACTTAGAGGAATAAGACAGGAAATCATTGAGAGTTATGATCACCCACATCCTGAAAGAACTAGGTACATAGAAGAATGTTACAGAGATTAAAAATTGTCCTACTAATGAAAGAAAATTATAATATACAGATTATTCATTCAGATAAAAGTAAATACTGTATCAAGATGACCGATACAAAGTCTCCTCTTACAATTATTATTTTGTTAGTAGGTTTGGGTTTTTTTTTTTTTTTTTTTACTTCATCTTGTTGCTTTTTAATACAAATAGATTGGGCCGAGTTATTCTTTGATTGCAAGAGAAACCAGCATAATATTTTAAATAAAGAATTAGCTGCTTCGGATAGGATTTGAACTTGCATCTCATGCCATAGGAATGTTAACTGCTCCAACCATAGAACCATCAATAATTAATTATTAAAATCTGCATTTATTCTGCCACCCTTTCCTCTGCAATTCTCTGCCATTTTGGTTTTTAATCCCAATTTTGTAGGAGAAATGAAAAAGAAACATTTTAACATTTGTATATTTCTGGCATCATTTTTAAGCTGCTCTGCTAAAATGCAGATCTAATTCCATCTAATTCTTTTCTGAACAGCCCCTAAAAGCCATTTAATTAAAGCGCAACTGTTTCAATTTACAAAAACACATTGAAAACACAAGTATTTTAGAGAATGAAAGTTGCCTCTGACATTTCAAGTTATCTCTTGTCTGATCATTTGTATCTTATCTGATCAATTAGTCACAGTTCATTCATGGTCATTGCATTCATGAAGACCCTGCCAAACAGAACGGCCTGTTGCTTTATTGATTCTCACATTAGAAAATATGCTTATTCATTTCAATTTGCTACATCCACAACACTAGCTAACTAGAAATATGACTGACATAGAAAATAAATTGCACAAAATACCTAATGATATACATCAGAGAAGCATCTAGAAATCTCAAAAAGAAAAAAAAAACTATATGAGCATTGCAGGGATCTGCTGCATAAAAACACTTTAATTGCACTGGTAGTTCACCATAACACATGTGAACACAATTTCAATCTAATAAATGCCAGTCTGATTAGTAAAGAAAAGAATGCACTAAGAAGGCAAATAGAAACTTGCTTGATTGTGAAGCTCTTAGTAGCCAAGCAGTTAAAGTATGCCAAATCAGATGGCAATTTCTCCTGCAGAGGTGGACACAGGTTCAAATCCTGCCAGAAGTTTTTTATTGTGTGCAGGCCAGTAGACAAAAAATAAATAAATAAATAAATACAGTTAAAAATAAAGCAGAATGTCTTCTCAATTATGGGTAACCACTAAAGATAATGTTTGGAGTAAAATCCCTTCTAATATATATATATATATATATATATATATATATATTGATATTTATTTCTCACAAAACGTAGTGTTTTATTTACAAGAATTAGTAAGAAACATGTCACTGAAAGTGTTGTCCATCGCTATCCACTAATTTTTCCCAACTTTCTGGCAGCATTTGAATTCCACAAGCAAAACAACACATCTTTTGAGGTTAACCACATCAACCCATTTTTTTGGCATCTAAAAATGAAAGGGCTGCTTAGCCAGGCCATGTACCATCGATTGGAACAAGTGATGATCAGATAGGACAATGATGAATACAGTGGGTTGGGTAGGACTTTCCATTTAAGTGTTTCCAAGTATGTTTTCACCAGTTTTGCAACATATGGCCTAGTGTTATGTTGCAAAATCACTTTATCTTGTCTCTGCTTGTATAGTAGCCATTTTTCTTCAATGCTTGGCTCAAACGCATCAATTGTAGTTGATAGCGATCTCCAGTGATGGTTTCGGTCAGTTTGAGCAACTCATAATAAACTACACCCAGCTGATCCCACCAAATGTAGTGCAGAAAATTTAAACCATGGATATTTGGCTTTGCTGCCTGATGTTGATGCATGGCCAGGCTTACACCACAATCATCTATGCTTAGAGTTGTCGTAATGTATCCACTTTTAATCGCCAGTTACAATACATTGAGAAAAAGAAAAAAAAAGTTTCTTTTTCTGCCGTTGAAGCAGCTGTTCACACGTGACAAGATGCTGTTCAATGTCTCTCAGCTCATACGGCACCCAACGTTCTTGCTTTTGAATCATTCCTAATGCTTTCAAATGTTCTGAAAATGTTGTGTGATCAACTCCTAATGATTCTGCAAGTTCAGCTTGCGCCTGAACAGAGTCTTCATGAAGTAATGCCTCCAGTTCTTTGTCTTCAAACTTTTTTGGTGTGCCAGAGCGTTCTTTATCTTAACATCAAAATCATTATTTTTGAAGTGTCTAAACCAATCACTGCATGTTGTTTCTGACAGACCATGGTCACCGTAAGTCTCAACAAGAATTCTGCGTGCTTCAACTGCAGATTACTTTTGAATAAAAGAGTGCAGTAAAATTCTCTGCAAATACACTGTCTTTGGCTTGAAATGCAAGATGTTTAACGCTATGAAAAACAAAGTTGTTAACACTTTGGCAAAATGGCATACACTGAATTTCAAGCTTGCTTATATTACTTCTATAAGAAAATTCTATTAAAGAAAAACTTGCTTTCTCCAGCAGGATTTGAACCTGTGTCCTTCAGGGCAGAGAAAGCTTCCATTAAGCCCAGCATGCTTTGACAACCTTTTTTTCTTTTTTTTAAAGTATTTCACTCCAAGCAAGGTGGGAGTGCCACTAGTACTCAGGGGGTTACAGAGAGTGTAAGTAAGGGAAAAGACTGTATATAGGGAGAGTTGAGGAAAGGATAAAAAGAAGAATGGAGGCGGATAAAAAGAAGAACAGTGGAACCAGAGCAACAGAAGATATCAATTGACATTAAATTTTTGAAGATTATAGTTAACAGGGAAGCAAGTAAGAGGAAGGGGGTTCCACTGTCGGGAAGTGTGAGAGAAGAAGCTGTTGGAGTAGAAGAGGCAGTTACATTTAACTAGTAGGATGCTTAAATTCATGCAGTCGAGGCACCAGTGAAAATAACGCGTCAGAGCAGATGCCATGAAAATATTTATGGAAAAGAGAGGGAAGCCACATTATGTCAATGAGAAAATGACTGGAGTTGAGACTCCAAGTCAGGACCGATATCATTGCATATTGGTCTTTTTTGTTGAGAACATCAAGATGAACAGCAGGTGCACCAGACCATATATGGCTTGGTCATGAAGAGCAGTCAGTCAAAGTGAAAATTTTTCTAATGGGAATTCTCAAACATTCAGGCCTGTAGACGAAAATAAATATATCATTTAATAAATGGAGAGCATACACAAATATGAGTATCCACTAAAAATAATTTTTAAAGTGATAAAAATCTGTCGGATTATTAAAAAAATTAGTTCTAAAATTCTGTTTATGTTTGGATACAAAACTGCAGATAAGAAAAACTTCAAAGACTATGACAGAAGTTTTGCTTCAAGGCACAAAATCTGGCCTCTGACTGACTGCTTTTAATGGCCAAGTTGGTTAAGGCATGCTGGGCTTAACAGCAGTTCCTTTCCCCTGAGTGATGCAGGTTCAAATCCTGCTGGAGAGTGCAAGTTTTTCTTTAATAGAATTTCTTGAACATTCAGACAGGTAGATGAAAATAAATATACTATTTAATAAATAAACAGACCACCTACTCAAATACAAGCATCCACTAAAAATAATGGTTAAAGCGATATATATATATATATATATATATATATATATATATAGGATGAAGTAGATCTAAGAAAGGGGCTGTCCACGTCTGAGCAGGTTTGTTCATAGCTGATCAGTCCAAAGAGGAACAAGCAGATCTGTTCCCAACTACAACAGGGGTAGATTTAGTCAAATTGTTGCCGAGGTGACACGGTTACACACACACAAAGTGATGTAAGTTTTGCAAAGATGTTTAAGTACATCCACAGCAGCAGAAGAGTTAAGTTATAACATGCATTTATAGATGCAGGTAAAATATAGGCTTAGAAGATCAAACCTGTCAAGATACCAGATCAACCTTGTACCTCTGACATTAAGTACTCTCCTAAATACAATATGAAGTTTGGATGTCCTTTACAAAGTTAGAATTTTAAAAATAATGGCTATGAATTCTTCAGCAGCTGCATTACAGCACTTATCATTATCTTTTCTTAAATAGATTTTTATCTTTGAGTTAAATATAAATTCCCACTTGTACAACCCAACTAACTATCCCTTTAAATTTTAGCAACTATTTTTCTTTTTTTTTTCCTGACTTCATAGATGTAAAATGAGAAAAAAAAACAAACAAAAAAAACAAAGCAACATATCTTTTCAATTTGTCATATATCATGGATTTCCTTTTTGTTTTTGCCAAACAAAACATGCCAGATTTGATGATGAAAATTTTTTTTCTGTGAATTGGGGTTCCATATTTTCACAAGTTATCTTCCAACAGTTTCTCAAGTTACCAATCTACATTCCTCATAGCAATTCACCTGTGATGTGCCTTCATTGAAAAATAGTGCTTTTTGTGTAAGGAGCAGGAGACTACACACACTACTACCCTATAAGGCAGCTTCAGTTTCCAATTTTGAACTTGCTTTTGATTTGTCTTTAAAAAAAAATCTTGTAATATTTAAGTGTATTTACCTGACGGTAAGTTTGCAATTTTGTAGGGTTTTGTACCAGAGAGAAGAGATATACAATATACTCTTGTCACTTTAGTAAGCAATCTTAACAGTAGCATAAAACAAACAAATTTTACTAAGATTTACTATAGACTACCATATATATATATATATATATATATATATATATATATATATGTATGTGTGTGTGTGTGTGTGTGTGTGTGTGTGTGTGTGTGGAACAAAGTCATGAGGCTCATGTAAGTACCACATGAAACTAACAGTGTATCTGGGACAAGATCCCATTTCCCTTCAGGATAGTTTTGAATTCCTTCTCCTAGATTCTACTTAACCCAAATTTGAAGGAAGATGGATTCATGCCTTTACTAAGGGCATTTGCACAATGAACAGATTGGCTCAGTATTTTCCACTTTCTATGACAATAGCTGATACACTACCTGAACGAAGAAGCAAATTTTCTCAAAATGTTAAAATACAGCATAAATTTCTGCCACTTATAGTTGAGAAAATTCTCATCTAAACTTAATTGTAAGTCTTTGCAGACTTTTCAACTGAAATTAGCCTTTTCATTTCATAAGTGAAAATTTAAGAATTATAACATTTTTCCTTCACCTCCCTAAGATATCAAAGACAAGTAAATAATCTCCTTTTATATCTCATTAGACCAGGGCTAAATTCATGTGTAACATTAAAATCAACTATGGTTAGCTATTCTTTCTTTATAAAAATTAATCTTTACAATTTGCATGTGTAACATTATAGTACAACAGCTTAATTTGTGAATTACACTTTGAAAGGCAAATACAGAAATTTATTTTTTATTCTCTATATTTGAGGCTGTATAATAGTTTTCTTGCTCAAGTAGAAACAAGAAAGCTTATTTTTTTTATATTTTATTAAAGAAACAGAAAAATGTTTAAGAAAGAACAATACTTTTTTGATTTGATTGTTTTTGTTTAGCAGCATATCAACATCTGTATGGGTCATTTAATGCTGAAATCTAAATATTTTGAATGCAATTTAATGCCTTCAATTACAGATATTTTGTACATAAATTTTATACTTTCAGGGCAAATGTATGCTTTTAGATAGAGTTTGTATATGATAAAACGTATTATTAATAATTTAAAAAAAAAAAAAAAACAATGTATTGCTGGTAATTTCACTTCAAAAATGTATTGTTGGTAATTTTACTATAAAAATGTATTTTTATACTTTTTTTTAGGATTGCATTGATTATCATTTTGTTACAAAAATGTATTGTAAACAATATTTTTTTTTTATAAAAATATATTGCTTGTAATTTCACTTCAAAAATGTATTGTTGGTAATTTTTTTAAAAATATATTGTGGATATTTTTATACTTTCCTAGTGTTTTGATTTTTCTTTGGAGGTTCATTATTTACCAACACCTGGGACCCTAAGAGATGCTATTGCTCTGGGTTAGGGCAGATATGAGAACAACAGCAATTAAGAAGTAGTTTCAAGCTCTTTCAATCTTCCAATCAGAGGCCTTGCTGCTGGATATCATACCCAGGACTATACTTTTTTGACAAAGGTTGCTTTAGCCAATGAAGTGAAGTGGTTACTTATATCTATATCCTTTCAATTTGGCTGGTGGCCAACATGTAACCTAAATAATAGCTGGATTACAAATATATTTGTATTCTTCTATGTGCCATATTCCTTCAGGACATTAGCAATCATGACTCTCCAAAATTTCCTGTCATTTGTAGATCTTAATAAATTTTGTCTTTTTATTCTCTTCTAAACCCTATTCTGCCATCCATTTACACAAACTCACCAGGTAGATTATGCATTATTTTTCTCTGTCCCTCTTACCTTCAATCTGTCCTGTGAGCATCAAATTTTTCTAAGTTCTTTTTATTCATTATATGTGCCAGAAGTTTCAACTTTCTCTTTCTGACATTAAATATGTCCTTTTTCTTTCCATTTTTCCTCAAACTACTTTGCTCGCATGTTTAGTCCATGATATTCTCAGCATCCTTCTGTAGAACCACATTTCTGTTGCATCAAGTATCTTCTTCATTCATGAGGAGACTGTCCAGTATTCAATGCTGCATAGGAGGACTGATATTATGTAACACTTCAGTACCCTTTTTTCCTAATAAAATGCAAGCATATTCAATTTCCAACTTAACCTATTTTGTTTAAGCATTATATAGCATCGGTATCCAAAACTTATGCCAAACTAATAAAAATTTAAAAAAACACACAATTATATTACATATTTTATCTGGTTCCATAGATAATTAGAAATGAGTAATGAATCTGATCCTAAGTTGGTATTCCATGCTTGTTGTATTGTAATATCCCTGCTAAGCTTTTCATGTGACCCATAACTCATTAAGGCCTTAGGGGCACCACATGTACTGAAGCTGCAGCAGTAGGTCTCAGGCAAGATAGCCCAACCCTCAGTAGAGAATTCAGTTTCTCTTTTCCTAGACTAGTTGCCAACCAAAGCTATAGTACACAGTCTGTCTTACTATTTAACCCATAGTGGAAGGGAGAAGAGATGGATTTATACCTTTCCCAAGGGTATTTGTGCATAAGTGAATGCAACAAACTCAACTGGAATACAAATTTGGTTCTCCACATTCTCATTCCAAAGTGCTAACCATTACGCAACCATACATCCATACCAAGATGATTCCAAAAGATGTAAAAAGAATTTTACATATTTAACAGAAGTTTGTTTTCCATAAAGGTCATTTTTATTTTTAAGTTATGCTCTCTTTACATAAAGTTATACAAATAGAATCAGTTACAAAAATAATTTGTGTACTATTTTTATCAATCTTAAAGGAAAAACATGCATGTAAGTACAAAAGAATCACAACTGACACACCAATGACTCCCTGGAGCTGATTACTTATTCAGAAGTTAATGTTTGATTTTATCAAATACGTCTGACAAGTATCATATTGTACAGAACAGAAGTAAACCTCTTCTGTCACAATCGCATGTGTACAAAAAGTACACAACATATAGCTGTGCATACTGGCAAATATAAGAGACTACATAAATGTACACTGATCATGAAGTTTTAAAAGAAATATATAGATAAATAAAATTATATGTATATTAGCATAAAGTGGGAGTCTTTCTTGTCACACAGACAATTGGTAGTTTAGTACAGATTCCTCCTATGCTACATAACTCTCCGCCCCAACAACTTTTTAACTCCTTCTAGCCATTACAAATAGCAATTAGCTCAGCTAGACAAGAGTCAGGCAAGGTGTTCCTCAATGCATTTTCTTTTTATTCTTTCTCAACAGTCTGAATTGTCACAAGAAGAACCAAGCCAAAATTAGATAGTAACGCAACCAATGCGAGTAAAAAGTACAACTTCAATTTAACTGTCTACATTTTAGGTAGAGTAATGCACAACATACAAGTTTAACAGCTTTACACACTTTTACATATAAATGTTACTATTTCCAGTCTAAACATAGATACAAATAACAAAAAAGTATTCAAGACAGCAACATCAAAAGCTTAAAAGAAATAAAATGTTGATATTTTTTTTGCCAGTCCTCCGAGCGTTAACTCTTAAACTGAAACTGCATATTTGTCTTGTATACAATGTTGAAAGGATAAAAATCCTAAATTCTAGAGCCTTTGATATCTTTTCATAATCTTTGCAATTTTACTTCCTTTCACTTATTTTTGTACATTATTTTTACCTCTGCAAGTATTTCTTTGAAAATTATTCAAAGTTCTGTATAAGTTAAACCATGAAGAGAAAAAATGTACAATGAAAATAGCATAGTTTGATATTGGTAAGACACAGTTGCTTCCCTTTGACATCAATGTCCTGAAAACTTGTGTAATTTCACTTCTTTATTCTATCTTAAAGAATTTTTTTTCTGGCAGAGACATACCCTATGAAGTTATGCATGTTTGAATGATAAATAGGATTGTCTTAGATGGAGAACTTCAACAAATTCAAGTAAACCTATTAAGAACCAAATTAGTTTTTTTTTTTTTTTTAAATTTCCCTATGATATCAAATTTTTATCCAGGTCTCTACATTTTACCTTTCTTGGCAGTTCTTCTATTATCACAATATGGGATTTTTTTCTTCAATATGCTGCATCTCTGGAAGACATTGGCAGTCACAGCTCTCCACAATTCACTGTAATTTGTAGATTTTAATATATTTTGTCTTATCTCTCCTAAACCGTTCTGCCATCCATTTATTCAAGCTCACTAGGTAGGTTACACATTTTCCACTATTCCTCTTGCCCTCAACATATCCTGCGAGTATCAGATTTTCCAAGCCCTCTTTCCTCATTATGTGCCCTAGAAATTTCAACTATCTCTATTTGATGTTAAGTATAAATGTCCTTTTTGTTACCATTTTCTCTCAAACTTCTTTGTCGTTCACATGTTTAGTCCATGGTATTCTCAGCATTCTCCTGTAGAATCACATTTGTGTTGCTTCAAGTCTCCATTTGAGAGTAGATTGATCAGCATATAGGAGGACTGATATTACATAACAGTTCAATACTCTTGTTTGTAGCAAATGAAATTTTCCTGTTTCTTAATACTTATCTTCTGGAAGGCATCTTTTGCTATCTCAATACACCTTTGGATTTCAATGTTATGCCTTGCATTCTCAGTGATAAAAAGAAAAGTATAAGGAAACCAAGCAAAATTGACTAAACGACATGCCCATGCATGTCTATATAAAAAAAATTCCACATTCCAGTTGATGCATAATTATAACCAATGCTTACGTTTTTATATTTCCCCCTAACCATGCTACACATAAATCCATTAATAAGAAAAAAATTTTTTTTAAATCGTTTTTTGACGATGAAACAGAATTTTCTTTCTACATTGTTTCTCATTTGCCTAAAATTTTTCTGATATATAGAAATTTATATATCATTCTATGATACACTGACAAAATTACTGAATATATTTATCAGTCGGTTAAGTTGTCATATATGATACATTTTTTGGCGGTCATGTCTTTCGATTCATGATTGATTAGTCATAAGATTTTCTCACAGTAGGTTGCCATTTAGACTGGTTGCTAAACAAGGCTATAGAACCCATCCTGCTATTCAATCCAGAGCTGGAAGAGTAAAGATGTATTCATACCTTTCCCAAGGGTATTTGCACATAAGTTTTGACTCTCCAATTTCTCATTCCGAACAATTATCCGTTACACCACACTGCACATCCAAATATATTCATACTGTTCATAATTTGTGTACTGAATTGCATAGTATGATACTATCAAATAATTTGCAGGGCATAAAAAATTTTACATTAAAATTTCAAGATAATACAATACCTCACAGTAGGCATTGCTTATATTCATTTATTACACAATAGACAACATTAATCTCCATAAAAAAAAAAAAAGCCAGCATGACAAATTCCACCTTAAAGCCACCATTCCAAATAACTATAGAATGAATAAAATCAATGACCTTTAATTGATAGACATACCAGATCCAGCAGAAACATGCAGTTAAAATTTTGAATATTGATTTTTGCCTAGTTATTGGTCAACACAGTGCAAAATTTCAAGGCAGAAACCATGTGGGCACACAGAGAAAGGAACAATGCATCATCTTATCTCATTGTCCCATAGGTCTTGGATCCCAGTACACCTGGAGGCAGATACAAGTTGCAAAAGTCAATGCACGAGTTGCTACAAGAAATACAAAATCAATGCAGGAAAGCTGCCTCAGATCCGGAAGGCCTGTCAGATCCAATTTCAAAAGCAGAGTAAAAGGAAACCCAATAAGAATACTGGCCAAACACATAATACAACAGATAATGAATAAATATCAATCTATACAAGTAGTTCTTTCTATTATTAATTACCACTCAATGATTATTTTAATAGCAATCAATGCAAATAGCATCAAATGTAATTTAGAAATTCCAAGAAACCATTCCAGTTGAAGCAATTCCAATGTTTGTTATTCTGGTGCTGAATTTTTCATTATCAGTTTGCATATGACCTCATCTTAATTCATTATCTTCATTTCAAATATTTCATATAAAAAAAAAAAAAAAAAAAAAAAAATGTGCACGCACACACACACACACACACACAAAAATGGTCATGTTAAACTTATTTAAATAAATTGTTTCACTTGATTTTATTATGGCTTTTTCTCCTGATCAGCTTTAAACTTGTTAAACATCTGCAAGCAAAATTTAATATAATTTCTAATTCTTCATTTTTATAAATGACATTTCCAATATTTAACAAGTGATGCTTTACAAGTCTTCAAATAATTTTCATCTTCAATACAGTTTCTATCATTGCTTTTATTCTATTTGCATTCAATGATGACCTGAATATATATATATATATATATATATATATATATATTTCTACTTATTTATTTTTGAATAGCATTTACTTTCATTTAAGTTTTTCCTTGCTGTTTATCGCAATTTTTACTCTGGCTGTCAATCTATGACAGTGAATAGATAGAGCAGGATCAAAAATACAGGACAATCTTAGTGAGATTTGAATTCATATATATCACTTCTGCCTCAGGGAAGCCTGGCTGAACACACCAGCTGCCTCAACTGCTGAGCTATAAAGTTGACAGCTTTACAGAAGTTCAAATCTAATCTATAAAGCCATCATTTCATTCCGACTCCACATTCTTTACCACTAACATTCTTTAGTTTATTTTTTTATGTTATACACAAGTAGTTTTAGTAACAAGCATTTTTACTTTTTGCTAAATAAAGTGTTATTAGCTACTATTATTCATTTTTAACTAAAATTTGTGCTCATCTTAATTTTTAGTTGATTTTTATCACAAATTGTTACAGTCTAACTGATTAAGAAAAAGAAAAGTTTCACAGCTTTGTAACATTTTGAAGTAAAATTTACATTTAGTTCTACAAATAAAATATCTATTTGGGAGCTGGAAACAACATTTTTTATACTAATGTTCACCCAAAACAAGGCCCAAGAGCCACTCAAGGTAGAGGGTTACTGTGTGGTGTATGTGTGCAAGAAAAAGCAAGAAGTGAAGTCTATGGACTTATACAGGAGAAATAACAGTTAACTCTATACTTGAAGAGGTTAAGATCCTGCTGGGAGTCTCTTCCACAAAGCAACAGTTATCTTGGGAAGAAACTTTTAGAGTGGAACTCCTTACTAATGGAATGTGAAGGGAATGGGGATGATTCACCCTTGTGTATATGGTATGGCAGGTTCCAGTTGTAAGGGTCAGGGCTGGAGAATCCAAGAAATATAGCTTATCAGAACACATGCTATAGAAATAGCAATAAAGCAGTGAAAAGCTTACAATGTTTCATCTGTGAAAAATAATTCACACCCACAAGCCTGCATAGACACTTTTGAACTATCAAGACAGACCAGATATGCCAGCAACATTCCATTTTTGGTCTGATCTGGATCTTGTAGAGAGAATACAGCAGAGGGAGTTAATTACTTATTAGAGCGCTACAATGAACTGAGCATTTTTCCAGCATCTCTAGCAATAGTTCATATATATGAATTCCACGAGGTCTGAGGAAGACTTTAGTTCCATTTACCCCATTGAATTATCTGGACTAGGGCCTTTCAAAACCTTTATGTGCACAGGCAGGTAGAGACCTCCCTTTTAAACTTAAATGTGATCTGAAGATCAAGAGTTTATGTTGCTTTTCAGTTTTCATTAAACGGATAAATCTTAATATAAAAATCTATCAAAAATATATTTTGTGCAATTCTACAAAACTCAAATTAAGATTATATATTTAATATATATTTATATATTTAATCATTTGACCCCAGGCAAGGCAATAAAATAACTAAGACACAAGAGGTTATTGATTGCAAAAGAATATGAGAACAAAAAAAAAACAATTATTTCATGAAATACATCTATTTGATACTTTGGCACACATCAGTGATGTTTTTAGCCAAGATTCATTAGGGGTTATGGAACTTTCAACATCATAACCCCTCTATGGTGACCCAGACAATACTGATTGGTACAGAGTTGTGTGCTATCCATCAGCTACAACTTACCTCATTTTTAATCACACACTGTAACTCTTGGCAATTGATAGTCCAATCATGAATACCTTCGAGTTCACTAACAATCTACACTGTATATAGTCTTTGTGAATTCATATGTAAATGATTCACCTCATCTCCCTGCACTGAAGAGGTTTTATCCCCTTATTTTCCATGGAACTTCTGGGAGCTTTTGTCTCCTATCTTCCGCTCACTTCTTAAGAGATTGTCTAGATATGGGAGATCTTTTTTCATAGGAGTTTTCTTCCAATGATTGTCCTTGTTCATCTTCAGAGTCTATATTTGAAGTATTACTCTATATATCATCTGTAGAAATTTACAAAGCCAAAGATTCCAATTCTTTTTGTTCTTAGGCACTTCAAATTTTAATATTTTGCCAATTAACAATTGACTTGGTGATATGCCTTCATTAGTTATGGAATATTCCAAAAATGATATTTTTTTAATGATGAAAAAAAAAAAAAATGCTGGATTAACAATTAATGGAAAAAAAAAGGTGTTTTTTTTTCCATTAATTGTTAATCCAGCATTTTTTTTAACTTATTCAAAACCATACTGGTTTTCCATTTTAATTCTTCGTTGTTAATGGCACCAACACAAATGTCATACTGGTAGCATATTATATCTTTTTTATATCACTAACAATAACTTTCTTTGAAAATAATAAAAAATACACTCATGGTTTTAATTCCATACAGTATTCTTTTCCATCTTAAGCCCATTTGTGTGTTTATTGTTGTGACTTCTTTAAATTCTTCATCAATAGGCATTTGATGGTATGTCAACTTGTGATTCTGCACATATTTTGTGGTTTACACAAATGCACAGATCCCCATCCTTCCTTCTTTCTTTCTTAAAATTACTAATGGGGAGTTTCATTTGTTCCCTCCTGGTAGAACTCATTCAAGTAGATCTTGTTGCAGTAACTTTAGTTTTTCCACAACTATTGATAGTCGATGGACTGGCACTTTTCATGCTTCAAAATATGAAGGGAGAAACATTTTTCTTTAGTCTTCATTTTGCTTCATAGTTTTAACATTCCAATTTCTTCTGCCTTGACTTTGTTTACTAATTTTGTTGAATTTATGTTCAATACATCATTTCCTATTAGACATGACTTTTTAGTTCTACATAGGCTTCAAAACAGCCTAATGTTTTTATCACAGATCTGTTGAACTGATTCAGTTGACAAGGCTTTTCTTTAATCTTTGTTTTCCTAAATTCTTCCAGAAATTTCTGAATATCAATGTCATATCATTTCCCATATCTAGTTGCACATCCAATAAAACTTTGATTTATATTTTTAATAACACTTTTTCATTTTTCTTTTCAATGAAAAGATGTTCCTACTTATTTCCTCTTCATATTGTTGGGCAGTCTCTACATCTTTCTTTGGGGATTTACACATATCTTTAAAATGATTAATTTTGAAACATCACTTTTTTATATATATATATATATATATATATATATATATATATATATATTCTTGACATTTTCTGTTTTTCTCTTTGATGTTAATAACCACAAAAGGTACATATTATTTAACCTTTTTTCTATATCATGTATGTGTCCATTTTCTCTATCTGATCCTTAACTTTTGTTCTAAATTTTCCAATTAATTCTTGTTGCTGAACAAATTCAACACGCTGTTCTAGTGACAACTTTCCCAGTTGTAAATATATTGGAGTCATTTGCAAATACTCCTCATTTTGAAGGCTGTTTATCAATTTTATTTGGATCAAATCTTCTTTGATTGACTGGTTTTCCAATTCCAGTTTCTCAAATTCACAATATTTAACTGCCTGTTTTAAATGAAGAAGACATTTGATAACTGGTTCATTCATTTTAGGGTTTTTTTTTTTTTTTGTTTTTTTAAATATTCATAAACTTAGCTCTCTTTGCATTTACTAGTTTTTCCTTGGGTGCTAGGTTTCTCACTATTAGTTAACTTATATCATCAAATGTCATTTCCTCCAACTGTCTTTTGTGTGTAATTGCTAATAATTTTATAATGGTCTCACAACCAGCAGTTGCCAAGAAGAGATCAGTTATTTGGTTTTCTCTTCCAAATGATTTTAAATATTTTAGCTTTTTTATCCTAGCTTTAGCTGCTAGTATCCTAAGCCATATTTGTGCATATTCATAAGTTTCTTTAGATATCAGCAATGCCATTGTAGTATAACAGACTCACTGGAAGTAGTATGCACTCAACTACCTCATGGGTAATAGGTGTAACTATTTATAGTCTTTGAGACTTCATATGTAAATGAGTCAACTCACTTATTTTATTTCCATTCATGTTAATCATACAATCAAAAATAAATAAATAACCTCCCAAATAAGAAAACAGAAGACAACAATTGATATTACATTGAAGTCTTTGAAGATTAAAGTTGACTGGAAAACAAGAAGCCAAAATAGAGTCCTACAAGTGAGAAGTGCAAGAGAAGAAAATGTTAGCATAGAACTTAGGGTTACATCTAGCAATTTCAGTTGTAAGATGATGAGATCTTGCTGCTAATCTAATACTGCACTTAAATTCACAAAATCTAGGAAAGCTCATCAGAACAATTACCATCAAAATATTTATACAAAAGTGACAGGGAAGCTACATTACAGCAATAGGAAAGTGACTGAAGCCAAGATGCCTGATCAGAAATATATACATATTGTAAAACATAATATATACATTATGTATCAGGACTTTAATGATCCAACATTGTCAAGCAATTTTTTGCTTTTAGTGTTACACTCCTTTGCCAAGGTCAAATTGTTCCCATGCGATTTAGCACTTTTTGGCACATGTGTAAATTATTCTGATCGCACAACCACTCCCCACTCCCAGTGATGTCCCAGCTTTTCTATCTCTAGCTGTACAGGTACATTTTGACTCTTCCTCTTAGTTGAGTTTAGTTGGTTTTTGCATGTTGTGAATATGACAAAACATTATATATATATATATATATATATATATATATATATATATATATATATATATATATATATATATACACACACATACACACACTGTGTGTGTAAGCATATCATATTGAAAAAAAAAAAATTGGACTGTCAATCATCTCTTCTTGAAAATAGTCAACTATAGTCCTCAAATATTCAAATAACATTAGAATTTCAACCAAATTCTCAATAGATATTGTTTTTTTTCTATTTAATAGAACAAGTGTGTGTGTGTATATATATATATATATATATATATATATATATATATATATATATATATATATATATGTGTGTGTGTGAGAGATGGACTCTCCCATCATTTTCAATGTATGAGTGTCTTTCAGTTCAGTTTTTATGTTTAAGTTTTACAAACAAGTCTACATGAGGAACAAGCTAACGGGTTGACCATCATATGGGCTGACGTATTAGCCTGAGATTTAGTGTTGGTTCTTAATTCTCTCAGATTGTTGAGACGATTCTTTTTAAAGTTACTTATACCTCAGTAGAAGGTGTTTCTCCATTTTACTCGGTTTTCAACAGCAAGTTCGGACTCCTCTATAGGGATGTTTGCAACATTTAAATTGTATTTAAGTTTGTCTTTGAAGTGTAACCAAGGACGACCTACATTACACTTACCATGAAAAAGTTGGCTATACAGGAGGACTTTCATCATCCGATCATCACTGATTCTGATGACATGACCGGCCCACTGACGCCACATTTGGTGAAATATCAGGGTTAGAGATTCTTTCCTGCCATGTACAACCACACATTGAATGAAGACAGTGTTTATGAAAAGCATCAAGTTGATTGATGTATATCCTATATGGCATCCACGATTCTGATCCATAAGGAAGTGTGGTGAGAATGAGCTTCTTTGATTGAGGTGGCCACGTTTGCAGCATCATCAGCAAACTAAAGATCATGAATAATGCTTGCTCAAATCGGCGATTCTGCTTTAAAACGCCGATGGTTAAAGAGGCTGCCACTTGCGTGGAATTCAAATTTCACACCCATGTCAAGGTGTGTGTGTGTGTGTGTAGACTTAAATTTTTCTATATTCACTAATATAACAATTGCTTACATTATTTTGCTTTTATAAAAATGGGGTACTGTATATGGGCAGGAGATGCACAGTCTTCACTTTCAATAGAGTTTAAAATTTTCTCTCTATCCTTGTAGATGACAAACTATTAGGTTGGTGCAAAACATAGTAACATATGTGAGAAAACGACATTATTTTTGCACCAACCTAATATTTTCCACCATACAACCCTTTCCTCAGAGAAAAGATGTTGCAAGCCGCTTGCTGTTCTATCGCTATTTCTATAAATATTGTTCAGATGAACTATACTCCTTAGTCCCATCACTTATAACCTTCACAACTAATATCTGACATGCCACATACATGTAGCAAATCACATCATTCCCTGCATGAGATGAAAGTTTCACTCAAGCAGCAGCTTCTGCCTTGTGGAACAAACTCCTAAAAGATTGCCTCCCTTAATCTTAATCTGTTCAAGTTAACAGTTACTTTCCACACATAAGCTGTGCCTATTATTCTGTAGCCCTCTACCTTGAGTGGCCTTGCTGCTTGTACAAGGTGAATATCATTATAAAAAAAAATTTTTTTTTGTTGAAAATGCTTCAATCTCTCCAAATATAGAGTAACTTTATTAAGCAGTTCAGTTATGCATCTGCATTACATAATAAAGAACCTAAACCCACCTCAAGAAAATAGATTAATCTACACATTTTGTGATGTTTGTTAGGAGTTTTTTTTTTTTTTAAACTTAGTTTATTTCAGCCAAATAATAGTACTGAGAAGCATTCCCCAATTACTTTCTTTACAAGGATTTTTTTAATTACTAGCAACTGAAATAACCTACTTCCTTTTGACTATGGATTGAGAAAACTGCTTGTATTTCAAAAATTCTTTGCATCATTATAGTTTGGTCAATCCATATGCATACTTGCCCCCAAAGACAAAATTTTAAATGAATATTAGTCTATTTATCGATGACTATGTCATGATATTATTTTTTTCAGATGTAAGTAATTGACTGATGACTTTTTTTTTTAACAGTCCTACATTATTCCTTTGCAGATACTGGAATCAGTTTAGAATCATTATTTTGTCAAAGCAATTTTCTGTCTGCTAATTCCAATAAAAATCTAACTCGAGTATTTTTCAACTGAAATGTTTTAGGCTTCCTTCTGTTAACACAATCTCTCATAGAATTTCCAAGCTTTATTTTCCAATGATTCAGTTCAAATCCACTTACTGAAAATCTTGAATGGCCAATTTTAGTAAACTTAATTCAAGTGGTACATCTTTCCAATAAATATTTGGAGTGTAAATCTAAAATGTCTAAGTCTGTTATTCTTTTAACAAAACAATACACTGATTTTATATTTGCCAGGCAAACAAAAATGAATATTAAAATCTCTAAAGAAAAGAAAATTTGGTGTGACATGTAAGAGAGTAATAAGAAAGAAATATTAATTCTTTTTTTTTTTTCTAGCCACATTTTCAGAAATTATTTTTGATTATTATCAAACTGAAATTTGTTAAGTTTTCATCTATTCTGCATAATAAGGATAAGACTTTCTGGAATTGGTGTGTATTTGATAAGAAAGAAAACAGATTTATTCTACAATAATTTTCATCAGTTCTTCCCTGTTGTATTAAATAGTGATAAATTAGTTTTGTTTTTGAACTTCCACAGAGGGATCTAATACTTTTATTATTAGCATTAATAAACTATTGAAGTGATAATACACATTTTAGTAAGTAAAGTATACATTTTCAGTCTCACCAGAAAGCATCCAGCCATTTAATGTCAATGAAAAAATAGACTTAAGTTAATGATGTTTTAGTCTCCAAAGTACTCATGTCACTTTAGATGTTCATCTCAATGTCTCTTCCACTTTACAAAACAATCTGCAGAATTCTGATGCGATCATCATCAACTGCCTTATCTTGCCCACAGCAGTTCAACGGTAATTTTTGCTTTGGAACAAAAACCATAAGTTGCAAGTAGCCAATCTTGAGCAGGAGTGAGGGAATGTTCTAAGAAAAAAAAAAAAAAAAAAAAAAAAAAAGCCTAAACAAGACATGAATACTATTAAATCATTGTGCATGTACAAGTTACATAGTACACAATAGTATCTCACTGCCAACTGAATAACACCATGGGACAGTGTCCACACATGTGCAATAAGGTCCCCTTTAATTGGTTGCTAAGTTAATTGGTTGCCACAGTTCTAATGACATTTCAAATGGCTGTATATGTTCTCAACAGACATTCAACAAAAATTATTTCAAAATTTGCTTTACTGATTTAATTATTTATGTCACTGAAAAACATATTCACACATGCCTTATTATAAAAGAACATGTATTATTAAGCATTTAATGCACCAATGCTTACATCCTTAATTTAAATCATATATGCTTCAACTGGTAGCTAAAACTATTTAGATGACAAATAAAAATTCAGCTTTAATAAATCATATTGTATTGTCTATGAAAAGCCACTTTTGACAATCTTAACTCACATTTCAATATTTACCCCTCAGAGATTTTTTCGTAAATTTCAGTGCAAATATATGCAAACTTCTGATTATTATTGGCTTTTTTTTTTCTTTTTTTTTTTAAATTTGGATCAGCATGTTTATCCTAGTTATCATAATCAACATTTCAGCTGTTATACCCTTTGACCTTGAGGTGTGTGTTGCACCCAGAACCTTTCTGAATTCTGATCAAAAAAATTGATTCAATTCACACGCAGATTCTTATCCTGTTTTTCATGATTCCAGGATATTTGGTAGTAGTCAATTTTCTCTAGTCTTTGTGCCAGTTGTCTATTTCCTGCCAGTCCAAAGTTCAATCCTGGAGTTGGCCAGTACAAAAAAACTCTTACTTCGGTTCAGTGGAAGAAACATAAGCTACACAAAAGGTGAACAGACTTAAGAGAATTAATACTAGATATCCTCTAAGCATAGAAATCAGAATGACAATCTCCTCCCATGGGTTGAATAAAAAGTTTGGTCCAAAAATTCCAAGATTACCAAGTACAGAGACCTGAAGGAGTTTAAAATGGCCAAAACTTTACAAGTATAACCAGGATGAGTATGCCAAGCAGAATATAAAAAGGCATATGATGATAATGATAATTTCTCATAAAAAAATTACTAATTTTTAATAAAACCAGACGGGTAAGATTAAGACATCATAAAGTAAAAGAAACAAGATCATCATAAGAGTTAGCTGTTTTAATTTTGTATGCAGAAAACTGGCTAAGACATGCCAAGCCATTGAACATAAGCAAAATTAGATCTACTTGAAGCTTTTCTCCTCCTCTTCCAACCAAAAGGTGCATAAACTAACCTTTACTTCCTTGTCATATATGAACAAATTATCAGAATGATAAATGTTTCTGGTTATTTCTCTTGGGTATTTCAAGGTCCCCAAGTCTCACAGCATGCCAGTTTCCATACAACAGTTTTTACAGCTTTCAAGTCCATTGCAATCAGCTCCAAGTTGGTTTATCTTCACCCTGTACAACACAGTTGAGAGCATTTGGCTGCTCAACAGTTAAGATTCATTATGTCACACTCAAAGAAAAACTTATCAAGGTTCCTTAATTCTTCAGGTTCAGAATTACTCTGTAACTTAGTAAAATATTTGCAATTTTTATATAAATAATTTAAAACTAAGATCAATTGAAAAATAGGTCCCATGGAGAAAATGTCTTAGAACAAATGAAATATCTTAGGCTTTGAAGTAAAACTAAGTTCGGGTCATCAACATACATAAAAACAAAGTAAAATAGATTATAAAATTATAGTTCTCCACTCAAAAAAGTTGTATTTCACTTGCATATCATGCGACGTTTGAAGACCTAATTTTGAAGCTAATTTTAAGAGGAGTTACATCATACACATGATATACAAATTAGCATATATACTGCTGGCCCTGGCTATACTATTGACCAATCTGTATATCCATTTACTTTAGTCAAATTAGCTTCAAAATTAGGTCTTTAAAAGGTCACATGATACACAAGTGTGTGTGTGTGTCACACTGAGTGCTATTGGTAATAAAACAGTGGCTGATGTAAAATAACAGATCTAAAATTTTTTACAACAGTTTTCAATCCATGCCTAATGATTGGCATGTGCATGAAACTCATTGTATCAAAAGTTGAGGAACAAAATGTATATTTATTATTATTATATATCTTTTCTTATAAGAGTGTGTGGGGAAAAAAGGAATGGCTTACCTCCCAAACGCCCTCGCGTCTGTCTGGCCTGTGGGTTACGAAAGGAAAGGATCCAAGATGGCGTCCGTGACTTTTAATATTTACGGTCTCGTGCGGTCGCGCAAAGTCGCGTTACACGCATGGTAATGAGGTGTTTCTGGACTCCATAAAAGCAGGAAGAAAAAATGAACAGGACACCATTTTTTTTTTCACCAGTGTTCGGTGTAGATGGCTTTGCGTTGCAGCGTGTGAGACATTTTCCGACGGAAAGAGTTGCGTCCCTTTCACCCTTGAATTTGACACCCTTGCTACAAGCTATTTCGGCAATTACTACAACATGGACAGATTCGACTTGAAGTTGATACCAGAGTTCGACGGTTCCCCTGCTGGCCCGTCTGTGGTCGAGTGGTGGGAAAAGGCCGAGCGGGTCTGCCGGCTGTGTAAAGTTAAAGATCCCGCACTGGTAATCCCTCTGAGGCTCACCAAAGGAGCTTACGCCGTGTATCAGCAGCTCAGGGCTGACGCAGAATTGGAGGAAATTAAGCAGGCTCTATACGTGGCATTCGGTGCGGACCCCTTTGTCTCCTGGAGGCAGTTCACCGAACGGCGGCTTGGGCCAGATGAAACGGTAGATGTCTATCTGGCCGATTTGAGGAAGCTGGCCGCACCGTTCGGTGGAGCAAGCGACCAAATCCTAGGATGCGCCTTTCTGGCCGGACTCCCAGACAACGCCAGTCGACTGCTACGAGCATCGTCAAGGCTCAATGAGCTGGGGTTAGACGAGTTACTGGCCAGAGCCCGGAATATTCTGAAGGACGACGCGGAGCCTGTCTCAGCAGCTGTGGAAGCACCCGCACCGCCAACTGAGGACACAAGGTGCTATAAATGTGGCGAACTGAACCACTTCTCCAAAGACTGCCGAAGCCGAAGCAGTGCGAAGGATACGCATAACCGAGGAACACGGAGACGTATGCGTTGCTACAGGTGCAACAAGCTGGGCCACGTAGCAAGAAGCTGTCCGGGAAACGGGCAAGGGGAGTAAGCTACAGCGCCAGTCTTCTCCCCAGATCACCGCTGAACAAGGCGCTACCCGCAGTGAGCGTGCGGATTAACGGGCGTGAGCGCTTCGCGCTTGTAGACACCGGGTGCACCCGGACCCTTGTGCGCAAGGCATGTTGTGACACTTGGGATGAGAAAAAGATTCCAATTCTGACTGTTGACGGGGGCTCGCTAGCCTCTTGTGGAGTGAGCGTCATCCGCGCAAGCATCGGCGATGGGCCTGCAGTAGCCGTACAAGCCCTGGTCGTGGACGGAGAACTGCTCGGCTATGATCTGCTCCTGGGAATGGACGTCATCAAAAAAGTGGGTGGCGTCCATGTTGACGAAGAGGGTCGGGCGCGTTTCACTGAAACTGGTCTTGCTCTAAGTGCAGCAATGGAGCTAGAACGGCCTGACTTTCGTGCGGAATTCGACCAGCGCACAAAGTCCTGGACAGTTTCCTGGAAATGGTCGGACGATCAACCGCCAGAGAAGCTGTACAACAGTGTGCCAGAGTATAAAATTCCCCCGCTAGCTCGTGCGGAATACGACAAAGAGTTGCGAGCCTGGATTAATAACGGGTGGTTGGTTCCTTATCCAGAGAAGGAATTGGGGCCCCCGAAGGGCCTGATCCCGCTAATGGCGGTTCTCCAGCACAACAAACAAAAGGTGAGGCCGGTGCTCGACTATCGGGAACTGAACGAGCACGTGGACCCTTTTACAGCCCGCGCGGACGTGTGTACCGAGAAGCTAAGGGAATGGCGACAGGCAGGATCAAATGTGTCTGTGCTGGATCTTCGCAAAGCATACCTTCAAGTGCGTGTGCACCAATCACTGTGGCCCTATCAAACTGTGCTTATCAAGGGGCAAAGGTATTGCCTAACCCGCATGGGGTTTGGACTCAATGTGGCGCCATCAATTATGCAGATGATTGTTGACGCCATTCTGACGAAGGATGAGCGTATACGGCGGGCAACATCTGCATATATTGATGACGTGTACGTGAACGAAGGAGTCATATCTGCGGCGCGCGTGAAGGAGCATCTCTACAACTTTGGCCTCCTCAGCAAGGAACCGGAGAGGCTGCAGGATGGTGCACGAGTGCTTGGTTTGCAGGTCTGGGGAGAGGATGACGTTCTGTATTGGAAACGGGGAAACGAGGTCCCAGACATGCCCACCGTTGTCACGCGGCGAAGCATATTTTCCTTGTGCGGCAAGTTAGTTGGGCACCTTCCTGTAGGTGGCTGGCTGCGTGTTGCAGTAGCGTTCATCAAGCGGAGAGCATCTGATGTCACCACTGGATGGGATGACGAAGTTCACGACGCCCCTCTCCTCACCATGATGAGGGAGGTCCTCGCTAGAGTACGCAAGGAAGACCCAGCGCGGGGCAGATGGTGCGTCGACAGCCAAGACCTCAGTGTGTGGGTTGACGCAAGCTCTCTTGCAACTGGTGTATCGATAGTTCACGATGGAGCCGTGGTGGAAGATGCTTGCTCGTTACGTCCAGAAAAGGACTCCCAGCACATAAACCTAGCAGAGCTCGATGCTGTCATCAAGGGGATCAACTTGGCGATCCTCTGGAAGTCGACCACCCTGCGTCTGTTCACGGATTCCGCTTGCGTCTATAAGTGGATCTCGGATACCCTTACCGGGAGGGCCAGGGTGCGGACTAAAGCCGCCAGCGAGATGCTTATCCGACGACGGCTCGACACGATCGTGAAGCTGGTGCAAGAGTACGCACTGACAATGGAGGTGTCCCTGGTCAAATCTAGCCTCAACAAGGCAGATTGTTTAACGAGGGTGCCCCAAAGGTGGCTTGACGCCACTAAGAAAGCTATTGAGCCCGTGCAACCCGCCTGCGCTGCGTCCATGAGTCCCGTTCGATCTAATCGGATCAAAGAAGTCCACCAACAAAGCGGGCACCCCGGAGTCAAGCGGACCCTGTATTTCGCCAAGTTGGTTGACCCAGGAGTACAAAAGACAGACGTCAGAAGAGTGGTCAGAAACTGCGTGGCGTGCCAGTCTATAGACCCAGCACCCGTTCGCTGGAAGAAAGGGCAGCTGAGCGTGAGGAACCACTGGAGCCGGCTGGCGATAGATGTTACTCACCACAACGGCGAGGATTTCCTGACGCTCATTGATTGCGGTCCATCCAGGTTTGCGATATGGCGGCTGCTGCGTCGGCAGGATTCAGCCACCATCATCCGTCAGTTAAATGGTATCTTCCTTGAACGTGGCCCCCCAACGGAGATATTAACCGACAATGGCACCGCATTCAACAGTGAGCAGTTCAGGAGGTTTGCGGATGCCTGGGGAGTGCACCTACGGTTCCGGTGCGCCCACGTACCGAGTGGAAATGGGATCATCGAGCGGAACCACAGGACCGTCAAGACCATCGCAGCCAGGACGGGCTGCGCGGTGTCTGAGGCAGTCTACTTGTACAACGTGACCCCGAAGGATGATGTCTCACCCTCTACGACTCCAGCCGACACATTGCATAGGTACCACGTCAGAGTGAAGGGCATAGAGACCAACCCGCTGACGGAACTGAAAGTAACCGGAGAGAGGCTGAAGAAAGGCGATGTCGTCTGGGTTAAAAACCCGCACAGCAAGTGCACGACGAAATACGGAACCGGACGCGTCACTGAGGTGATCAGCCCACAGGCGGTGCGGGTCGACGGTGTGCCCCGTCACGTTAAGGACCTGCGGCCGGCGACGCAGTTGCAACCATCGCTGGACGACGGGAGCGAATCGGAATCTGAGACCAGTGAGGCATCGCTCTGGTTCATGCCAGCTCCATCAGGCAGTGACTCAGATATCAGCAGCCTTCCAAGGGACGCGGTGTTTTTCGACCCTCAGACCGCGGACGTGAGCGCAAGCGGTGATGAGGCTCGCAGCGTCCCTCTTCGAAGAAGCACCCGGCGAAAGCGATCGCCGCCTCCCTGTCCCCTCTGTGATCATGAGATCAGGGGGGAGTGTGGGGAAAAAAGGAATGGCTTACCTCCCAAACGCCCTCGCGTCTGTCTGGCCTGTGGGTTACGAAAGGAAAGGATCCAAGATGGCGTCCGTGACTTTTAATATTTACGGTCTCGTGCGGTCGCGCAAAGTCGCGTTACACGCATGGTAATGAGGTGTTTCTGGACTCCATAAAAGCAGGAAGAAAAAATGAACAGGACACCATTTTTTTTTCACCAGTGTTCGGTGTAGATGGCTTTGCGTTGCAGCGTGTGAGACATTTTCCGACGGAAAGAGTTGCGTCCCTTTCACCCTTGAATTTGACACCCTTGCTACAGAGTGCTCCATTTTAAATACTTTTTAAAGAGTTTTTAATAGACATAAAAACAACATTTCTTTGTTTCTTTGCAGTACAATTTCATGTTTTTCTAAAGGAATGTGTCAGTGTATCAATGACAGTTCAAAATTGTTTATTAATCTATTTACATTCTTGAATTCTATGA
Organism: Acanthosepion lycidas; assembly: GCA_963932145.1. Classification (NCBI taxonomy): domain Eukaryota; kingdom Metazoa; phylum Mollusca; class Cephalopoda; order Sepiida; family Sepiidae; genus Acanthosepion; species Acanthosepion lycidas. Next base: position 19,398,029 of record OZ010580.1, on the reverse strand, counting down.
TTTTTAGTTTCTCCTCCATATATAGATTACAATTTCTTCTTCTGGTTTTCTTCATCTGTTTTATTATAGCTCATTCTACTACTAGTGTGTGTATATTCAATTTGTGCTAAATATATAGATGTTATACTTAAAAAACTCACAACCTGACATCCACTGTGGTGAAGAGTCAACACCAAAACAGCCCCACCCCACAAATGCAATTAATAACTAAATAAAAAATAAATTCCCATCAATTCACAAAAGATTCTTCAATAACAGCTTATAAAAACTGAAAACATCCATAAGAGACAATTTATGTTCAAATTCTCCTCAAAAACCAGAAAAAAATGGTCTGGAAAAAAAAATCTTAAATGAAAGTTTGTTGTCTTCAACCAAGCATGCATAAATTAAAAATTGCAACCCAAATATATCCACTAAAAAAAATTCAAAAATAATTTTTTTCTTTTTTAATTTGTATCTATTTATAATGAACATACATCAATAATTTCTATTAATTTTTGAGACTTTACATTATAAAATTATAATAAAACTAAGCAAATCTGGTTAATATTTTTAAGATGTGGAGGTAAGGTAACAGGAAATCTTATTTTCATACAAGCAAAAAGTTTATTTAAAAAACAACTTGAAATGAGATTATATATATATATATATATATATATATATATATACACACACACACAAAAGTAAAAGATAAAAGTTTCAATAACTATAGCATATCATATTTTCACACTGAGTATTCTCTTCAAACTCTCCTATCCAAATCATCTGATACTTATTCAATGGAAGATAGATCAGGAGATTGAGGCAGCAAGTCATAGTTCCAAAACTTCCTTTTTTCTTTTTTTGACTCAAAGTAATTTTGACATGATTTAGAGTGTTTTGGATTGTTGTTTTGTTGAAAGATGAATGTTTTCCAATTATGCATAAACTGGATGGTATAAAATATCTTTGCAAAATTTAATGATATTGTTTTTCTTGATTCCCTTGACCTGCAACAAATCTACAGCTCTCTCTCTCCTAAAACAACCCCTTGCCATAACAAACCCACCATCATGTGTAACTGTGGGAACCACACATTCATCATTCAGTCTTTTTCCTGGCTTTCTTCTCACATACCCTCCTCTTACTACAAATATGTTCAAATTTGAATTCATCTGTCCACTATACATTTTGCCACTCTTTCAATATCCAGTTCTTAAGCATTTTTGCCCATAAGCAGTCTTTTCTGCTTATTCACTTGACACAAGAGCTTTTTTGATGGCTAAGCAGCCCCACTGATCTAAGTCTGATTCTAAAATAGTTGAGCACAACACTGATTGCTCTTGAGAGGAATTAAGTTTAGCTGTCAACTCTGGGGCAGCTTTATATTTCTTTTGCTCCTTTTCTGTTAAAATTTGCACCAGTTTCTGTCTTTGCCATGAATACTGCAACCCTGCCTAGAAATCTCCAACTTGGCAATTTGTCTTCAAGAGAAGCCTTCTTTGAATAAAATTTTAATTTGTGTCCACACCTCAATGCTTAGCTACTTTGATTTTGTCATTTTGTGCAAATTACTTCAAAATTTGCAAAATAAATTAAAAAGAAAAAAAAAAAATTTTTTGAAAATATTGTTGCAGTGGCACAATCTTTTTTTCTTCTTCAAACATGTGTTTTGTTTACAACATTAGTCAGGGCTGAGTTAACATTTAAAAATCTGTATTAGGATTTAAAATTTGGTAATCTCTGAAAGTTTACTGACGGGTAAAAACAAAATATATTTCTTATACAAAATATTCATAATTTAGCAAAATGTGAACAGACAAATCCATATTTGAACTTTTTGTTAGTAAGGAGCACGGAGAAAGGCTGAAAATTAAAATCAAATAAACTATAGTTACTGAAATTTTATCTTTTTACTTAACCCCCCCCCCCACCACCACCACCACCAAAAAAAAAAAAAAAAGAAATATCTCATTTTAATTTACAAATTAATCCAGAATTGGTATTTCAACAATACTTACAGTAATAAGCTACTGGCAATTAGTAAATTTTTTTGATAATAAACAAAGCTTACCTTAATGTAGTAAATAACCAAAGAACAACACTTACCTGTAAAATGAAAGAAAAGATTCAATATATAAATTCATTCTGATAACATTTTTAAAATAAAACTTAAAATGTTAATTTAATATAAATTTTATGCCCTGCTTAAAAAGAAAAAAGAGTTTATATGTATATATATATATATTATATATATATATATATATTTATTTCATTAAAAGTTAAGAGTATATCAAATTAGGGATATAATAAATTTACTTATATCAAATATGTGATGAGATTGTCCAATATTCACTCCTATATAGAACTAATATTACAAAATTCAATACTCTTTTCTTTGTTTCTAATGGAATTTTCCTGTTTCTTAATACTTTGCTTAGCTTTTGGAAGGCAGCATAACCGTATAGCAAATTGAGGATATATATATATATATATATATATTAGTTGGATTGATGTGAGTTTGTGACCCTGGGTTTCATGCTTTTGCGATAGTCAGACAAACTGATTAATTTTTTTAAATTTTGGATTTATGTAGGGTTGTGTATATTGGGGTTTTTATTGTGATGCCACTCATAGTTATGCAAGCATACATAGATGCCCATACGCCTATTCACACACACACACTTGCCCACCGGAGCTCACACAAACATATGTGAACAGTATGGGACTTGGCATATATATGTATATATGTAGCATTGTGTACATATGTACAAATTTGATTTCTGTATTCAATGATGGATTGTGTAGCTAATTTTTTTTTTTATTGTAGGGATGTCAACATGCAGATTGTTTCTCTATTTTTGTTCGCTGAATAATATTTTCTTGCACGCACATATATATGGATGATGGGGTCTGTGTAAAACTATGATAGGTAAAAATTGCTATTATTTTTAATTTTTTTAAAGCTGTTTTATTTTAAAACCGGTTATTTGCTTGTTTTTGATTATTGTACATATGTAAATGGTAGAAATCCCAATTTGTAATACCTGTTAGTTTTTATGTGGTGGTATTAGTTTTGCTGGGGGAGATCACTTTCCAATAAGTACCACACACACACACACATATATATATATATATATATATATATATATATATATATATTACTCCAGAGGTTAATATAACTTTATTACAATTTTGGTAAAAATGCAGAATAACATCCCCACACAAAATAAGATTAAAATGGGTACATTTCATTATTTTAATTGTGTCAGCCAACTAATCTTGAAATTCTTTTTGGAATAAATATTCACAAGGTTCCTTTTTCTTTTAAAAAGGCTTTTTCAGATAGAGCCAGGAGTTCTCAAAAACAGTTTTCTTTATGGATAATGACTGATTATATCCACTGCTGACTCACTTCTCTTCCTCTATTATATTGATTGATTGATTGATTAATTAATAAAAAGTTATTAGGTTCTCATCAGTTTCTTAAATTCATCAATTTTCATTTTGTATGAATTTTTTGTTTTTATCTCAGTATGATGACGGCCCAAATTTCTTATCCCAATAATTCACGTTAATTTTCAGAATAACAAGATATCCCACTTTTTCATAAAATTATATCTTTATTCCAAGCAAGTAGATTTTAGGTATTTTTTCACTTAAGAGAATTCTTTCAAATTATAATTAATAATAACTGATGTTTTTCAGCAACAATAACATTTATCTTTTTAGCAAAATTTATCCATTTGGGTCTATAAAGGAAAGATTCAGAGGACTGTTTCTTCAATGATATTGAAAAGGTTAAAGAGGCAACTTCTATAGTTAAAAAAAGTAGTAAAAGAGACTTCAACAAGGCACATGTACATGCTCTCATTCAAAATGTAGAATATGCCAATTAAGATTGAAGACCAATTCTCTGATCACTATAATCTTAACCATTTCAAATCTAAGGTCAACCATTATCTATCCTAAATATTCAATTTTTTTTTTTTAATACTACTATTCGCCCAATATAAATCCCAAGAATTTAAGCACAGTACTACTTTGGTGGCAAGATCTCATCATTTTATAGTTGAAAAGTTTAGATGTAACCACAAGTTCTATGCTAATAGTTTCTTCTATTGCACTTCTTGCTTGCAGAACTTTCTTACAGGTTCTTGCTTGCAGAACTTTCTTACAGGTTCTTGCTTCCTAGTCAACTTTGATCTTCAAAAATTTAAATGCAATGTCAATCATTATTTTCTGTTTTCTTAATTCTAATTCTTTTATTGTCTGCTCTCCTTAATGGTAGTTTTTCTCATATTCTTTAACATTCAGTAACTCCTTGTGTCCTAGTGGCGTTATTCCCTTGCTTGGGGTGAAATGATTTGGAAAAAAAAAAAATGTAGGGTACATATGAGGATATGAAAGCTAGATATCAGTTGACCCAAGACTTGAAGAGGTTAAGATTGTAGTGTTTGAGGAAGCATTCTCTCAGGTTTATGTTCCACAAAGTGACAGTTCTGACAAAGAAATGGGTGGAACTTCCTCCTTATCAATGAAATACAAAGAGAATGAGGATTTGACACTGTACATGTGGCGTGGTGAGTCCTAGCTGTGAAGGTTTGAACTGGCAGAACTAAAGAATGTAGATTGTTTGAAAATTTACCATCGCAACAGAGTGATGCAAGGCTAGCAATATGTGAAAATAGTTGCAGGGTGGAGAATAATTCCTCACCTACAAGGTGAGGATCACTTTTGAATTATATCAAGGCTGGCTAGTGAGGAGCAGATATAGAAGCAATACTTCATTCTTATATCCTCAGTCTGCATTTCATTTTATATCCTTAAAAGTAACTCGGTAACCCTCTACCTTGGATGGCTCTTGGGCCTTGTATTGGTGGATATTTAATTTTGAAGAAAGTAGAATCTTTGATGTTCATTTTGGTATACTTTGTGTGCTTCTATTAAATCTGTTGTAATTACTTTTTGACAAGCCGTCATAATTAGTCAGTTATCGTAAGATCTTTTAGGAAAAACTAAAGTTCACTTACTTGAAAATGCAATCATAGCTAGTTGGTCATCTCTCCACCCCAACAATTTTTTTTTTTTTTTTTTAAATAAATGGACTTAATCTAACAGACAACTTATGCGTCACACAAAAATTACTTTGACAACAAATTGAAAGGACAGGAAATTGTAATTATTCAGTGATTTTATTAATATAAATTTGTATTACATGAATAAAAATCAAGACAAATTAAATAAAACAGTGTTTACCCATATAATTTTTCCTATAAAACTCTATAAATTGTTTTTAATTCAAAATTTACAAAACACAAGTTGTACATTTTAGAACACCAGCATTCAAATAACTTATTACCAATCACAAATTCCATTATCTTGTTACTTTTATTTTAATAAGCAAGCCAAAATTAACTATTTGTATACATTAAGAATCCTGATTGACTCTCAAAGAAATTTTACAGTAAATTTAAAGAACTAATTTCCCAACTCCATCAAAAATTATTTGACATTGAATCAATACTTGAATCAGGTATAATATTGATAACTCTAATATAAATGTTATTAGTTCATTTGTGCTAAGCCAATTCTTGAACATATTTAAATATCCATTACACAATTCTTTCCTTCCTTTTGTCTAGATGAAAGTAATATCTGTTCTCAAATTTTAGTCAAAGTGAAGAGATTCCATTTAAAAAAAAAAAAAAAAAAAAAAAAAAACAACTTTAGAACCAAAGGCCCATTTTCGGTTATAGTTCTACCACATGTTAAGTTATTCTTATTCCATTAGTTTTGGAGTCTTGGATTAACAGACAGAAAATCTGAAAGGCAAACATTTCCTTTTATTTCTGTAGACAAGACTCTTGGAAAACAGGTCATCACATCCTACACTATAAAACCCAAAGTACTGAAATATTGACAAATATTGGTTACCCATTCTTGGCAGACTTTTTAGACATTTAGTGCATTTAGTTTTGCTGGGTTTTTTTTGGGGGGGGGGGTTCCCCCACCCCCTCTCTCCAATCACTCTTTAAAATTCTTACTCAAATCATTTCTCTATCTTTCCAAGTTGGTAATAAATGAAATTTATAAAATAAGTAAAATCTAAGTGGACACTTACTTAATAGTTTAGACATTTCTTATCGGAACATTAAAATAAAATTCAATGAAGGATGCTTATTTAATTTCAACATCTGCTATTTGAGAGAATAGTTTATGAAAAGATGCTGCTATGAATACTTTGAGGAAAAAGGAAGAAAAAGATGAAATAAAGCAAAGACTGGCGAGGGGAGATGGGGAAATAACAGCAAACATGGAGATGACGACAAGAGAACAATATTGATTTTTAGCAAACATTTAACAGTCATGAATCATATTAGGAGGAAGGAAGCCCAAATAACATCTCTTCATTATCTTTCTTTCGGAATATGGGAAGGACGCATTCAATCAGTAGCAAATAAGAGTGCTTCCTCAGAGGACATGTCTGATGAACAATAGCCAGTGAAAAATCTTTACTCTTTAAACTGTTACATGCAAGAAAAAGGTATGGTTTGCAATTTTCTTAATAAAAATTTGGAAAGATTTTTTTTTTTTTTTTTTTTTAAGTATATTAATACAACATGTTTTTAAGTAAATAACTGGAAATTACTAAATTACTAGATGGATAGTTTTATAAATATCTGCTCGTTGATGAAATCACAATATGTAAATGAAATAACTTTTTACTTTACATCTTGAAAGAGACAAACAGATATCACATAGATTGTATGTCATCCATAATGCCAGTTTCTATTACATTACCATATTTCCAGACAAAAAAAAAAAAAAAATCTAATTTCATGACCAGGACAAAATATTCCCCCTCCTTAGTGCTATTAGCCTCACCTACAAATTATAGGGTCACAACATCGCCATGCTAGGTGATGCTGTTGTATTTTCTGTAGAAATTGGGGTTTTATAAGGTAGAGAGAAAAAAAAAAAAAGTCTTGCTGCCATATCTGGGCTAGAGATGCCTGGTCTGCACTTACCAGTCTTGATAAAGTGCAAAGGCATTTACATGATTATCTTCCACCCCACAACCTCTCCTCTGCCCACAGATGGAATGTTACAAGCCTATCACCATTTTCATGGCAAATGATCTGAACGAGTAATTTATTAGTTCTACCAGTTCAGACCCACTGGAACAAATCTTCTCCCATTTTCTACATATTCCATTTGTAAGGAAGTTCCATTCAGACAGCTTCTTCCCAAGAACTGCTACTTTTTGAAACAGATGCCTGATTAGATGATTTCCCCCAAGCACTATAATCTTAACCTCTCCAAGTCTACAGTCAACCATTATCTATCCTACATATTCTCAAAATCTATATTTCTTACCTCCTCCTGTTATATTCAAACTTAGACTTTGTATTGGGTGAACAATTAGTTCAAAAAAAAAAAAAAAAAAAAAAAAAAAACTTGCATGCCATTTTGAATTCAAAGTTTCTTCTCCTAGATTGGCTTTCAACCAAGGCTACAAGTCTGCCCTGCTATTTAGTTCATAGTTGATGGGAGAAGATATGGCTTCATACCTTTCCTCAAGTATGGACACAAAAACTTGTCTGGAATTTTAACTCAGTACACCAATAATCGCTATGAAGTGTGCACATTGTAAATGCTACTTAACTAAAACTCACAATCAACTAGACAGTGGTAAACCTGCAATTTTAATACTATAAATTCAACTGTGCAACACTAGGTTGAGTAACTCACAAGTCGTACATTAAAAAAAATTTCTATCTGAATGTGTTAAGTGAGAGCAGTGAAGTGAATAAGGTGTTTCTTTTGCTCCATGACATTTTCACAATTTTTTTTTTTTTAATTATTTTTTTTAACATTCCTCATGTTGGTTGATTTTTTTTTTTTTTTTTTTTTTTTTATTTAGTTTTGTCTAAACATTTTAACCTGTTCAGTTTCCAACCTTTTTCAGATGAATGATTAACAAACAATAAAAATTCATGACTTATGTAATGCTTACATACTAATAAATTTCCTTAGCAGTGAAGGAAACTATACAAACCATAAAAGCCAAAACATTAGTTAATACTGTAAATAAGTCAACATTTTCAGTCTGCCACTTGCACCCCCCCCCATCACTGCTTTTGAAATGAAAAATAAGTCAGGTAAAGAAATTTCAACATCTATTCCTACCATTACAAACTTATGTGCAAAGATATATTATTGGAAAGAAAACATAGAAACAGAAAAAGGATAATTTTTTGCTAAGAAGAATTACATTGTAACATATACAGTATCATTCACTTTTTTTTTTTTTTTTTTTTTTTTATTTATAGCTTAACACTGGATTATTTAAAGCCAAAATATTTTGGATTGTAAGAATTATTTTTTTTATTTTTTTTGTGAGTGAATATGGCTTTAACAATTTTTGGAGAATAATTCTTCCAAATGTGAATCATACTATTTAACCCACAGCTGGGAAGAGAAGGGATGTAGTCATACCTTTTCCAAGGGCATTTGTGCATAAGTGAATGTAATAAATGCAGCTGAAAATTGAACTTGGCTCTCCAATTTCTCATTCCAAGTACAACAAAAGGAACAAAATGTAAGAAAAAAAAATCAATAGATTCATTTGTTTACTTCAGCTGCTGATGGGTGATTGGTTTTTTTTTTGGGGGGGTGTTTTTTTTTTTCATGGTTTATCAATCCTTTGGGTGGTATTTAAATCTAAAAGGTTTTTGGAGTGTAAGAATAATCCTTCAATTTTTTTAATTTTTTTTGTGAATACTGCATTAACAACTTTTGGGGGAAATCACAATTTTTCTAAAAACAAGTCTTATTATTTAACCCATAGCTAAGAAGAGAAGAGATTAATTTATAGCTTTCCCAGGGACATTTGCATGTAACAAACTGGAATGGAATTTTAATTCTGCTTTCCAATTTTATTGATCATAACTGTTGCAGCACAATAGGGTTTTCAGAAAATGAACTTGTTGAGATATCAAATTTATATTATTCAATGTTATATAAATAAATAAAATTATGAACCTGAAGATAATATTCATTGATTTTTCTTTCCCCCCTATTATTTTCAGAGTTCTTCAGTTTTCTAAATCCTGTAAGAAATGTAACGAAGTTGGTGTGTCGGTAAAATAACATAAGACTTGATTTCCTCATTACTTAACATTTTATTTACACTAATATTTCATCAGTTAATCTTGGACAGTCTATGGCATGAATCCCACATCCTTGTATGATATGTGGGCCTACATCCTCCATCTCCAATATGTGAAATGACACCATTACTGGGCAAAGGGCTTCTTATGCTAAAGTCAATGGCCAAAGCAGAGGGCACTCTTATGGAATCAATGGCCACATGCCCATGACCAAGGTGAGCTTTCAAATTGGAGGACTGGCACTGATTTAACCTGGAGAGGGAAGTTACCACCAGATCTATTTGCCCAAAACGTGCTATGCATGAATCTTTACCTACTAAGACATTGTTATATTCCATGCTAATAGGAATATATACTTGAAGAACACGGTGGATAAAATAAGTAAAGGTTTATTGTAAAAACCAATACAATAAGAATAAAGGTAACAGTTATGCACAAGGTCACCGCAACTCAATCCAGTAGTGAGTGCTACTATTGGAAGTTTGGTAGTTCTCGCATAATTCTGCATCATACTCAACAGATCCCATCTAGAATATTTAGCTACCTACTTCCACAAGGGTTGCATGTGGCACAAGGCCAGTTTAACATGGGTTCTCCAAGCCCGTAGGCTCGGCCAAAAATATTCCCTTTTTCAACCTGCATAAATGGAATCAGGAGCAGTCTACCTCCCTGATTGAGAATCTGCCCTTCGGCGGAGCCTTGTTCAGGTTCCTCTCTGCCTGAAGGCAGAGAGTTTGACTGTTTAGCTGGAAAAGGTTGCAGCTAGACACTGTAGTCCATTGACTTACAGATACTTATAGGTAATTACTACCTATAGTATAGTCACTCATGGGGGTGACAGGTTGTTCCATTACAGACGTGTAGAGGGCGATGCTCAGCTGTGTAGAAACCCTACAACTACACATGCGCATGATGACGATGAAGCACAAAGATGTTCTTTTTTTTGTAAATTTATGAGGAACACATTTTCTTAGTGTTTAATTTTTTTCATAAGGCTCATAAATAGTTTACCACAGTTAAAGCATCACACAAACAATTAAAAGCCGAGTAAACTTCAAAGACACATTTAAGATGTCTCTAAGGTGTGAGAAAATTTTATGTCAACCTTATATACATGAGATATATATTGATAAATCTGGGTTGTGAAAAACCAAAATATGACTTAATGAATTTTGCAAAGATCCTTCAAATACTTCACTTTCTAGATTTTACTTCCTAAAAATTGCAAATATCTGAAATGCATAAGAAATCCATCTTTTTACATGATATATTTCTAAGTATCTGAAAAATAAATAAATCACTAAAACAATTATTTCATCTCATTTTAAACTATCAACAATGTAAAATCCTTTTCTAAAGCTAAGAATTAAATCCCAAAAAGATAAAATAACACCACATTTTTATCAGGTTCTGTTTGATTACAACCTGAACTATATATATATATATATATATATATATATATATATATATATATAGCTTGAAAACATATCAAAAAACTTAGTCATGAAAAATTATTCCAGTGTCACTCACTTCCACTGATATTAAACCTTCCATAATTCAGACTGAAAGGTAGACAATGCTCTTAGTCAAAAGCAGACATTTTTGAAAACTGAAGCAGAACTAGAAACACCAGATGAAGCACATTTTGGTTACTGGTCAAACAGATTGTCTTTTCAGTTCTCCAATACAAAGACAAGGAAAACAATGACAAATAGAAGCTTTGGTCATTCTACTGGAAGGAAATTTAACACAGGGTCTAATGATAGGCCTTCTAGATGTAATGTTTGCGGCTATACTTTTCATTGGGCCAGAAACAGTTCATATGCAGAGAAAAATCAAAGATAGCCAAGCAGAACATAATAAATATTGTACTAATCAGTCAAAAGCCACAGTGAATGAGCATTTTTTCTACTGAATCCACATTCATTTACCCCAATAAATACAAACATCAAAGTGCAGGAAGGTAAAAGTCACAAATTTGGAAAGGGAGAAGTTTTACTATTACTAAATCAGGTTAGATGTATTCTTGCAAGCATTACAGTAGACATTGTTATTGCATATATTTCTCTTGCTTAGCAAAGTTATGATGAAGAGAACAGCAGCAAGATTGAAAATAACATTGTATTCATGCTTAGGGAAAAAAATTTCTGAACATTACAATATGGCTTTTTATATCGGAGTGGAAAGGCAAATCACCTACTCTTTGTGAAAGAAATTGCCAAAATGCACAGGTCAAAGTAAAGATTGCCACTAAATTGCATAGACAGTTTAAACATTAAAATGGAAAGAAACTGTGGTTTGACTAAGGATGCATGTGAGTTATAAGAAATATTAGAGGACATTCCAACTTCATGTGAAATATCCATAAGATACAAAAAGGCCAAATTTGGACTTGTTTTTCGTTGGGTATATACTTTAATAAAAATGATGGCTATGGATATCAAGATCCTTGGAGTTAAAGTTCTACATTTTGTTGACTATGGTACAAAATGTGGTATGACTGGGTATAAATAAGTAAAAATCTTCCCAGAATTATTACTGTATTCTTTATATGTACTTATTGACAACTGATTTGAAATTTAATCTCGTCTGGAATGTGAGTCATCTGAAGAAACAAGATGTGCATTTATCACTAAATGAGACAAAGCTTATACTATAGGAGGCAGGGTAAAGTACCCAAGAAATCAGTGTGAGAGGTGAATGGGTCTGGGTACAATAACTGGCAAAGAACAAACAGGTACTCATCAAAAATGGAGGATAAAAGTGCAAACTTGCCATTTGTTTATGTATCCTGGCTGATATAGAGATCAACCAGCTTATGATGGTAATTCTGTATCCATCAAGCAAAAGCATCATGTTCTTTCTATACTGCTGAATAGTTTAAACACTCCAACAAATGGGGGGGGGGGGCATTGAGCAGTGAGTTAAAAAAGTTAAAGACTGGCCTTTCTAAACCAGGACAGGTAATAAACAAATTCTCTAATGAAGAAGAATAGTGGAAAATTAATGTTATTAGCAGGGCAGGCAAAGCGACAAGAATAAACAAATATATGATAAATATTGTCAGAACTCAGGACTCCTTTTGATTCTCAGAATGGAAGACAAATGATCCAAAACAGACATCTGATCATGAAGATGTGATATAAACAAAGATCATGTGAATAAGAAGAGGCAAAAAAAAGAAAAAAAAAGGTTAGAAATAAAATATTTGAACAAGTTTTTGATAATGGTCAGTCAAGAATACACACAAAATGGATCTGTACAAAGAATTTCATGAGAAAATAGTTAAGGCAAAACTCATAGCAAAAGGCTTCCAAGATATTGAAGCAAGCAACATTACAAGTGATTCCTTTTGTGTTCCAAGGAAGGCTTTATGACTACCATAGGAATATCTTTAAATAGATGGATTTGTCAATCAATGTATATTAAAATTGCTTTCCTGCAAGAGACATTTGATAGACAAGTCTACCTGTGTCTTTTCAAAGGCCAATGGACAACAAGGTTACCTTTGGGAACTGCCACAGTGTCTGTATAGATTGTCAAATGCTTTTCATGTATGATATATATAATGCTCAGAATGGAATTAATAAAGCAGGGATCCCATCCTTCAAAATATAGCCAAAACATTTATACATAGTATTTTAACCATAAACTGTGTGGTATTATCACACTCTTGTTGAGGAGTTCTGTTTTGCTGCAACAGGAGCTTTTCATACCACCTTAGAAATTAGAAGGTATATTAGTTTAGATGTAAAGAAAATCACAGAGAGTCTAAAACTTGAGCAATATGAATTAAAAATCTATCCTATAGGGAACTAACTTAAGTGAAAGGTTCAATATAAAATATTGTAAAATCAGGTTAAAGAGGTTAGGCAAACTTGGGCAACTCAAACTGGACTATATCTGAGCTATGATATAAGTGAATTAAGTTCAGTATTAAAGCAGAGAAAATTTGACAGCTTTAACAAAGTCAAGAAAACTGTTAGGATAAGTAAGAGAAAAAAAAAAAAAAAGATTCCTTTTTTGGGTAAACTTTAAAAAAAAAAAAAATGTAAAAACTTTTGCTTACAAAGACACCTCATCTGCTAACCTATTAGATGAAGGATTGCTAGTGGAATATATTACTTTTCATTGATGATAATAGCAAATAAATGACTGTTTCATGGCAGTGTATGTATTAGCAGAGTCATCAAAAGCACTAACTGCTGAAACATTAACCATAGTTGACTTTGCAGAAGCAACTATTTTCTTCAGAAAACAGATTTTTGAACTCTCTAGTTTGAAAGAGAAAGCTAAAAATGTGGCCATAATCTGTTACATCAGTAATTCCTCTCTCAGTGATGCAGTTTATTCTTCCACTCAAATTCCAGACATGAGAAGGCACTTTCAAAATTGCTATCCTGTGAAATAAGAATGAAAAAAAAAAAAATCATGGCTATCAAAAGACTAGCAGATTGCAGATTCCTGAAATAAGGAGTTCCTTTATTTAAAATTTTTGCATACTTGTTTGGATGTGTGGAGAACATATCTGCATAGAAAAAAAGAATTGGCAAGCCAAGGTCAAATTCCATTTTAATCTGTTGCATTCACTTTCAAACTAATGTCCATCTCTTCTCCTTCCCAAGCTGAAGGTTAAATAGCAAAGTAAACAAGACTAACCTTGATAGGTTAGTTAATTTTTTGAATTCAATTAGTGGAGAAGTTAATGGAAAAACCACTCCACTATATTTCCCAAGAGAGGTCATGCTAATTCAAAGATAAAGAACTGGAATCTTTAAAGAGACATGAGCACATATGTCCCTGAAAAGACATGGCATTATTTATTTTTTAAAAAAAGAAAAAAAAGAAAAGAGAAAGAGAGTGATATTTGAACCAAAAAGTCTTTACTATAATCAAAATAAAAATACTTCACATTAGTAAGTTTCAAATGACAAAGAAACTTATAAGAGATTTTAAGATACATTATTACCCTTGAGCAAAATGCATGTTTGGTTGTCTGTCACAGCACAAAGACATCATACAAAAGCACCCTCTTCCGTTATCATAGTTTAATTATTCTGTGTAGCAACTGTGTCTGGAATCTACAATTTTACAATATTATTTTAAAATGTTCTTATATAACTTTTCCCAAAACTGAAATTTAAATATTGTACACATTGAAATAATTTATTAATTTTGTCTCATTTGATTTTTGTCTGATTAACTCTTATATGAATTTCTCCAGGTTATTTAGTGCAAATAACTATCACGTATATTCTAATCACATTATTATTTAGACGACTGAAACTAAGATTAAAATGATTTTCTAGACAAAACAGATTCAACTCTTAATTATTACACCACAATCTTATGATTACATAATATTTGACTGGAAAGTGTCCAATTATTTTTGAATATCTTGAAAACTGATTCTATAGTTTTGATATAACTTAATAACCAATCAGAAAAGGACCTTACAAACCATGCATGAACAAACACTCCCAATGGGTTACTCATTTGATAGTGAGACACCAATGAGCAAGCTTATGTACTGTGTTACTATTGCATTAATTATGACAATGTTCCTGTCCATTCTTTGTCTCCTACTGGTTTTTTGACAAAATGTCACATCTCAGTCTATCATAGTCTGGACTTGGTTCTCAACAACTTTTGGCTTTTCCTGAAACTAGGAAAGGGGGGGGGAGAAAAAAAGTGAGATTTCAGACTGTGGATAAGATTAATGAAAAGGCAGATAATGATGATCCACAAAGATAACTTTACAATCTATTTTGAAAAGTGCAAAGTATGCTTGTCTAAATGAAAGGTCTTATGGAGCATACTTTTTTTTTAAGGTACTACTTCCCTATGTAAGCTATTATTTTTGCTCATTAAATAGGCGAGTGCTTTCTGGCAAGACTGCATATGTTGTATTTAGTCATTCTCTAACTGTAAAAGATTTTTTCAATTAAGAAATAAATCAAGTGTAAAGTATAAATTTTCAACATGGATGATAGAAATTTCAACTCACAAGAAAATGAAATCTTCAAGGAACAATTACTAACATGTCTAGTTTATGAAGAAAAGCCATAATATTAAACTAGTAAAAACAAAAATGTCTAATAAAAATAAAAAGAATCTGTTCATTTGACAATTTATATCTGCATGCGCATCTAATACTGAATAACATCTACCCTATTTTTCTATTAGTATTATTTTTTTATTTTAATGACATTTTACAAAACTTTAGCTTTAAGAGAAATAAAACTAAATGAATAAAATTATGCTATTCCATTCTGGGTCCTCAGGTCTTCACAAATCTAAATCTAATCAGTTATTTTTTTTCCTATCAATAAGGATTTTTGTTGCCAATACTGTTCAATTTCAATTTAAAGGAATTAATTCCAACCCAGGGTTCTTGACAAAGTGACTAAAATATTCTAGTTTAAAAAATATATGCAATAAAAATCTATAATCAGCATGTTTATTATTTTTTGATAAGTGTCAAAACTACTAACAAATTTTGAAAAATAAATGGTGATTGAAAATACTTCATCTTACTAGTTTAGAAAGGGTGAGGAGGTGATAGTCTAAGAAAAGACTATTTAGTATAGAACCTACATATCTCAGTTGCTAGAATCCTGATCACCAAAAATAAAACTGCAGTTAACCATAAGAATTTTTATTTCACTAAATCCTTCCAGACTTGTCAAATAAGCAAGCCCAACCATTTCCAAATCTTCACATTTTATTCAATTTTTTTATCGCTAATTACTAGCTTCATTTTATTAAAGTTAGGTTTGTGTTCAAGTCTTAATTAAACAAGTATGACATGAAAATAATATTTATTTCACTTTCATGTATTTCATCTATTTCAGACAAAAGAAACTACTTCCGTTCTGTGTTGAATTCTTTTGTTCTATTAAAACTTTAATTATTAGAAGAGAGTTAAAAATCAAAATGTACAAATCCATATGAATCTGAGCAACAACAACCTTTTTAATAAATAATACATTTGATAAAAAAAAAAAAAAAAAAAAAAAAAAAAAAAAAAAAAAATCACTTGTCAGCAGGAAACTGAATTTCAATGGAAAAGTAGAGTTTTCCAAGCAAGCATGAAATCTGATTCATCTTTTCAATTCTTTTTTCTATCTGAATTAATGAGATTTCAATTGGATACTACAGAACAACATGGGAAACAAGATAAAATTCTGCTTCCAAAAATCTCAGAAGAAAGAAAACCAAGCAACAAGAAATGCTAAGTGACATTTAGAAAAATTCAAGTTTATATTTTTATAAAAGATAACAAATTCATAATCTTCATCTCGGCATTCATTGTTTCCAAAATCTTGCTTTATTTTAAAATTTCAGCGAGTACACATATTACATTACACAAATTGAATTTCCTATTAGCAACCAATATGGCAACATTAACAATATCATATCAATGCTTCTATTATCACTTATTAACAAACCTAATCTGATAGACACGTTTCCTGATGAGAAATACAGAAATATTGTTTTTTTTTTTTAAGTTTCAGTCTTTTGAAAAACTTGTTGCTATAAATACACATTCTAATGAAACTAATCATGATTAGAATTTACAGTTAATATGCGAGGGCAGCAAGTTTTATACCCACTTTGTTTAATCAATTCTAGCATTGTAGGAAACTGAAAAAGATTAAATTCCATTTCCATGTACAACCACATTCTGACAAATTGAATTAAGAGAATAGAAAGAATCAAAGAAGATTTTGCTAAAACTAAGGTTTAGCTATAAAGAAAATAATGAAATCTATAGCAAAGCAAATGGCATATCTGACCAGTAATAAATACACTGTAATCCATAAAAAAAAAAAAAAAAAAAAAAAAAAAAAAGAAAGCTTCCATTAACTGCACATGATTAAACTATTTCTTTCTGCAAGGACAAACTAAGACTAAGCATTATCATGTGTACAAAACTCAAACTATTCTTCATTGTATTCCAATCAGAAATAATAGGATTAAGAATAATCAGCTATCATAAGATAAGATTATTACAAAATAAATACGATATATTTTACTGGATAACTAATGGTTTTCTTAATTACTATCAAATTTTTCAAATCTATAGGAAAGTTTTGGAGTATTGAATTTCAGTGTTTTAAAAATAAAATATGTTACTTTGAAATAAAGATTAGGATATTCAAAATGAAATAAGTTATATTTTGTTAAAAAGGATATTTGATGATTTGAAAGGAGGTAAAATTTGTGAAAAAATAATTACATTATTTGTAATAATCTTTACTAACTTTATTCTGACCTCTTGCCCTTCATATCATTTCAGTGGGCAATAATTATAAAATAATTCCGAGCAAATTTTGATGTCTGTATGCTATATGTATTTTTTTCCAGAGCATAGGAGTATATATAAAAAGAAAAACTAAGCATGAGAACAGTGCTTAATAAATGCCATAAATGTAATATCAGAAAAAGTGTGCAAAGTCATTATACTGAAACTAGTTTCCAGAGTTTATAAATTGATTGAAGGGAATTAATGTCTGGAAAATACCTCTCTACATATTTTTTTTTTTAATTGCACAGACTACCAGTCCCCCCTCCCAAATTTTCACAAACTGTGATTAAAATAGTTCCAAGGCAGGTATTATAAATTTATGGAACAAAAAAAAATAAAAATAAAAATAAAAATAAAACATTTAAAATTATATATATTTCTTAAGCAATGTACAGAGAAAATATTTCATGAGAAGTTTTCCTCCAGTTCTATGAAACCATAGAATAAAAGAACTAAAAATTACTTCAAGTATTTTACTAAAGTAGTGATTTCAAGAGAGATCCATACCAACCAGCTGCTCCAATATGAAATAAAGCTAGTAAAGTTTAAATAAATAAAATAAAAAGCTGTGCAGTTTTTTTTTTATATAT
Source organism: Acanthosepion lycidas (assembly GCA_963932145.1). NCBI lineage: Eukaryota > Metazoa > Mollusca > Cephalopoda > Sepiida > Sepiidae > Acanthosepion > Acanthosepion lycidas. The sequence goes on along the minus strand of OZ010580.1, from coordinate 19,379,973 downwards.
ATATGCAAGAAAACAGAAATTCTAAAAAGGGTAGAGGTTATCAATATTTTTTTGCTCTTACTCTTCTTGACCCACTGCCATATGCAGCATTTTGATTGCAATATGACAGAAGGCTTGGAAGTACTACCAATGACCTCTTTGATAAGATCAAACACTGCTTTCATACACTTGTGCAGTTTCTTCGCCCAGTTTGTGATACTTAGAAAGATTTTTCTCAATTCTTGGATTTTAGACCAGCTAAATCTGCTGATACAAAAACAATAGTCAAACAGAGTGTATAGATTCCCGTGGATAGTAAAGGTTGGCTAATCAATGACAGCCTGCACTATCTTTACTAAATTGTACTCCTTAAGAAAAAAAAAAAAATAAAAAATAGCAATTAAATTCACAGTATCACATTCAGTAAATCCAAAGTATAAAAGTGCATGTAATATTTTCTGGGCAATGAATATAATAGACATTCAAAAGAATTTCATTAAGGAAAAAAAATGTTTAAAAAGCACACCCCTATTTCTAAAGTATTCTTAGTATGCAATCAAATTTATATAAACTAGCAGTTTTCCTATTTGAATTTTCTGATGAAACAATTCTTAATTGAATAGCTCCTTGTGAGTTCCATAACTATGAAATAGCTATGGAAGAGAGAGATTCAAGCCTTTCCTTAAGGCTATTTAGACATAAGTGAATATAACAAACTCGACTGGAAATTAAACTCGTCTCCGATTTCTCATTCTGAATACAGCAAAAGGAAGGAAACTTTAAGAGAAATTAATGGATTCACCCATTTACTTAAAATTGTGTGTGTGTGTGTGTGTGTGTGTGTGTGTGTGTGTGTGTGTGTGTGTTTGTGTATAGACACATGCACACATGAATAAATAAAAAAAAAAAAAAAAAAAAAAAATGAAGATTATGAAGGCTTTTAATAACTTGTAATTGAAAAGTAAAAAAAAGTAAATTTTATGAAATCTTAACACTCCCCCCCCCACCAAAAAAAAAAAAAAAAAAAATTAATATTGTGCAAATTTCTCCAGAAACATCTGCTGAAAGACTAATAATCATCTATTCATTTACTCTAAATCTTAAAGAGTTCTGAATGAAGTTATTACAAAAGTAAATCCTGGTCAAAATTCAAAGGTTTTCATCTTAGGCTTAATGACATAACAAAAAGCATTTCATGACAAAATGCAAAATGTTCCTCTGTATTGCATAATTTTTAAATATATAACATTGTTACAAGTTTAAAAAAAGATTTTTTTTTCCCCATCCTGCAAGAGATGATTATTTTAGACATTTGTCACTATTCAAGATCAGTTCATCTCAACAGCCTCTTATTGCAAAAAAGAAATTCGCCTGTACAGCTGATCTTTAACAAAAGATTCATTTTTTTTTTTTTTTTTATTTGCTCTGGCTTGCTTGTTTACAAAAAGGTCATTTTTTTTTTTTCTTCATCTGTGTCCATTTTCCTCAAAACTTAATTTAAGTTAGAAATCACAAAATTAAAACATTATAAAAGGATTTTGAGTTACATCTACATAAAGATATTAAATTCTAAAATATACGTGTTTGGAAATCGGTGAAAAAGGTTTACACGATTATATTAAAAAGTACAAATCATTTTCTAAGAACTTAAAGAACACTTCATTTTCTATATACATAACATTTACAAATTTTAACAATTTAACTAGTTTTCACCTTATTTTGAGTAGAATAACAAGTTCTGTCTATGTACACACTGACCTTCTTCAGGTGTTAATTGTAGGAATTTTGAACCAAACTTTTTATTTAGTCCACAACGGTAGAATATGTTAATTCCATATACCATGCCTTTGGATGTCTCAGTTTTAGTTAATTCACCTTGAAAACTGAGTTTTTTTTTCTCCACTAACTAAAGTTATCCAAAGACATAGTATACAGAATTAGAACAATCTACTCCTGTGAAGTAAGTTTTTTTTTTTTTGTTTTTTTTTTTTTAAATCGATATCACAGCCACTAACACACAAGGGGTTACATAGTGTGGAGGAATTAAGAACAGGAATATTAGTAATGAGCAGAAAGTGAAAAGAGCAATCAGGAGGACAATAGATAGTGATTGACATTGTATTTAAATTTTTGCAGATTAAAGTTGGCTGGAAAGTATGGAGCCAGAAGGGAGTTCTACAAATGAAAAGTGCAAGAAAAACTGTCAGCATAGAAGTTACAACTGCATCTAGATAGCTCAACTGTAAATAAACATAATAAATTTAAAATTATATACATTTCTTAAGCAATGTACAGAGAAAATATTGAGATAGATCAACTGTAAATTGATGAGAACTTATCAAGGAACTCCAGATAAATAGCAGTGGCACCAGACCATAAAGAGAGAGAAGTTTAGTTTGGAGGTGTTAAAATTGACAAACCATCTTGGTCATTTTGTACATCAGCTGCCATTTTGACCTTGTCAGACTGATTAGTCTTACTATCGAGGCAGGAGTAAATGGTAGTATCATCAGTATGAATGCCAAGTTGAGAGCCGATTTCATCGGAAAGGTCATTAATTAAGATCAAAAACCGCATAGGACCAAAGATGGAGACTTGGGGAACACTCACATTAGTATAAAAGAATGTAGATGAGTGGCTATTCAGAACTTTCATTTCATGATTTGAGAAGAACAACTGGATCATCTCAAAAATGTATCCAGAGATACTGGAACTTTTCAGCTTGTGGAGAAGACCCTGTCAAAGGCTTTTGAAATGTCCAATGCTACAGCCCGGGCTTCACTGTTTTTATCTAAAGCATGATAGACTCTTTCTGCAATTATAGTTAGTACATCAGTAGCTAACCTGGAAAAAGGAAAACTATACTGCTAATCTAGAAAAAAAAAAAAAAAAAAAAAAAAAAAATGGCCCTGGGACTATGAACCAATTCAGCATTGATCAGGGCCTCTAGGTGGTTGGTTTGAAATTCCAACAAGAAGGAAGGAGCATAAAATGGTCAAAACATTGTGAATGAAACAGTAAACCTGAGGACCAAAGTCCAAACAATTTAAATTGTGTAAATATAAAAACTGTTATTTTCCTCCTTTTTTTTCAATATGCAAAAATATTTTTTACTCCAATCTCAGTTTGGCTCAGTGATAAAACAGTAAACTGATGACCAAGTAACTTGGTGTAAGTTCACTGCTTAATAAGTTGACGAAGTAGAAAAACAAACCCATTAAATCTTTTGAGTAGAGATGGTGTATAAACAGTTGCACTTTTTAACATTAATTACATTACTGTTTCTTAAAAAGATTATGATAAATCTATTATCATACGTCTATCCGATCTACAAATTACAAAGCTGTTTTTCAATCCATACCAACAATTCTGTATAAACAAGAAACACTACTGCACTATCAGCTAGTTTTATTCAAATATCCAGATTTCTTCATTGTAAATATAAGTTTTACAGTGATAGCCAATACATCTCAGAGAGACATTTTATGTATTACAAACTCAATGCCAATAAACTTTACCATTTACTAATGGAATATTGCAAAGCAAAATAAAGCACTGTTTACTCAAATAATGTATATAATGCTAGACAAATATTTCTAGTCTTTATTCACTATAATTTATTAAAAAGTCATCACTTTATTATTCTGTTTGTGTGGGAAGTAAGAAGAAAGGACTTAATACCAATTGTAAGACAGAATGTGTGGTTTTCAGCAATAGGAACTTTGCAAAATGCAAATCACAAATTGGAAATACCAAAATAAAGCAGGTTTTTTAACAGAGGACAGAATACACCACCAAAATTTGAAGGTGCATTGGAATAGCAGAGGATGCCTTACAAAAGCAAAGTATTAACAGTTAAATTTTGTTTGAAACTAAGAAAAAAGTACTGACCTGTTATTTTAATGTCAGTCTTTCTATATAGTGCTGAATACTAGAGAATCTCATCACTGGAAGAAGAGAGTCGCGGCAACGGAACGAACGCGGCACTCGAGGCAACGGAACGAACGCGGCACTCGAGGCAACGGAACGAACGCGGCACTCGAGGCAACGGAAATAGTTCTATAGAAGGATGCTGATAATACCATGGACTGAACATGTGAGCAGCGGCAAAGTTTTAGAAAAAAATGGAACCAAAAAGGTCACGTATACTTAGCATTGGAAGAGGTAGCTGAAATATTTAAGGCACATAGAAAATTTGATATTCACAGGACATATTGAAGGCAAGAGGTACAGAGGAAGACAGTGCATAACCTACCTAACAAGTTTGTGTAAATGATTGATAGAAAAAGGATTAGGAGAGATAGCAAAAAGACAAACTTTACTAAGAGCTACAAAGATCTAGAAATTTTGGAGAGCCATGATCATTCACATCCTGAAAGGACACAGCACATTTACAAGAATACTTACAACAGCTTGCAAAGGATGGTTAGGCAATACTGACAAGTCTTGAATGAGTGAGCATCTGACAATTTCCAAACCTCAGAAAATTCATCCAAAACATTTTTTTTTTTAAGCAGAGCAAAAGAAAAAAGAAAAATAAAGGCAAATGAAAGTTCTTATTCACTCAGCCAAAAGGCAAAGTATTATTATTAAGTCTATGTAAAAGGGAATATATTAAAATAACCAGAGCACAGTTACAGTGAAATGTGTATTCCGTCAAAGATTAAAGAGTACAGAAGCCATGATCAAAAGCAGGTTTATTTAAACAGTACAGATTATAGTTTCAGTTCAGTGATTCAAGTAATTTCCTTCCTTTGTAAAAATGACATTCATTTTTGAGATATGTAACAGTGTTAGCAATACAATAAAAATAACACCATCATTTAAAGTGACCAATTTAGCAACTTAATTTTCCAGTAGATTATATTTAGATTTTCCACTAAATTTTGTCAACATATGAAATATCCAACATTTAAATCACCAATTCTGACCCAGCTGTATTGACTTTTTTAATGAGTGAAAATCAATTGTTATTGGTGATCAAGTAATGACCTAAATTTTTAGACTAGTACCTGATCAATAACCAAATTTAGGATCATTTGAAATTTACAAAAGTGTCCATTTAAAATTCCAAAGCACTAACTCATTTGGTTAATAAACAACATTATAACAATTTTACAGGGTAATTTATCAACAGCCAACAAGTCACTAGAAACAGGACTTCTTTTCAACAGTTAAACTACAACTCATTAAAAAGCAAGATAATGTTTTTGGTAACAATTAAATTTATTCTGTTTTCAAGTAAATACACTGGTGATGAATTCTTGATTATACTGTACATATTTATTTTTTATAATATTATATCATTAAAAAAAATACATTAAATGAGTGATACATTAAATGAGTGATACATTAAATGAGTGATACATTAAATGAGTGATACATTAAATGAGTGATACATTAAATGAGTGATACATTAAATGAGTGATACATTAAATGAGTGATACATTAAATGAGTGATACATTAAATGAGTGATACATTAAATGAGTGATACATTAAATGAGTGATACATTAAATGAGTGATACATTAAATGAGTGATACATTAAATGAGTGATACATTAAATGAGTGATAAATTAGTATGAGTGATAAATTAGTATGAGCAACAGAATTAAAAAAATGATTATTGAAAATAAGCACCATACACCAGTTTTTCCTTCCAGTTTTTATAAGAGTTTACCTGCATTATTAATTTAAGAAACCTGAGATTAAAAAAAATTCCTTTTTGTAATAAAACATTAACAGTAACTGAATAGTTCAATAAGTTAATGCAAAATGCTGAAAAGGTACAAAATTATATATATAAGTAAAAACAACATTATATCTCGAGTTTTTTCAAGAATTATTTGAACAGAAGTTTTGTTGTTGCTTTCTATTATTATTATTATCACCACAACAATGTTTCGGCCAATCCATTCAATAGCCTTCCCCAGGTGTATACAGTCAAAATTGAAGGAATGGCATATACAGTATACACTTTCTGAATATTATTGACTCTTCTTTAAACTAAAGAATGTATTCTAATTTTGTTTCAAGTTCTGGGAAAAAATATTATTCTATCAATTATTTAGATTTATCTTCTTCCCTTTTTCACCCTTTTGCTTTTATCATCAATCCCTTTAAAAGTAATCTGCCTTTTGCAAGTGCTTATCACATCTTGTCATCTTCAAGGACCTTTAAACAGAATCAATTCTCTTTTTTCACTCTCCTTTTCTTTCATTAACTTTCACCACTCCAATTAGAACGTTTCTATGATCTGAGCAACAAGAAATTTGTAATTAGGAAAGTTAGTGAAAAATTTCCTGGTGTTATACTATGAAACCATAACAGTTTTATCTATTATACTTCTGGCTTGTAGAACTCTCTTCCAGCTTCTTTGATCTTCAAAAATATAAATGCAATGTCAATCGTTATCTTCTGTCTTAATTCTCAATTTTTTTTTTTTATTCTCCTCTCTTATTAATAGTATATTTTTCTCATATTCAATACTCAGTGGCCAAGTTGCCTTGCTTCGGTTGAAATGATTAAAAAAAAATAAAATACTGCAGTACACAGCCACCTCATGAAGGTAATACTTTCACATGAAGTAACCGTGACAAAAAGTTATGTACAACATTCCCTACAATTGTGAATGAGAATATGAAAAAATGAACAAACCAACTTCTACTTTTGATTATAAGGAACATCAACAAAATGAAAAATATCTAACTCAAGGTGAGATCATGAAATCAGAGAGCAAATCATATAGAGAAGAAAATATGCATAGTTCTTTTTAGAGTGATGTCAATAAGAGACAAGGATTCTCACTACAGTTTGCAGAAGGTGAAAACAGTAACACATGATTTGATAAAAAGTCTGAGGACAATTTGAAAATAAGCACTATATTTAGATTCAAGTGAGCTATCGAATTTAATAACAGTATTGAAGTTAACATTTTGAAAGTTTAATGCACCTAATAATAATGAACCACCAAAAGAACCTACACAAAAGGTTAGTAGGTGATGCCATTTTTCTTTTCAGATTTAAAGAAAAAAAAAAGAATATGACAAGCAGTGTATCAATCTGTTCAAATTTATCAACAGTATAGTTGTAAAAAAAAAAAAAATAAAAAATATTATATATATATATATATATATATATATATATATATATATTTTATTTATTTGAAAATTATTACATAAATGTTATAAAATCACTAATCACTTGATAAGACACCAGAGGTGCTGAAACAAAATGGCTATTTTTGTAGTGATTTTATAACATATTTATGTTATAATTTCAAACTCTACTCCATATTGAGCACTCTTTTAAGAATAGTAATTGTTGGTTATTGAAATTTATTCTGTATACACCAATCCTGTACTTGGAGATATATATATATATCTCCAAGTATCCAAATGCTTTGAATAGAATTTTTTCCCAGATTATATACATATATATTGTGGGAATTATAATAGATAATAAAAATTCTATTCAAAGTATTTGGATTCTTATATATATATATATATATATATATATATATATATATATAATCTGGGAATTGTAATAGATAAAAAAAATTCTATTCAAAGAATTTTGATTCTTGGATATCTCAAAAAGGTCATAAAATATACCAATCAAAATGTAGTTATCAAAAACAAATTTATGAAGTACCATTTCATGTCTAAAGTTGCACCATTAAGATTCATTTATTGAACAAACTTTCTGCAGAGGTAAAAAAATTATAAAAGATGAATACCAAAAAAACAAAAGAAAAAAAAAGGCCAAATTTTCATTAATCATCAGTTAAAAAATCCAATCTTCCTCAAAGTTATTCACTTACAATAAAGATGCAAGATTTAAAAGAATTTAATGTCAACAACATCGTACCAAGAACAAAAAAAAACATTTAGACTTTCAATAATGTAGAAAATTGTCAAAAAAATTCTAATTAAACAATTGTCCTTCATACAACATAGTGAAAAAAAAATTTGACATTAGCTTGTATTTCTCACAATCTGAAATAATCCATTCATTCAAATGACAAAATTGGCTTGATTCATTCAGTTTCCCTTACAAATTGAGAAAACAAGTTTTTTTTTCTTGCATGACACCTGTCAGTGTAATGAATGTAACTTTCTATAATATTTCCAATTAAAATTTCAAACAGACAAAAAAAATAAATAAATAAATAAATGACCTATTTTAACTCCCCTTTTAATTAGGAAATCAAACTTTCAAATCTGTCATTTATTACAAGGCTTAATATACATCCTAGTCCGAAGGTTCTGTCCCAATAATAATACAAGCTATTGATATTCATGTGCAATTGTAAGCTCTAAAATTTCAGATGTCAAATCATGAAAACACTTTATTATACCAGAAAATTAAACCTATGATTAAAATTGAAAATTGTCCCATTTTGAAAATTATGATAAGTTGATTTATTATTAGTATTTTTTTCCATTAATACTTTATATAATCGTAAACTGAAAACCTATAGACAAAAACTAGAACAGACAAAAGACTATTTCACAATCTTTTTAGTCATTTCCACTTATCTTACCAAATACCATTTTAAATTAGAAATGAAATGATACTTAATGTTTATAACCAATGCATATTTGGCAAAATCTATTTGTCATTATAACTTCCTATTGAAGGTTATTGTTATAACACACACATGCATGGTGTAACATAATTTGTTAAGTATTCTCTATATGTAATGCTTAATTTTGTGTCGTCAAAAAGGACCCTTTGTTGCCACTGTTATAATGACAGCCTATACTAGTTTGTTACTTCATCAATGCCAACATAGTAGTGACTTTGTAATCACAATTACCAATTATAGTACGCCATTCAGACATCTTAGAATAATACTTGTACTAATAGTACCTCGTATAGTGAGATAAGAATAACGGTCTGAATAATAGAGATAGAGGAGAAATTGTGAATACGTGGAGTAAGGGATAGACTAGAATAGCAAAACACAAGACATCACATGATTTCCTCTATATATGAATTTCCTCTATGGTCTTGCAATTCATTTAGTTCAGAAATGAAATCGCCTGTGTTTGTTCACTTGCGATCTACGTTCAAACACTGGTGTCAGCAGTGACACTTTATTCCTATATAACACTTCCCCTTGGAAATGAAATCCTCTGGAGTCTATTTTTTCATCTAACTCCCCCTCCCTCTGAATTTCTTAGTACTCCTTCAAACGTATCAACAAACTGCTCCACTTGTCCGTTTGATCTTGGCCGACATCGGGGAGTTGTAATATGCTCTATTGCTAATGGTTTGCAAAAAAGCTTAAATTCACTAGATGTGAATTTAGTTCTGTTGAAAAAAAAAAAAAAAAAAAAATCAGCACATATGTGGATTTTCTTATTTTTCTTTTTAACGTAGACTGTGGGTGATGCCCATTCAGAGTAGTATATTTTTTGAGATTACACCTAATTTTTCTTGTCTGTCCAAGTCATCATTAACTGGATCTAATTCTGCAAAAGGTACACTTCTTTTTGGCTTTAATGTCAGTGTTATGTTATCTTTCAACTCAAACTTAGTTTTTGCTTTCATACATGTACCTAGACCTCCTGAAAAAATTTATGGGAAACACTTTCAGTTAATTTTTTAATTTTTCAGTTGCTGTATTAGTACTGGTCGTAACATTTATCTTGTAGCAAAAACAGTTAATTGGAAGGTCTCAAAGATTAAACAATGCAATCCAGTCTGTCCCAAACAAATTAGCAGTATTTTTTTTTTTTTTTTTTTTTTTTTAATACAGACACCACTGCTTTTTTGGTTTTTCCAACAAAAAGAAACAGTACAGCTGAATTCACCCAAAAAGTTCAATCTTTTTCCTGAGACATCATGTGCAACTTAAATTGGGGTTACTCATTTTTCTCCATGTCTGTTCATTGATGATAGTGATACAGACCCTATATGTCCAGTTGCAATTTAATCTTTACATCGTTAATCTGCACAAAAACAAATTTCCTTTTTTGAGATGTCTTGCTAATTTCCCTTTTAGGCTTCTTCTCGTTACTCAATGTATTTATCAAGTTCACATACCTTTTATTTTTTCTTTTCCACAATTTTTTTGTATCTGTAACATGTACTTTTGTGCCCTAATCTTCCACATTTGTAGCATTTTTTTTGTTCTTGAAAAAAAAACAATTACTTTTAAAAGGCTTATCTCCACAACCATGACAGAAAATTGAATCGGGATAATAGTATTTTTTTCCCTGTTCTGTTAGGTTTTGAAAAATGTCATTTTTTCTCATAGTTGGTCAGACACTATGTACTCATGAATTGTTTTTTTCCTCAATCCTTGCGATATTCAGTCTCAAATTCACAATACGCTGACATTGTTCTGCTATTTTCTGAAGGGTTAATTTAGAATCTCTTTCTAATTCAGCCAGTATCTTGGATCTTATTTCTGCGTCCTTATTAAAAATTAAACCCTGTACGAATATCAAGCATTTCAATAAGTCAGGAATTAATCCATTTAACTTTAATTTTTCACATTCTCGATCCACAACTCCTGCATAAGTGACAAAATCTTCATTGTCAGCCAACATGTATTAAATAATGAGCTTCTTTCACCAAAAACTTTTGATAGAATAAAAAAAAAAAAAAAAAAAAAAATCAAAGTTTATCTCTCCTCATTTTTTTCAGTAAAATTCACATATTTTTCATGTTCTGCAGAGGACAATTTCCTTAACATTCTTTTCACCATACACAAATTCGCTGATTGAATTAACAACAGAATCTTGAGGGAATGAATCTGAAGTTTTTCCTTCCATGGTTTTGGTAAACAACTCAAAAAAACTTCTGTTGTTGTAGTTGTAATTGCTGTTCATGTTGTCATTTTTGTTGTTGCAAATGTTGCTGCTTCTGTAGGGCCAACATTTAAACTATGATAGTTTTTAGTTCTTCAATTTTGCCGAACTCTGCTAAACGAATCCTTGTGTAAGTTTAAGAAATCCTCACGAATCCTCATTGCCACTATATGTAATGTTTAGTGTTGTGACGTCAAAAACGACCCTTTGTTGCCACTGTTATGATGACAACGTATACTAGTTTGTTACTTTGTCAATGTAAGTAGAGACTTTGTAATCACAAATACCAATTATAATACACCATTGAGAAATACTTGTATCAGACATCTTAGAATAATACTCTTACTAATAGTACCTTGTATAGTGAGAAGAGAATAGCTGTCCAAATAGTAATATTGAGGAGAAATAGTGAATATGCAGAATAAGAGATAGACGTCATGCAACTTCCTCTATATATGCATTACCACTATGGTCATGTTATCCACTTAGTTCAGTAATGTGTTTCTGCGTTTGTTCACTTGCAATCTACATTCAAACACCAGTGTCAGTAGTGACACTTTATTCCTATATAACACTTAGGCTATTGCCATAACACCTGTATAGTTAGTATGAAGACTGACTCTAATATGACTGGTATTTACCCAATCCTCCCCACAAGAAGAGAAGTGGCACAAGGCCAGTTTTTTTTTTTTTTTTTTTTTTTTTATGTGTAGCAATGCACATACTTTATTCTGAAATTTCAGACTTAGCATTGTTTGGCAATCATCCACTATTTCCTGTAGTGTTACATTATTATTGTGTTCAATCTTTGCTAAAAATTTTGTTCGTACTTCAGCATCTTTTTTCATTGTTAGACCTTGCGCGAAAATTAATCCCTTGAACATACCTGGAGTTATTTCCTTTAGTTTAAATTTGTACTGTGTCTTCAAACCCTATTTCACCTGGCCTTCTCAGTAAAATATAATAGCAGTAATTTTCATCCTATATTGGAGTTATTTTTCTTAACAACCTGTTTTTGTTTTGTTTTGTTTTTTTTTAAAAAATCATCTTTCCAACCACTGTATTCCTGACTAAATATTTCTTCATACCTGCAAAAACACACTGCAAAAGTCGGTCCATCATCAAGATTGTATACAATTTCTGATAGTATTTTGCACTGCGTCTGGCATTGAAGCATATTTCTTCAAAACCACTTCCAATAACTTTTTGCAACTGTAGGGTATTCTGTTGTTGCTTCTGCTGTTGAATTTCAACAATTGAAGCCAAAATTTTCTCCATATCTGAAAGAAAAACCAATGTGGTCGAAATTCTTGTAACTCCTGTTGCACACATGAGTTTCAAAAATCTGTTCACCCACTAATACAACTCCAGTTATGTGGTACTTGTTATACCGTGCTTGTGTTCAAGTTTCTCACCACCTACAGTGTAACCCGGATATAAGAGAGATTTTCTCTGGTCCCACATTAGAACCATACTTACCTAAATAAAATAGACCAAACCCGGATATAAGAGACTTCTTCTCCGGTCCTGACAACTCTTATATCCAGGTTACACTGTATTATAACTCCAGTTATAATAATGCAATTTTTTTTATCCTGCACCTGTTTGAGTCCCTTGTCACCAACTATTATAACTTCCTATTGAAGGTAATGTTATAACACACACACACACAAACTTAATTCATTAAGTATTCCCTATATGTAATGTTTAGGCTATTGCCGTAATGACTGAATAGTTAGTATGAAGACTGACTCCAATATGACTACCAATGACCTCATAACATGGAACTCTTTATAGTATTGGACAAGTTCATAGAGTCACTGGGGGGTGTACTCTTTACTCCACAACATTCAAATTAAATGCTAAAAACATTTACCAATGTCTATCTAGATTTATAGACAGATCAACACACGAAATGTTTCTGAATTGAAAAGCAACAGTATCAGTTTTAGCTCCAGTCATTTTTCAACAACGCTATCTAATATTCATATATCCCTTTTCTTCATAAACTAAGCCTAGCAAATATTGATTTTTAAATCAAACCAAATTCACAAGACATAGAAACCAACAACAAAAATCTAAATCCTATAGTTTGCATTTTTAAATTTTTTTTTTTTTTTTTTTTTTTAAAAAACAATCCTTTTTACTTGACACCAACTAATCTTTTCTTCTTTTAAGTCAGAAAATATCACCTTTCATGGATAATGGCACCAGTTATACAAAATTTGCTTTTTACTAAAAGTGTTATTTTCAAAAGAAATGATTTGATTTCAGTACAATTCATTGTAAAGTGCTGAATATAGCTTGAAAGAAAAAAAAAAAAAATTCATAAAGTATTATGTATCTCATATTGTAATTGTGAAGAAAGATTCATATTTAAATTGATCTGTTAATATTGGCTAATTTGGAAACCTTATCAATTTCAAAAGATACTCTAAGCTAATCAACATTTAATAGACTAAAGAGATGACCTGTTAATGCTTTAAAGATTATTTCAGATTATCACAACAATCTCCAAGTTCTCATCTTTCTTAATTACGTATTGATTTCAATTATTCTAGGCAGTACCTTTAGCATCTTCAATTCATTTTCCTTGTGAATAGTGGCAGATTATTTCAATTTGTAAGATTATAATTTATTAATAGAAAATAATGGAGCTATTTTAATTACAGCAACTTAATTAAATTGAAAAATATATTGAACTTTGTAGATAGTAACTTTGTAACTATCTTTTAGTGGAACAAATTAATTTCACCCCAAGTTCACTGTCAAGTCATATTACAGATTTCTTTCTTTATTTATTTTTTTAAATCTACAAACTAAAGTCATGCTTTTAAACAAAGCAATAAACCAGAAACGAAAACAAATGCTGTAAACATACCCAGAAAAGTAGTAAATTTATTATTTAACCAAATTTGGAAAAATTTAAAAAGCCATTTTTCAAGTTAAATAGAAAAAAAGTGCTTTATTTCCTACAAGGTTGATCAAAAACAATGTTCATTTTTTTTTCTTTTTTTTAAAAGACTAGAAATACAAACATTTTTTTTTTCCTTTTTAAAAATGGATGTAAATTGAGAGGAGGAGGAAAAAAAATCGAATTTGAGTCATCTAAAAACAATAAAATTAAAGTAAATAAAAGCTTGTGTTAATATATACAAAAGAAAATTTAACATTGAATAAAAATGCTTTCATGACAACCACTTCCTCTAGTCTCAAATTTCTGTCATAAGTGTATTCTTAAAGAACTGTAATTGCTTGAAATTTCTCAAGACAATCCCAGTGAAACTAATAGTAGATATCCTTTTATTTTTTTTTTTAAATTAAAGACTCCATAAATTATTTTATATTGGCAATGTTGAATTAATTTCCTGCATACGTCAGGTTTTCAATAGAAGCTAAAGAAATATACATCAAATATGAAGAAGGGATGTTAACTGGAACATGTTTTTTAATGTTAGTAAATTCACTAAAATACACAGTGAGGAGGAGGAGGAGAAAACTCCATTTAGATGACAGGAAATACATTCTGATATTTCTAACAGATGAAAGAAGAATTTTCAAACAATAAAATAAATGAATATGGATATTGCATGTCCAAAAATAAAATAAATAATTACAGTCTTCTTTTAGATATATTAGTTTCAGGACAAATTGTATCATTTTTGTTTTAACAATTTAAATACATGGTGTACAGATCATTTATAACAAATTTAGTTTAGGAGATAATGAGATTGAACACAGAATAGATTGCAGTCAGGGTAGTTTCTTTCCAACACTGGAAGTGGCTACAAAACCAAAATATTAATTTGAGGTGTCAAGTTCCTAATTAGCTAGATATAAATTCATGTCCAACTGATTCAAAATGTCTAAACTATCATCCAGATACAATTGTTTTCTTAGATCAATAATTAAAAAAATTACTTATAGCAAATGAATCTTCTATGTCTTAGAGAAGACAATTCTTTATCAGATCTTATAGACTGGTGCTACAATATCACAAAGTGCTTTACCAAATAACAAAAACTATCACTTAAACACTTCCAATAGCAACAACAACTAAAATGGGTAGCACATGTAACTAGAAGGGAAAATATAGACATAATCAAGATGCTGACATTCAACACTAATTTAGACAAAAGGTTAGGAAGGAAACTTGTCAATATTATAAAGAGCATTAACAGCTAGTGGACTAGAGAAATGTAATTTCAAAAAAAAAGTTTATAAATTTCAACCAACAGTACCACTCACTGTTCATTTGAAGAATACCAAATGTTTTCTGTATGGAAACAAAGCATTAACATTGTTCAGATTAAAAGGGATTTTACAGTATTCAAGAAGTAATACCTTTCAGTATTATATATTCTTTAAAAAATGAATTAAAATGTTTAGAAAAAAAAAAACCTTTATAGAAAGATTATTTTTGAACAGTATCTCTCATAAATTATGAATGGAATTTGACCAGTATTGGATTGAACTTTTCTTTTTTTAATTTTTCACCTCAAGAAAGGCAATAATGCCACTAAGACACAAAGGGTTACTGGACATGAAAGAGAACGAGAAGACTTTAATAAGGAGAAAGGACAATAAAAGAATGGAATCCAGGGAGACAGAAGATTGCAATTGAAAATTGTAGGTGGCAGGAAAGAAAAACTGGAAGAGAGTTCCACAGGCAAGAAATGCAAGAAAAACTATTAAAATACAACTTTTGATTACATCTTGTAAGAAAGAAATTTATTTCATAAGAGCAAAAAGATAAACAAAAATCATCTAATTTTACAGTCTAGGATCAGAAAAACACATGCACATACAGAAAACCAGAGAAAAAAAAATATCAACAGCTTTCAATGATACAATTTTCTTTTTCTGTTCAATTTAAATGTAGACTTACAGACTATTTGAACTCTAAGCAAAGTCATCACAATTGAACCCATTCATAAAACCCTATTAAGCAGCAGGTCCTCATCCAAGGCAACAGCCAATATTCATTCATGAAGAATGTTTCAAAATGAGTGATGTGATTAATTTCCCTTATGACCTTCTATTTTTTGTTCAAACTACAGAAAACAGTAGAACCTTCCTTTGGTAAAGTGAGGCAGAAACAGATCAGATGGTTCAAACAAAGCAAGGCTGCAGACATCTGGAAATGGTCTGCTGTCATGCTGGACAATGATCTTAAATCACTCCCCCCCTCCCTTCTTTCGTCTGTCAAATTCAATTTATTTCATTTGCTGTTATCAATATTGAAATATCCCACTCATTTTTCAACTAAGACCATTGTTAATGCCTTTATACTCTTATTTTATTACTATTTTAGTCAAAGCTTATTTTTCTGTTTCATAAAGAGATAGATACCTCTAAAAGACCCAAGGTATTGGTAAAACCAACACAAAGCCTGGCAGGTGACCAAAGAGGTGGGGGAGGAAAAACAATCACCAATAAAACAAAATCCAAGAGAAAAATCCATTAGAAGAAAAAGAAAAAAAAAAAACACACACACACACACACGTGTGTGTGTGTGTGTGTGTGTGTGTGTGTGTGTGTAAAAATCCAGATATAAGTAAAAAATATATCTAAAAGGCAATTTGAATAAAGACAAAAGGAAACCTTATCTTAGCCTACATGTTTCATCCTCTGATGGTCTTTGTCAAGGCAAAAAAATTAACCAGAGGGTGAAACAGCATCAGCTAGATAAGTTTTTGTTTTATATGTTTCAAAGATATCTCTATAAGAAGCAGTATTAATCTGCACACAAAACACCATATTAACATAATGTTTATCTACAGACATTGGAGTTATTCAGGAGGATTATACTCTCACAATTTTGCCTCACATCACCCTTGCTATATTCTATCACAGTAAGCAATGACTAGTAGTAGCAATAGAATTTAAATACCTTTTTCTACAGTTTATATATATATATATATATATATATATATATATATATAAACATTCTGAGACAACTACATAGTTTCATGTAATGGTAATCTTATGAATGCCAGGAACTATATTTATTTAATAACAAAATCAGTTAAAGAAATAAAAAAAACATGAATCTAACATTTTCTTGGTGGATTTCCCTTTCAAACAAAACAAGCAACTCTCATGTTTAGCATTTAGTAAATCTACTCAATATGAGCTCAATATGTGCTAACAAAATGTACCCATGGAATTTATCCACCCAATTCCAGAGAAAAAGTATATGCATATGTGAGACATTTATCTTAAGGAAGTAAACACTCCTATATATATATATATATATATATATATATATTTTCTATTCAATACTTCTTTAATATGATCTCTACCACCGTAATGTATACGTGTATGGCATAAATGTTCATCCTCTTCATCTTTCAAATGGAAATAGGTACTGCTCAGCTAAATTGCAAAATGCATTCAAGCAAATTCCTCTAAATATTTTTTACAACCAAGAGAAATCAATCTGAAATCTTGCAAAACTACTTTGTAAAAAGGAAAAAAAAAAAAGTAAAAGCATAGCACACAAAGAAAAATCTGTGCTAAATGCAATATATTAGCAATGTAACATTTTCTCTCCTGTGTCAAACACAAGCTGGGCCATTGATTTACCACTGAAAAAGTACTTCAATTCAAACAGTATCAATAGAATATTTAATATTTATGCAATTCTGAAAAAGCTGTTGATTTTATTATCTATGATGCAAGGAATGCTTGTAATTCAGGTGTAGAGTTATCTAAAGAAAATTATATTCCTTCTTATTGTAATCGAGGTGTCAAATTTGTACAACTTACAAATTCATTATGTGGGATGGGGGGAAAAAATTGATTATATTGTCAGGATTCTAATCTTTATCTGTCAAAATAGGTGTCTAATTCCACCCATATGCTTTATTATTCAACATGACTGCTTATTGGCAAATGCACATAAAAAGAATGAACCACACACCTAACTTTGGATTTGTCCTATCTTTTTCCATTTGCATTTTCTTTTCCATGTTATACATACATTATGTCAGTTTGTACATAAACACTGATTTTAGCCATTTGAATCCGAATGAAAGTCATCAGTTTTTAGTTGTTGTGTGCATGTATTTTAGATAACTCCATCCATGGTTTCTGCTATAATCTCTAAACTGGATCCCCACAAAGCCTGTGGACTTATTTACTCAGTTTTTCACACTCAGTAACCTCTTGAATCTTAGTGGCTTTATTACATTGCCTGACATAAAATGATTTAAAAAAGAAAAAGGACATAGAATACTTTACAGTCACTCAATCAGGTCTAACATTACCATATTGGAATAATTTACCATTTAAATTTCTGGTATAAGGAGTTATCATTTACATTTTGACTAATGTCCTTATCTTTGTTGTTATAACATTTTGGCCATTGTGTGCTCTGTCAGATGTCTACCAAATTAGATAGCATAGTAATTGTGAGTTCAATCCCTGAGCCAGGTCGTACAGACTGAGACTCGGGTGGAAACAGGGTAAGCAATAACTGAGTATTATTGTAAAGACCAAGATGAGTTATCTCTGGACATGAACAGTGGAATATGAACACTATCTCCAGCTCCCATAAAGGATTTAGTGCAAAATTTCTTGAAAGTTATCTGGATTGCCAGATACCTGAAAAAGGTCAGAGGGCATAACAAGCATAAAGGTTGAGAATAAAACCCAAAACAAGGACAATGACCTGAATGTAAATAACAGAATAATTTTGTTATAGATTTAATCAATAGCTTTACTGCCATGTCATGAAAAACTACTTGGATTCATTTCATCATTTCACTAGTGTGCCTTGAACAATTTAAAACATTGCTATAACTTATTTCAATCAGTATACTTTGATAATCATAGGATATAAAATTCCTTTTAAGAATATATTTGGTCTACTCTTCAAATATCTTAAACCTTTACAACTAACCAAGTAACTTTTTTTTTAATTTTTTTAATTTGCTTATGTATCTCCAATATTTTAAATGGTACACTGCTAGTTTGGTTGAGTCAGTTTTTACAGTTTATCAACCTTTTGTGGGTTATTTAAAGCAAACACATTTTAAATTATAAGAATAATTAACTTGAATTTTGAGGGTAGGGAAGGGAGATGGAATAAAAAAATTGTATTGGGATTTTCCCCAGATTCATAGCTTTCCCAAGGGTATTTGCACATAAGTGAAAGTAACTAGGTTGAAATTCAAACTTTGTTCTTCATTTTCTCATTCAGAGGTGCTATCCATTAAGCCACCTGCACATCTTGGTACACTACTAGACTATCAGTACTAGATGAATAAGTTATTTGGTTGATACCAGTAATGATGCCTGTTAGTGTTCAAATTGTACAAAGACTGGTAAGGACATAACTAAAATAATTACAGTGATAGTGAGTAAGAAGGAGGGACCAGAAACAATGGCTACTGATGAAGCTTTAGAAGTCATTTTCAACTGTTGCTTTTATTTTCTGTAGATTTCAATCTCTTTCTATTTTTAGATGACCAAGCAATATAATTTAAGTGATGATGATGATTCTTGTATAATTTCATACAAGAAAGAGTGCTCACAAACAGATGCTAGCCACTTAGAACTGTTTGCAAGATTAAATTTATGAATCTTGACAATCCACTGAAAAATTCCTTTTACTTTTCAACTGATTGGAGCAATACCTGACAGTTTGTTTGAGAGTGATGCACTAATCTATACTTGGCGCTATATTCTCCAATGTACAAAGTAAACAAACACTCTCTGCCAAAATCTGAGACTATGATATTAAAATTGCAAAAGGAAAGAATGATTATCGATAATTGTCTTGGTTGGACAAACAGTGACAACCTGTCTTTCTTCAGGGTTTCACTTCACCCTCTTTTCTCAGCACAAGATTGTTTTATATTTTTAAAATCTGTCTGCAGTGTTGATTGTTTTTGCTTTAGCTTTGAAGTAAATATCAAAAAGAAAAAGAAAATTATAGTAAATGAGAGGAATATACTAAAGAAAAGAAAAAAAGTCAATTTTGATTTGCAACCTTAACTTCCTAATGAATCAATATATAATGTACCAATTAATTATTTAATACTTGCTTTTGATGACTAACAACATACAGAAAAATGAAAATCATCTCTAACAAATTTCTGTCCAAACTGCATGAGTAGCAAAATGATGACATGTATAGAGTCAAAATATACAAAAATTGTAGCTGTAGAAACTTCACAAATGTTAACTAAGATTATGAAATATCTCATACCTCTGCTCTTTCAAACTTCCCAAAATCTAACCTAATACCTGTTTGGTAAAGATTTCTTGGTCAAGCAGGAAATTAAATTGGTACAAGGTAAGAATTTTTTGAAATTTCATAAAATTAAATAAGTGATGGTTAAGAGATGTAAAAACTAAAAAAAAATTTTTTTTTTTTTTTTTTTTTTTTTAAAAAGAAAGATTTTCTAAGAAACATTTCAAAAATATCTGTCTATATTTCTGAGATGAGATATTTACACTATTTACATTGTTCAGACTGTTGTCCTCATCTTTGTTGTCATATTCATGATGTTTCAGCCATTGCATCTCCAGCCTTCTTCAGGTAATTAGAATTTTGAACCAAACCCCTTATTTCATCCACCAGGGTAGGTCTAGCTTTAGTTATTTCCCTTAGTAACTCAATTTTCCAGAAAATGTATGAAACAGAAAAGATAAACTATTGTTTTAAGGAAAGTGGAAATAGATTTTTCTTTTTCCAATTCTTGAGTAGTCTGGTCAATCCAGAGGATCCCAGCATGGGGCAAGCTGATAGATAAGGACTAATGATTGAAAATCCCTTTTGTTTTTGCTGTGCCATCTGGAAGTTGGATTTATTACTCCAGCCCCAGGAAGTCAAGCTGAGGTTGGCTGTTGAAAAAGTGGGAAAATGAAGAGAAAAAAAAAAAAAAAAGAGAGAGAAGGGAGAGGGAGAAAGATTAACAGTGCCTATATAAAGTGAATGTATGAGGCAGAGTGTAAAGAGTAGAAGTTAAGGTGTAGCTTGATCGCTCTGACTACTCTCAAAAGGGGGCTGGACAAACCCAAATTTGGAAAACCATTTGAGTAACTGTATTTTATATATGGAAACTTAGAAAAAGGTTGATACTTAGGGTAGAAGAAAACCCGAACACAGACCCTAGTCAATCCCACCCCTGCCGGATGCAGGACTCCAAATTAGCTAGACTCAGAGACAGTTAAGATAACAGAAGAAACAACAGAGAAGAGAGACACACCAGAATCCACATCATTCATTGTGACCTCCTCACCAAAGACCTTGTGCCAGTCATGAAGATAAGAACTTAGAAATTTAAGTTACTACTAAAACAAGCTGCAGACTCCAAAGGGGATCCCAGTGTCATTTGATTATACCACTGTATACAACAAATCATATATAAGCCAAATTGTTGTTACATTTTCAACCAGAGATAATTCTTTATTACAAAGGATTCTTGTTTTTTTGTGTAACTCCCAAATGTTCAAACTGTTTTCACTCTAAATTTGCTTCATCAACAATCTTCTCACCCTCGAGATCAAAAACACATGGCAAAAGAGTGAATGGTTGTGAAGAGAGAAACATCAGCTAAGTCGAGTGAAACTGTGCCACCTATATGATATCAGTGACAAAACAAGTTCCACGCTAACAAGTGAAGAATCAGCTACATGGTAACCATGGCAGTCTGAAGGAAACCGAGTCCCGATGACTGGGTGACGTAATTGGTTACCACTGTCTTGGGCAGACAACAGAGGTACATATTTGGTTACCTCTGATAAGTATCGACATATGTGGTGTTATAGAGGGAGAAAGCTTATGCTAACTCTTCCAAAGATTATGATACAACTAAAGTTGTAGTTAGAATGATTTATAAAATCTGATATTAACAATTCTTATTTAAGAGTTAGACTAGAAATTTTGTTTATATCACAGCAATATATTTCAATTCCTTATACAGGTTAGTAGAGAATGCTGTCAAAATAGCATGTTCATTCAATTACTGCTGCTTATTTAAAATTCAACTCACAGAAACAGAATTTATCTTTTTCTCTGATGTGAAATGCAAAAATTCATTCCAATTTCAAAAACTGGCAATTTTCAAGGGTTCTTTTTTTCTTCTTCACTTCAAATCATCATAATCGAGAATGGAATACAAGAACCTGACATTTTTAATCTAAAAATACCAATTTTGTTTTCACTCTTAGTGATTCAATTCAACAGGAAAGTTGCACATTTACCAGCCACTAACAGACACTTTAAAAATATACAAAAATTGTAGCTGTAGAAACTTCACAAATGTTATCTAAGATTATGAAATATCTCATACCTCTGCTCTTTCAAATTTTGCCTGTATCTTCTTGCTCTTGCCCTTATCCCTTCTTTCCACATTTTTATATAAATGTTATACAATAAAATAAAGTTTCATTAAAAAAAAAAAAAAAAAAAAAAATTTCTACTGCATCCTCTCTTACCTTCCTTTTGATTCCTAAGTTTTTAAATATATCTCAATTTTATGTCTTCATTTTGACCTGCCTTTCAATCTTTCATTTGTGGATATTCAGTGAACAAGCTTGCCTATATATTCTCCTACCCCATCCTTTTTCCCTATCTTTTATCTGGTTTTCTTCTCATTGCTCTTTAGCCTTCTTACCTCCTAATTTCCCCCACTCTTCACACATTCCTCTCTCTTCCTCCCATTCTATTCCTTAAAATGTAGGTTTTGCAATCAGAAAATCTATTCTAGATCTCAAGGGCTGGAGATCAGGAAGATACTACATTTTGTTCTTAGATTAAAAACAAAAAAAATTTAAAAAAAATTAAAAACCCAAAAAATACAGAAAAAAAAACAAACAAAAAAACACTATGTAGAAGGAAAATAATAGTATAGATTTAAAAAGCATTCAATGCAAAAATCTATTATAGATAATAGACAAAGACACTGAATGGTTCAAGCATCAAATTAAGTTGTAATTAAAAGTTAAAAAAAAAAAAAAAAAAAAAAAAAAGAAAATAATGCATTTTATAGGCTATCAAATATGGCCAACACCAACATCATTAATTTTCATATACATCTAGAACTTCTGGAATATTTAGAGTTCAATAAGTTGAAATTTTAAGGCTCATCAATTCTACATATATGGATGTGCAGGTGGTGTAATGAACAGCAGCTTAGAACAAGAAATTGGTATGCTAAGTTCTAATTTCAGCAGAGTTTGTTACATTCATTTTCTAATAAATACTCTTAAGAAAGATATGAATATCTCCTCTTGCCCCAGCTGTGGGTTAAATATTATGGCAGACTTGGCTCTTCAGCCTTGATCAGCAACCACTCTAGGAGAATGAAAACTCAAAATTCCCAAACCTGAGTCAATAAAACTTGTTAACACAGGAATATGTGGTCATCTAAGAGAGGGAAAAGCCCAACAGAAAACCAAACCTTCCTTAGTGTACAGAGGGTGGACGTGAGGTCAATCACTCCACAGAACAATCCAATTACAGAAACTTCAGAGGCCAGATGTGCCACCAGGCAGATAGCAAGTCTTCTACATTTAAATTCTTTGCCTATACAAATTATTTCTCCTTCCACTAATATTCCCTCTTCCCCCCCCAATTACTATTGTGAATATCATTAATGCAACTTCCTCTCAACCCTCTAATTTTTTTTTCCTCTTACAATTTCTATCTTGAAAGATTTAGAGGAAAAAAAAGCTTTTTTCTACATTATTTATATATGTAAAATGATAGGAAATCAACTTGTCAGATTATTATTTTTTTAAAGTTAAATCCCCCCCCCCCAAACCATACAGAGAAAATAATATTAGCACCATCCATCCCTAAAAGAAATTTAATAATAATAGCTCAGGTGTGGAGCTGTGTTTCATGGTCATATATCAGAAAAACAGATGGTTACATGATTTTCTTCCTAATAGCCAATTGAAAAAGAACGCCTCTTTCTCTCTCCAAGAGATCTAAATTCATAAAATAATTAGTTAAAATCTGTCCAAGCATCTCCAAAATAAATGTCATTTCTACTGACTGAAATGTCTAGATTTTTTTTTCATTTTTTTATATTTTAGAAGCAGTCCATTATTCCAGTACCTACTTCATTTTATCAGACTTATCTCTATCCATTAATTACCCTAACCTAAAAATACCTATCCCATTTTAACAATACAGGTAGATGCTGTCATGATCATTAACATTTACTTGTTTCTGGTAGAATAGCTATTATTGCTTCTCAACATTTCAATTACAGTCTTCTGTAATCATTACAAAGTGACAGAATAGGACATCTCCAAAGTCTCCAGAGCACCAAACATTCACTTTTTACTCTGTCCGTTATGAAAAGAGGTAGAGTGATGCTAGAAGGAGGTTTTCTTGCTTACATCCCTATAGATTGGAAGATATTAAGTAGGCAATTTGCCCTGGGGGTCACTTCTGCATCCAAAATTGAAACTCAAAAAATCTTATGGAAAATGGAATTGGTAAAAATGGAAAGTCTCATATCCAATCAACTTTCTCTTGCACACACAAACACACACTTTAGCTTCTCGAACATTATCAATTATTTTTATCTGCACAAAGAAATTTCATGCAGTCATCATTTTGATTGATGCATAAAATGTCTATTTGTATTCAAAGATTACCTGTCAAAATTATACAGAAAAATGCTCTGAAAGTAATGCCTCTTATTGACCCCAAAGCCCGATGTGGATGGTATGCCAATAGAGGTTTTTCTCCCTGCCAATAATTCATAAATTTTGGCTTCTTACAGATAGCTAAGTGTCAGTCTGGCAAAATAGCATCCGACATGAAAATGTGGACAAAGCAGAGATGTATCATTAAATTCCTCTGTTCAGAAAATAATTGCACCTACTGATATGCATTGATGCTTGCAAAACATTTATGAGGACCAAACTGTGAGCAGTTATATATATGGTGAGTAATCTGTTCCAACAATGTGTGTGGAAAAAGTGGATTGCCTCCATAAACTTTTACAAGAGCAGCATGCAGGTTCTTTATCACCACTACTATCAATGTTGGGGAGGAGGGATGTTTTTAGCAAAAAAAAAAAAAAAAAAAATGCTCTATCCAATAGTGTTATTATATTCTCTGTATCTGTTGTTGTTTCTCCTGGAAATAAATAGAAGACATTACCTTTGGAGCATAACCTATATAAAAGAGTTTTAATAATAGAAAAAAAAAATTATATTCAGCATCCAACTAGCAAAAAAAGAAAAGTGGAACAAGCCATTCTTAACTGTTGCTTGAATGCTGACCAACCTGTGTTTCATGATTTTTACAGAGACAGCAAAAATTACCAAACAATTATATCTACTGGAACAAAATTTCTTAAATTATTTTTCATTAGAATACCAACATAAAAATTTATTTAAAGTAGCTATACATTACTTCAAACATTATTATTAACGAATGCTCATTTTTGAAACAGACTTCCCATTTGTATTTTTACATTAAAAAGTGGCCTACATATTCAAGTAATCTCAATACACTAAAGAAAATGTGCTCCCCCTTTATATGAGAAACCCCCATTTGATCTGGTGTGCTTTACCATTAGGCTACAAATAGCATCATTGTACAGCAAGACCCTATTTTCCCTTTTAAGGAAAACACTTCCAGATTAAAATATTTTTCTAGAAAGCCCATATCTGCTCAGTGAAAGTGTGTGATATATCTGTAGGGATACAAAAAAAAAAAAAAAAAAGAAAAAAAAAAAAAAGATGATTATCTCCCTTTGGTTAAGATCAAATCACATGACAGCTGCTTAGTAACCTCACTCCATAGAGTGACAAAAGTGGTCAGTCCATAACTGCTTGGAGTTAAGATACAAAAGTTGTTAATTCTGTCGAGCTTCTGCCAGTGCCAGCCAGCTGCCATGTAGACAGCTTACACACTCATGGCACCATTTTCCTTTGGAAATATATTTTCACCGTATATAGAAATTTAACCTATGACTACATTTCCTATTTGAGAGGAATTTAACCTTGCTCATGACATAGCAGATAAATTAAAACCTGCTTGAATCTGGAATCCTAAATATAGCTTCTCCAAAAACACAAAAATATTCCAGCACCTCAAAATTCCAGTTGGGAATTATTACAAGTATACACTAGCTTTTTGTTTCCTTTTCACACTGCTTGTTGTGTAGACATGTGTTATAGTTTCTCTGCAAGGGACAAAGGTAAAGATGTGTATATAATTTTGTGCATGACCTTGTGGCATAAAACTCTCTCTGCAAACAAAGCATGTTTGTCATTCCTTTTCTTTCAGCTATTCTGTTCTATCCATATATATTAAGGTGTTATTATATTATGGTTACAATAATGCCTATAATGAGGGAAAATGCAAACAGGAGAATATTTATTTCTTCCTTACCTCACACATTCTGGTGAATTACTCAACATCATGATATATTATTATTAGCCCTTAGCTGTCATTATGTCTATTGGTCGCCTGGCCTTCATTTGAGAAATCTTAAAGAAAATGCACTCTCCTGTTTAAAATAAAAATGTAGAATCTATTTCAAATAAGAATATACACTATAATAAAGTTTGATGTAATAAAAATGTCAGATTACAAATAAATCCATTAATTCATATATATTTTTTTTTCGATGTACGAGGGTCATTAGAACAAGCAACCAGACTACCTGCACATATCATTTGATTATAGTGATGAAAGCTTGTGCACTACACTTTTTGAAGAGCTGAAAACTGGTACATAGTATGCCACAAAGTCCCTAAACGACCCTTTTGAATTCAGAGTTGTCTTTCTCAACTGGTTCCCACACAAGGCTGAAAGAAGCTAGTTTGTCCTGCTATTTACTCATTTCTGGGGAAGAACAAATGGATTCATACCTTTCCTAAGGGTATTAGCACATAAGTGAATCTAATGAACTCTGCTCTCAGATTCCTCAATCTGAGCCACAATCCATTACTCCACCAGGCCTATATATATATATATATATATATATATATATATATATATATATATGAAACAGAATGGCTATTTTTGTAGTGATTTTATAACATTTTTATGTTATAATATATCAATTATGGGAACAGACTTTATTCATCCAAGACAATTTAAATAAATAAAAAAAAAAAAAAAATGATCAATACCTAAGCTATACAGCAATACTAAGAATGTTTATCTTAAAGATATTTTTTAATCATTCACTTTAAGGAAGGCAATAATACCACTAAGACACAAGGGGTTACTGGGAGTGGCAAAAAATGAGAAGACTTTAGTGAGGAGAAAGGACAATAAAAGAACAAGATTCAGGCAAGAAAACAAAGAAAAAAAATAGAAGTTGCATTTAAATTTTTGAAGATTGCAGGTGACAGGAAAGCAAGAAACCAGAAGAGAGTTCTACAGAGCGAGTGTAAAGAAACTTTTAGAACACTAAAATGGCAAACCCTAAATGCTAATCTTGTAGCACACTTAAATTCATGTGGCTGAGGCACCAATCAGAAAAAAAGACTTGTCAAGGCAGTGGGAAAGTGACTGAAATTAAAATGCCAGGTTAGGACCAATTACATTACAGACTTTTCTTTGGATTTTGCTGAGAATCTCGCGCTCTCTCTCTCTCTCTATATATATATATAACAAATCTAGCAACTGATTTAATGTATATGAGCCAAAGAAGGTGCAAAGAACTGCTTTCCTGGAAGTTAGTATATAATGACAGGCAGAAAAGGTTATCTAGGCATGATTAAATGAAAGCAGATTTGTTTTGGAGACATTCAAATTTATTAACCATTCCTTACCCTATTTAACAACTGATTGGTAGTCATTTTCAATAGCACCTCCAGTTTTTATTATTTCACTCTGCTACTGCAGTTTCACCCTTTGTGTCTTCAGAGTGAAGATCTGAAGTGTGTGTGTGTGTGTGTGTGTGTGTATATATATATATATATATATATATACACACACACACACACACACGAGAGATACAGAGACATTGAAATCAACACCCAGTAACTACAGTCTGTTTCGTGATTTTTATATTTATATATGAGCACTTTAACCCATAAATATAGCATGCATTAAAACAATATTTGTTTCCTTCTTGAACACAATCTTCAGACCATGAAGACTGCATTCAAGCACAAAAGTCTGTTGCTGCTCCCTAATAACCTCAGTGTTCACTTTTATATTTGCATAAACTATCCCTAATATTGAGAACTTTTACCCATAAATATAGCATACTTAAAAACTATATGTGTTCATGTGTGTAAAAAAAAAAAAAAAAAAAAAAAAAAGTGACAGTGTCATAAAATTAAAGTGCTCAAAATAAAATATAAAACAATGTATGGTTCCTTACCACCTAATGACTGCAAAATTACATGAAAATGACAGTCATGTAGAGGTATATACCTGAAAAGGTTATTATTATTATTGATGATTAATAATATTGTTAATGCTTTCAGTATTTCAGTTTTATTTGTTATTAAAGAGCATAGTATGTAACCTTCAATCACAAGAAAATTTCTCAGCTTTACACATATACACAAATGTTTTTAGTAGATTGTGAAGATAAGCACCATAGTGAGTTGGATTCTCACTATATGCCAGACAAAGAGCATTAATATATTAATATTTTATGGAATAAATATTTCAAGAATCATTTCACCAAAATTTGTAATATTTAACCCTACCTCCCTTAGTAAATATTTAAATTAGATCAATACTGAAATGAAAAATGCCAATCCTTAGAAATTATACATTTTATTTCTCAGCTATCTATAATTTAGTAAAGAACCCATATTTCTCTTCAATCTAATGAAACATACATAAAACCATCCAAACTTACTGAACCCTTCTTACTATTGCCAATGCACCAGCTATGTTTATTGTTCACTGGACTGAATCCACTTACACTAAAACCTAATTAGCAAGAAATGAGATTTTATTAGAAATTCTAGCTTTCTTCACCCATCTGCTTTATTCATGCAACATTTGCTGAACTTCCAGTGATCTGCTGGAGAATTTAACTTGCAGTCTATTTTATGAGACAAAATGTCAAATACTCAGCCAGTAACAATTTGTTTTGTACAAGGACACCAGTCAGTGAACTCAACAGTCATTTTATTAGGAGATCATTTCTGACAGTGGTCACTAGAAAGTAAGTCATTTCATTAAATCTTGGTTCTCACCATTGTGAAATTGATGTCATCCAAATTCTAAATCCTCATATCTTTACTATCAATGTCTCTAAGCAAATGGGTATAAGAAATGGGTATAAGAAGTCATCTTTGTTTCTCTTTCAAGAATTATTGTAGTATGTGATTCATGCCAGAAAATACCGGGGGGGGGGGGAATTGAATTTAATGTCCATCAGAAATCCAAGAAGAGTTGATCTGTAATGACCACAGTATATACTGGGTTCACCTTAAGTGACACAAAAAGTAATCTTTGTACTTGGTGTCACCTTAGAAAGTCAAACAACATGGGAGCCTTGAGGTATCCTCAAGTCCAAGTGCAGAATCAGGCCTCAAAGGATGATGGTGCATACACCAACATAAACAAGATTTGGTATGGTTGGTTTTGTTTAGTAGCATATCAATCACTAATGCTGAAATCTAAATATTTTGAACACAATTTTATGGCTTAAATTAAATATATTTTGAACACAATGGTATGCTTTCAACTACAGATATTGTTGGTAACTTTACTATAAATAGGTATTGTTGGTATGTTTATACTTTCATAGGGTTTTGATTTTTGTTTAGGGGTTCATAACTGGGACCCTAACAGACCTGGGAAAAACAGCAACTAAGTAGTGGTTCCATGCTTCTCAAAACTGCCTTACTACCAAATGCAGTTTATCATCATACCCAGAAATAACAAACAAGAAGTGAACCCAGATGAAGTTGGGATACACAAGACAACCAGATGAGAGGAAGTTATATAAATACCTAACTCACAAGGGAGAAAGAAAAAAATACATACCTCTTGATTGGATGACATTAATTTGACAAAGTCCAGAACTGAATAAGCAATTATTTTATATAATAGAAATTTAGTCTTAGTAAAGTACATTCATCAAAGCTTTCAATAATTGTATGCTGCTTTACTTTATCTACATGAATAAAAGTTTCGTAAATGTTTCAGAGTGTTTAGTACTGGACATTCTTCTCCTGGGATTTTAATTGTATTAAAATGGGTAGAGGGTTCAGAGTATTCTTGCAAATTTCTGCCAATGTACCCGAGTAATTATTGACCACTTTCAAAGAGCTACATAACCTGGCACTTCTCTAGCTTCATTCAAGTGGCTACCAGCCAAGACCAAGCTTTAAAAAGATAGGCATCAGAAAGAGCATCCATTTGCAAAAGCACAGAATTATAAGGCATATTGAACAGGAATAAAGATAAAATGCATGCTGGATTTATCTCAAATTCACTATAGTGACACCCCCCTCCCTACTTTCACCTAGCAATTCAGTTGTTATTGATCAATTCATTTTCTATAGTTTGTCAACTTTTTGCAGGTTAGAAAAATTTAAAGCCAGAAAATGTTTTTAGATTTTAAGAATTTTTTTTTTTAAAGATAATGATTTAGTGATACACATCATACTAATTAACCCATAGCTGTGGGGAGAAGAGGTGGATTCATACCTTTCCCAAGGGTATTTGAGCATAACTGAATATAACAAACCCAATGGGAATTGGAATTTAGCTCTCCAATTAATAATTCCAAGACATTATTCATTACACCAACCTTACATCCAAGCTTACAGCACCTGGTATTCTCAAGTGGTCATCCATTTAGGTACTAACCAGGCTCAACATTGCTTAACTTTAGTGGTTGTATGGGAATCAGTGTTTCAATGCAATGTGGTTGTAAGCCTTCAGTTGTTATTGAAAAGTCGGAGGCGGTCTAATATATAAGAAATATTTGTTAGAAAACATTCCATAAAGATACTGCTTTTGTTGTTTTCCATTTTTTTTTTTTTTTTAAATAAATTTATTTTTAAAATCATCAATTTAAATAAATTTAACATGTTCAATGATATCCAACCACAAAGTTAAATTTCATTTCTAATGTTTCCTTCCTTTTCACTTAAGAGCTTGCTTATACTCAACCTAACATATCTTTACAATTTTTTTTTTTTTTTTTTTTTTTTAAGTTAAAAAAATATTTTTCCCCACTTTATCAAAAATAATTTGCTTGCATTATGTTATGATCAAGAGTCCCTTTATAAATAGACTAATTGAAAAATTAAATGAATGGCAGAGAAACAACAAACATTCTAATTGAAGATGCCTTCTAAGTGGGTAGTAGTAAAAGTAAGAAAAAACAGCCACTAATCAATTTATTCAAAGTATCAAGAGAGGGAGGAGGAGGAGAAGGAAGAAACAGAAACAAACCTAACCAATAATAACTATCATCCCACTCAGTGATATTTTTACTTGCAGAAACATTAGGCTTATTAAAATACAACCGACTTTAAGGAAATTTGATAATTTTACAAAAACAAAAAAATTAAAATTTTAAAAGCATTGACCACAATCAAATCAAGAATAGACACTTTTTTTTTTGGAGTCCAAGCATTATTTACCTTTGTTTACTATTTGTATTGGTTCAAATTTACTTTTCACAAGAGAATACTGGCCAAATAAATTCATACAGAATTTCCAGTATATCAAAGATTGGAAGCTACCTTTCTCGAGTTCAGATCAAGATATTTGTTTAACCCTCTATTTGTATGATGTGGTGTTTGAACAGCCCACAAAATGGTTTTCTTTAATATTTAGAATATGAAAAGTCAAATTTTTAAATGATTAGTCTAGTAGTATTTTCCTGAATTCTTCACAAGCAACTGCAATGTTTTGTTTGTTTTTTTTTTAGTTATAATATTCATGTAAATTACAAGAAGTTGTTTGTTTGTTTATTGAAAATAAACAAAACCTATCTTTTCATATTTTAATTTTTGAAACTTACAAATTCATTTTTAATATTGGAACTTAAATCTAACTTTTCAAAATAAAACATTTTCTTTACATATCCTATATGAACAAAAATGAACACTTATTTATCCAGAACAGAAAGACAATGTCTAACAAGATTAAAAACTAAATGATGTATCTATATTTTAAATGGGGTGTTTGATAACCTCACAATAGGGACAGTAACAATGCTCCATGATACTAACAGAGGGTTAGTATAAAAAAAAAACAAAAAAAAAAAAACAAATATATATATATATATATAGTGATTAAGTCTTCAGCAACTAAACTGGCTACCCCACCAAACCCTGGTCTGGTGAGGAGAGCAAGTACAGCACAAAAACAAGGGTTCCTCAGTGTCAACAGCCATCCACTCCAACTATGGGTTAAAAATCCTCACAACCAATTGTCCAAACATGCTGAGTACAACTACACCTCTAAAGATATGGTCAATAGGGAGTGGTTCCTCCAACAGGAGTGAGAAGGCCCTGAGTTTGAACTCAAAGACTCTTGCTAATAAACCTGTGATTCATGCAACTTTTTCCCTTAAAAAAAAAAAAAATCTTAAGCTTTACAATGTAATGGGGGGGTGGAATTAACAATATTGTTAATGACAATATTCTCCATTTCCTTATAAGGAAACATTTGACATTCATTGACTGAGCAGCAAGTACCGATTTCAGTAGAAATTTATAAAAAAAAAAAAAAAAAAAAAAAAAAAAAAAAAGAAAATAGGTTTCTCAAGTCTAGTAGTTCTTACCACTCTTTCCAGTATTGATGGGGGCTTCCTTTCTAGCCATTTATTTGAAGTAGTTCATTATATCATTGTTTTTTGTTTGAGTTACATGTGCTATCCATTTTAGTTGTTGCTGAACCTCCTCAAGTCATGTGGTTTCTGTTACAGGATAAAGTTCATTGTGATTCTGTAGCACTAGTCCATGAAATTCAAAAAAGAATGGTCTTCACTATGACCTACAGGGTTAATTCACTCAAAGCTACCTTTAACCATAATTCACTATACTATACTCCTATACTACTTCTATTGCTTTGTTATTATACACACACAATAAAAAAAAAATAAAAATAAAAAAAAAGAAATAACTGTTATACAAGAATTAATTGAAATCAGTTACTTATGTTTCTACATTTCAGTCAATATACTATCTGGCCTTCCTCAGATATCTGCTACATTCTGTAGCCACCTGCAATTGTTCAACAAAGCCCTCCATTCAATTCACAAGAGCATGCTGTTCTTATTCATTAACAGAGCTATTTTATGTCGATGACAGATTTGATGGTTCAGTGATTATGACTTCCATAAGCATTGAGAATATTTTAATACAAGTGACAATTTAACTTTGATACACTTTAACCTTAGGAAAGATGAGAACTATCAACTTACACAGACACATCTCAAGTGTTACATTTCAGTACTTGTGAAAATGTATCAATATCACTCAAAAGGCTGATGGAAAAAAAATTTGAGAGAATCTTGCTTTTTAATTTTATAGACAATCATTTATACAGCAACCCTTTATCCTAAAATCTGACTTTGCAATTTATAGCAACAAACTTAGAGGTGAGATGACTATATTGCTAAGCTTACTGTAACAAATACACAATAATAAAAATTCAGAATAAAACAAAAGGTGCCTTTATTCTGAAAATCTAAAAGTATTTTTGAGAAGAGTCAATAATATTGAAAGAGTGTACACCTCATATTCAATTCTTTCAATCATTACTTTAGATCGGTGATTCTCAACCACTGTGCCACACCACCTTAAGTCTGCTGTGAAATATTGTCACAGCATTGAAGAAATCGTTAAAACACACCAGGCAGAAGTTTCACACTAAATAAGCTGCAAAAATAGTTGAATAGTAACATTAAAATAAAGTTAGTTCATATTTGTGTGTGCATTTTTTTATTTTTAAGTGTTTTATTTAACCTTTAAAATTTTTGCTAAGCATGACATGATATTTTCATTTGCTCCTAGGTGTGCCATTGCTTAAAAAGTTTGAGAAACACTGCTCTAGATACACGAGGAAGACTATCGAATAGATTGGTTGAAACATTGTGATAACAAAAACAAAATATTCTGTTTAAATAATTTTTGAAGAATAAATAAAGACAAAATAAAAAAAACAACTTGAAGTATGTTTTTATTTTTGTACCTTTCATCATTAACATTTTACATTAACCTATTAAGGTATTCAGTTACTGTTAATATTACAAAAAAATTTTTTTTTAATTCCCATATGGTAGAATTATTGGAATTTTTAACTTCCAACTATTAATTTGTATATTAATTTGTAGCAAAATATTTTAACTGGGGGAAAGAGAGAGAGAAAGATATACCTCTATTTTATACTAAGTTTCAAACTGGTGAATAAATCATTTGTTCTAAAAAGTTGTATACTATTTTTTAACCTCTAACTTTTCAAAACACAACCTACATTTTCTGATACAATTTTTTAAAATCTTATATTTAAGCTCTTATGTTATACACACATGCACACAAAATCCATTTTCATAATTCCTACATTTAAAATTTCCATTGTCTTAATATCAATGAAGGAAAACATGAAATAAGAATCAAGTAATGAATGGATCAAGAATCATTGCAAGAATATCAATAACAAAAGGATTTCTACTGACTAAAACATCTTACTGTTAAATACAAACACATCAGAGATTCTTAAATATGATAAAAGATGAAGTTATGAACAGGATCAGCAGACACTTCAACCTGAAGAATTCCCCCTCCCCATGTTTGTTCTTATATCTGCACATGCAATCAGTGTAACTATTAAAAGAATGATGCTACCATTTTTAGAATTTCAGAAAATTCTTTTTATACATGAAAGTATATCAAGCAGATTTATGCAGTCATTTGTGAATGAGGAATAATAATAATCATCAAGTTAATAACCAAAATGACTAACAAAATACTAGATAACATTTCAATCCTTATGTAAAAACAGGTGAAGTAGATACTTGGGGGCTTACAATAGAACTGAGAATTCCATGATCATTATAAAACATGGAATCATTTTTTACAATTTCAGGTACACACAAATATAAAGCTTTACACACTATGTATATATGATATACAAATCCAGTGTACATACATACAATTTATGTATGTTGTCAAGACAAATGTACCTTTTATCTTCTATACAGACCTGACTTAGATAAATGAAGAAATACTGAAGAGATTTCAAAATCAGATGCAATGACCAAACAATTTTTTTTAAAAGAAATTATGTTTGGTCATTCCATCTGATTTTGAAATCTTATTAGTATTAATAATTATTATTATTAATAATTCCTTTATTTAAAAGGAATCTGAATCAGGCCAAAAACTTCAGTATGTCCCTTGTCTAAGATTATATATCATAGGTGCATCTACAGCTGCACAATACAGTCAGTCAAATATTTATGGTTTTTGAAACCCCTGAATGATTTTCAGCTCAATTATAAAATTGCATTAACATTATTTGTACTTAAGATTAAAACAAAATTTCCACATTGCTAATTTAGAAAAATATGAGTTTATGTCTAGAAACACTGGTCTGCACTGAAGAAACAAAATTCCCAAAACAAAGTTAAATTTTGCATCTAACTCATTTAGAATTTCTTTCTCAGGGATTTTCAGTGCCAAAGATGGATTCAGTACACGCATAAAAATAAGATAAAACAGAGGAAGAATCTCTATCATGATTTTCTGATAAATACAAGGAAAGTTATGTTGAAAAACAATATTTGATGTCCAGCATATGCTGCCAAAAGCAGATAATGATCAATTTAATGAATGAAAGGAACTGAGTACATTTTAAATATTTTCTAAAGAACAATTTCCTTACCTTTTGCAAATTTAAATGTATTAATATTTTTGGTACTTATACTAAAAAAAGGGGGAAAAAAATATCTTGTTTTGAATATTTTTTGTTAGCATTATTTGAAGTTCACGAGTCAGAAGCCAAGTAAAATATGGCAAAAATTGTTAATTTGACTGAATCTGGTGTTAAAGGTCTCCTAAAACTCACTTTAAATCAGTCATTTTTTAAAGAGACTGTTTAGTTAAAGCTCTCTGCCATGAATAAAATGTTTCAACAATATTCCAATGACTTTCAATAAAAAAAATAAAATTGAACATGTGCAAGTTTTGATTAAAGTCAAATGATCATAACTTTAAAAATACTTTGAGTCAATACAAATTTAGAGCAGTTCTGAAATCTTGAAACGCTTTAATTTCAGACT
Organism: Acanthosepion lycidas; assembly: GCA_963932145.1. Classification (NCBI taxonomy): domain Eukaryota; kingdom Metazoa; phylum Mollusca; class Cephalopoda; order Sepiida; family Sepiidae; genus Acanthosepion; species Acanthosepion lycidas. The sequence goes on along the minus strand of OZ010580.1, from coordinate 19,343,957 downwards.
AAATTTAGGAAATGTTTAAAAAAAAAATGCCAAGAAATCCAAGCCAATCACCATCAAATATTTTCAAAAAATACTGTTCATAACCAATAGAAATTTCTACTGCAATTAATTAGTTAAAAAGACATGAATAACTTTATAAAAATATATTCTTGGGTTTTTCTTTAAATCATTTTAGACAATGACTCAACATTTTCCTTGTTTTCAATGTTTAACATTTATGAATTCACAGAAGAGAAAAATGTAAGAAAGTAGTTACATTTCTTCTGACAGAAACACTGTACTGACCAGACCAGCTGAACCTAGGTTGAAAGCATGGGAAAGAGCTACAGGACATATATATAAACATCAACCGCAAATAGGAGGAGAGCAGTCACTCACATACCATGCATGAAAGTGTAAGGGTCATGTTTGAAAAGAGGGCACTAGGGATGCACCACACTGGACAAAAGTAATTAGCAAAATCAGGAGTGAAATAAAACAATGTTAAGTATGAGAGATTAAGACTCATTATCATTAATTGGCATGACGATATTAATGCTTAAGTACTTTTTATTACTGATTTAATGAGGACATTGTCACAAATTCCAAGACTTATTTCAAATCTGTTTTCTCTTGTCTGATTTTCCTAAGAAATTTAAGGTTAAATTGAAAAATGGAGAACGAATTTTATCTCATGACATTAATCATCATCAGCAGTCCCATGACTGGGTGTGATTGTAGGGTCACTGAACAGCTGAGCACCTGACCAGTTCCATACACATGTCTAGGTTGAAAGCCAGCAGTATTTGATCACATGTAGTATGCTTGGGCAAGTAGACCTCGTGGGGTCTATCCCTCTGAGTTAAACCATAGCCCATGTCCAACTTAAAGACTTGTCTTGGTCACAGACAAATGGCTATTAATTCTATTGAATTGAATATGAAGGACACTGCTAGAAATGCTTACAGGAAAGATTCCACAAAAATTATTAATTTTCTAACAGTACTATTGAACAGTTCAATATTTAGAAAATTATTATTGAGGTTAGAGTTTAGATCAATGTCTTCAATTTTATGAAGATACCTTATCACTAGATTTGGAAGAAAATCTCTTCAACCAAAGTACATAAAAGAAATAAAACTGACATTTTTTTTATCTTCTCTACAACCAGATTTCATTAGAAAATTTGAAGTCCTAATAGAAAATAATTTTTTAGAATTAGTTGTTTTCATTATTCAATGTAATTAATTTTAAAAATTTCAACATCTTAATATCTAACAAAAAAAAAAAAAAAAAAAAAAAAAAAAAAAAAAAAAAAATAACCATCTTAATATAAAAATTGAAGTCTGCATATGTAGCTTCAGGAAGAAAAAAAAAAAAAAAAAAAAAATTTACAAAAAGATAAAAAGTAATAAAAACAAAATAAAAATGAACAAAAAGAAAAAAAAAAAAGAAAGTTTCAACTTCTATAGCCATGAACAGTCATACATTAACACCTGAAATAAAATTTTATTAAATAAGATTCAAAGGGAATTATGATTAAAAAATAAATAAAATTAAGAGTTTATTCTAATATGAAATTGAATTAAATACCCAAATCTCATATTTATCACAAATTTATAAATCATATAAATATTCTAACAAATGACAGAAGTAAAAAAAAAAAAAAAAATATAGAATAACTACTAAACAAATACGAACAACATTTTTGTTACTGTCATAAATGGAAACATCTGACAAACCTTACTCTAAGTGTAGTGGTTCTCACTGTTTATATGTTCATAAACACATCAAAGGCAATTTCATTATCATCTACCCATTGTTGACAGCACTCCTTAAACAATTTATAAAACATTAAAACTAACTTTTATTGCAATCATTTTGATATTTCAAAAGTGGGGTAAACAATGAATCATCACAGAAATTTCTAAATATTGTAGTTATTTCATGGTATACTGAGAACAATTGGAAAACCTTAGTAAATCTATTTTCATATAACTGCCTAAGAAGCCAGCTGCAAATGAATGCAGGGCCACATAACAAAACTTACCTGAATTCTGAAGATAGAGTATGAAGCAGATTTAGACCAGAAATAAGATCAGAGAGCAGTGCAGTTTCATTAAAGACACTAGAACAAGGAATGTAATATTTATGCTCAGAATGATATCAGAAAGAGCAATACAAATACAGAAGAATGCATACCTATGTTTTATAGATTATGTAAAAGTTTTGATAACACAAAGAACAGTTTGAACTGCTAGGAAAAACAGATTTATTTGGAAACAATATTAAAATAAACCAGAACTTATTCTGAGAGCAAATCTCCTGCACACAGAAAATGAATTCAGTAAATATAAAAAAAAATAGAAGGGGGCATAAGACAAGGAGGTGTCTTGATCAACCATATTCAACTTTTACAGCAAGATCGTGAGAGAACTAGAAATGCTACCGACATTTGTTATTGGCAGAGACAACAACATATGATAGGCAGTGACTGTGTTGATAGCAGATCCAAAAAGGAAACTACAGGAATGCTTCCAAAAAGTAGTAAAGGAAAAAAAGAGAGAAGAAAGGACCTAAAAATCAATTATAAGCCAGAATACATGGCTGTCATCAAGAGAAACAGCACATGGTGCAAACTACAAATTGAAGATGCCAAAATTAAGCAAGTACAAAAATTTAAATATCTAGGAAGTATTTTAACAAAGGATGAAAAATGTAAAACCAAAATCTGAAGACACATTAGAATAGTGAAAGATGACTTCCAAAGGCTAAGCAAAGTATTAAGAAACAGGAAAACTTTGTTTGAAACCAAAGTAAAGAGTGCTAAATTTTCATATAATATTAGTCCTTCTTTACAGCAGTGAATGCTGGGTAATTTCCTGACAAAATGAAGAAGAGACTTGAGGCAACAGAAAAAATGTATTTCTACAGAAGAATGCTGAAAATATTAGGTTGGTGCAAAAATAATTTCGTTTTCTAACATGTGTTACTATGTGAGAAAACGAAATTATTTTTGCACCAACCTAATACCATGAACTGAGCATATATGTAACAAGGAAAATGGAAACAAAAAGGACACTTATACTTACAAACAGAAAAGTGTTGAAATTTCTTATATACATAATGAGAAAAGAGGGATTGCAGAATCTGACACTCACAGGTCTTACTGAAGACAAGAGGGACAAAGGGAAATAGCAAATAATCTACCTAACAAGCTTGTTTGGGTAAATGGATGGTAGAACACAGTCTGGGAGGTATGGTGAAAAAACAAACCTTCGTAAGAGCTACAAAGAATAGGATGCTGTGGTGAGCAATGATTGTCCCATCTTAAAGTAATGCTACACATAAAAGAAGTAACAAATACCATTTCTTTTAACATTAACAACCTTTATTTCATATAAGATTTTATATATATATATATATATATATATATATATATATATATACACACACAAGTATATGATTGGGGTATACGGAATAAATTCCAATAACCAACAATGAATATAATAACATATGTATTTTTCTTTTTTCCTCAATAATTTTAAAATTTTAAACTTAATATAGATTAAATTTACATTTTTGAAATGGGTAGTTTTTAATTTTAAATTTTATTAGTTAGAATAAATTCTATTTTTAGTATAAACCTAACTTTAAAGCATTTAATAGTTATTATAACCTTTGTCAATTTTTTTGAGTTCTTGTATACTTGTATTTTGATTGATCACTTGATAAGACACCAACATATTGTAACATTTTTATTTAGAATTTTTAAATAAATAATTTTTTATATATATATATATAAAATAAAATGTATGTCTATATACATTCTTTGTATTGTAGCCTTTTGTACCTGGAGAATTGACAAAGATTAAACAACTAGGGTACAAATAGGTATAATGACAATTATTTGCAAAGGCATCCTTTTTTTTATTGGTTATTCTGTAGATGAATATACAGTGGAGTAATAGATAGCAGCTTGGATTGAGGAATCAGAGAGCTGAGTTTGAATTCCAGTCAAATGCATTACATTCACTTATGTGCTAATACCCTTGGGAAAGGTATGAATCCTCTTCTGCCCAGCTAGGGGTAAATAGTAGGACATGTCGGGTTCTATAGCCTTGGATAGCAACTGGTCTACTACAGAAAGAAATAGCAACCTACTGCAGGAAAAAAATCTGCCTTGTCAGTCATGTATCAAAAGACACATGATAGCCTAAGCGTGTATCACGCATGGCACATAACTGACTGAAGCTTGTACTTGATATTATTTCAAATTATCTATATGTATCTACATTTTTACAAATAACAAATGTCATCAGTTCTGACCTAGCACCTTAGCTCAAGTCACTTTCTCATCACTGTAATATAGCTTACCTATGCCTTTTCTATAAAAATTTTCAAGGTAATTTTTCTGATGAGCTTTCCTCTTTGGTACCTCAACTTTACAAGTGCACTAGATTTGCAGTTAGTTACATCTAGACATTTCAACTGTAAAATGATGAAACCTAAGTTCTGTGCTAACAATTTCTTCTCTCACACTTCTCACTTGTGGAACTCTCAGACTCTTGCTTTCCAAGATCAACTCTGATCTTCAAAATTTTTAATACAATATCAATTGTTAGCTTTGGTCTTAATTCCTGTTCTTTTGTTTCCTCTCCTTAATTATGCTTCTTTTTCTCATATTCTTTCATACTCAGTAACCTATTGCCTCTTAGTGGCTTTATTGCCTTCAGTGAAATGACTAAGTGTTCAATGATAGCTGATGTTATAGAAATTAACTCCAAGATAAAAATTCATCCAACTTCAATTGAAAAAAAAATCTATCAAAAGAAAAATTATTTACAGACTTATCTATTTTTAAGCTGTTTCTCCCCCCCCCCAATATCATCTTAACTTTTCATTATCAATTAAGTAAATCATAAATACGTAAATCCTACATGCAGTTCTTTGACATTACTAGGCAAGGTGTATTCCAAAGATATGTTCATAAATTTGACAAATAACTTTTTTTTTCTTTATATACATACTTTTTTTTTTTTTATTTGTATATACACAGAGCTTATATTTATACACACATGAAAATGTTCTAATCTCTCACCTTTTTTTTATTTCCCATGATTCTTTGATGTACCAAAATATAAAAAGAGTAAACCTTTTCAAATTGACGTCTAATAGAAAAGGAATAGAAATAATGTCTAATTTTAAAAACAGAACAATGATTACATTTATATTATTCTTTTCTATTTGATTACTTACAGTAACCCAAATCTCCTGCATTAACAGAGTAAACTAACCATAAATTAATTAATTAGTGCAATTAAATGAATTCCCATGAATTAACAAATTAAAACTAATGTTTACCTCTCATAATAAGAGGAGGAATACATACAGTTAAAAAAAACACTGTCTTGAGTAAAGTTTTATTCTGCTGATTAGTCAATGAACAAGTATCTTTTTTTCTTTTTCTTTACATTCAGACTATTTTCCTCATCTTTGTTATCACAACAATTCGGTCTTCCTCAGGTGTATATTGATTTGGGTAATCTACAAGGAATTCTGAAATGAACATTTTATTTAATCTATAGGGATAAACTGTTCTCATCCGACTGCCAAAGTCTAGGGATACTGACTCTCGTGCTATCCTCTACCTTTACAAAAGCCAGATCAAGCCTAAAATGGAGTACTGCTGCTGTGTTTGGGCTGGAGCAACCCAGTTCTCACATCCCAGTCTCAATAGAGTCCAAAAGCATCTCCGTGGGTAACAAATTATTTTCCACTCTGCAACCCCTCCCTCACAGATGAGATGTCGCAAGCCATCTCTATCACTACTTGTGTGGAAAGTGGTCAGAAAAACTATATTCCTTAGTTCCACAAGAGGATGTTTTCTCCAATTACTTCATTTTTAACCTGTCCAAGTTTAGAGTTAACCATTATCTTACCCCACTTATCTACATAAGCTGTACCCTCTTATTCTGCAACCCTCTACCTGAAGTAGCTCCCATGCCTTGTACAGGACGAACCTCACTGAGAAAAAAAAAATTATTTAGTTCTTATTTAAAATACTGTTCAGTTATTGTTTTCAATTTTTTTTTTATGCAGTATCAACTACAACCTTGATTTCCAAAAATTTAAATGCAATGTTAATTATCAACTTCTCTCTCCTTGAATTCTGTTCTTTTTACTATCCTTTCTCCTCAGTAACATTATTTCCTTCACTAAGTGTCTTAATCAACTTGCTTGAAATGAAAGGATTAAAAAATAAATAAATATAACCATATATTTATTAAAGCTCATGATTTCTTAACTTCAAACTCAAAAATAACAAAGTTTGGGGACTGAGAGTATATACCTGGAATAATTATTTCCCTTTTTATAAATTAAAAAAAAGAGTAAATCTTCAATGCTAACAGACAGGTTATAGAAAACAAAACGTTATATCTAAAGATTAGAATCCAAAAAGAAAAATCAACTTGGAAATTCAGACAGGATTCAAATTATACCTTCCATGATGGAAGTAACCATCTAAAAACAATCAAATAAGAAAGTACTTTTTTATATTAGTCTTAATAAGTTTTGTTAATAGTTACAAAACTTATTAAGACTAATATAAAAAAGTACTTATTTGATTGTTTTTAGATGGTTACTTTCATCTTTTTTATTTTGCATGGGCTCAAATCTGGCTTGTCTATTCTAATATAAATGGGAAAAGAAAGATGGCTATAAGAATATCTAAGCACAAGTATTTTTCTTTATAGATGTTCATAATTCCAATACCAAAAATCAACTTGTATTAGTAGTAGTACGATTCATTGCTTATTCTGTTACCAGTTTCTTTCATACATCATTGTGAACAATTACGAAAAGAAAAGTCCACAGCAAGTTATGTCTTCTCACCAGGGGATGCAATTTCAAGTGGTTGGAACAGGAACACTGGAATGATGATTCATCACAATTTGTTTCTTTTTGGTTTTTTTTTCCTCTCTCTTTTCTTTCAAAAATAAAATAAAAAAAATCATTTCACCAATCCACTCTCCAAAGATATTCCAACACTTTATCATTTTTCTAACTGAGCATGTGTTTTATTTAATAAATGGAAAGTTTTGAAGAAAATGAAACCAGAACAGAAACTTGTACTTAGAATCAGAAAGCAACAGTTGAAATTTCTGGGACACATGAGGAAAGAGGCAATTACAACTGAAAAGCAAGTTAAATCCTCACTGGGTGTCCTGTACTTTTGGCCTTGTGCAATATCTTAGCTACATTTTAAAAAAATTACCATAATGAGGAAAGAGGCTTAGGAGAATCTGACACTCACAGGACATACTGACAGCAAGAGAGACAGAAAGAAACAAGTAACTTACCTTATAATCTTGTGCAAATGGATTGTGAAGGAACAAATACTGTTTATAGTTTTCAAAAGACAAGTTGTAGCAAGCTATGATTACCTACATCTTGAAGGGATACAGCACATAAAATAATATGTAAAACCTGTACTTTGATATACAAGTCATGTCAAATCAAATTGCAACCAATATCCATAGACTACTCAATATGAGGTTTTCAGTTTAAGTAACAATCTAAAAGAAGCATTTTACTGCCTCTTTAAATTTTAGTAATCAAAACAGAACCAATTTTGGCATTCTTCCCATCCTTTTAACTATGATCTCACCTGAAAAATGAGACAGCACAAATGAAACAAGTTTGGCATCTGGAATAACTATATGGTAATTACTCCATATATGACAAGGTGAGTGAAAACATACTCATGATTAGAACCTCATAACAGTCAAACAGTTAAATGAAAAAAAAAGTCTTATTTTATAGTATAAAACAAGGGGAAAATACCTGCAAGAAAATTTGTTTTCATTGGTTTCAATCTCAAAGAATAACTACTAAAAATTCCCCCACCACAAATTTATAGACAAAATCCTACTATGTATGCTGGGATTTCTACCCAGCCAATAAAAATGGACAATTCTTGATCTTACCCACACTTTTTTTTTTTTTTTCTTTCTTTCATGCTTTGAAATCAGAAGGATATAAGCACTTGACTGTATCCCTTCTGTGTGTGTGTGTGTGTGTGTGTGTGTGTGTGAGAAAACACTATTTTATTTTGTGAACTTTTTACTTTGTTACTGTCATAACTGCTTTGCCTTATATGGTCTTGTCTTATTTTTCCCGGTTGTTCTCATTAATCTTATTCTTATTGAGAATTTTGTCAATTCCATTTAACCATGTCTGCTGCTTCAACAGTTTTTAATGATTACTGGATTTAAATAAAGAAAAAAGAATTTAAGAAAGTTAATTACTTTTGAGAAATTAAATGGGTTGAGAGGTTCTTAAGGAATCAAAACTCCTTTGTACATTTGCCATGTTGGTCAAAAATAATAAATTATGTCCTCAGTTGAAATCTAAAAATGAGCTCTAAAAACCCTTCAGATGAATTTGTTTACAGAGAAACCTATCCATTGGATTGGTATTGATTCTTAGAAGAATTTTAGAGACAAGGGTATAACCAAAGAAAAATAAAGTCAATGTACTGTGCAATGTGTTTACATAAAAACATTTACCAGTAGCCTATAGGAAGAACAATTTTCAGGATAGTTGGTTATCAAAAGTCCAGTCAAGTGACTAAGGACCATGTGAAATTAATGGTCAAATCATACAAAGCAGGTTGGTTTCCCATATAAACAATGCAGGCTGACTTAAGCAGTCCACAAAAAGCCGCCACTAGGAAGAGATGGTTCCACCTCAGCTGCAAGAGAAAAATGAAAGAACAGGCAAACAGACACAAGTATATGTGAGTGGACAAACAAGGCTATATCCTAATAGTAATCTCAAGTTTCTTCATCTTAAAAGGCAAACTAACCAATGCAGACTGCCAATATTCTATCATTATGATTGCAAATGAGCAATTCCAGGTTCAGACTCTTGCATACTACTGCCAAACATTAGACTTGAAGAAAAGGAAATGCTAGTTTAAAACTCCAATGTACTTAACCGCTAGAATAAACCACATCTTGTTAAAAAGCTATTCTACATTATTCTGAGACATCAATCAATTTCAGTTTTATGAGATATGTGGCTGAGAATTGATAGGTTTCAACCCAAAGTCTTCGACTTCATCAGATCTTCAAAACACAACATGAATGGTGAATATCACTGAACTAGTGACTAGGACATGAACCTGTCAAGCAGCATCCAGTGGTACATTTGGTATCATGCATCTTGACCAAGTTTGACACAAAATGATACACAGCATAGTGTTGTACAGAGACCCACCCTCAGCCATGGTGCAATGTCTGGGTTCAGTAGCCAGAATGATATCCATCTCCAAATCATCCCCAAAGAGGTTGGTCATTAAATTGTAAAGTTACATTTGGCTGTTACCAGAACTGCTCAGATTATACTGCTATACCCATTTAGACTAGGAATGTTGTGGATCACTTGACACTTTTCCAGTACATGACACAGAGACAAGATAATTTTTATCTGTACCCACATCTATGCAAATGGATCTCAAATTATACTAATCTTCATGGTGAAGATGGAGAACTTTTAATATTTGTATAGCATTGTATATAAATACAATAAGTTATATAAAAATTACATTTTTTTTTTTTAATCTTTGCTTTGTTCATAAAGACAAATTAAAGCATTAACAGCAAAAAGATTTTATTTCTCTTAAATCAAGCATGGTACTTTTTGCATTTTGGAAGGTTTAAAAAGAAAAAAAAAAAAAAAATTAATTATAGTAGCCAAATCTGTTAAGACTGACAAAACCTTAATATTTTTCAGTGTATAGCTAAAATCCATTCCATTAATTTCATCTACAAATTTAGCAACATTTCAACTTCAAAATTTTAAATTTATTAATATCTAAAAAAAACTTTCAATTTTAAAAACATGATATTTTTATATGGAAAAGTTTTTAAAATTTGGAACAGTTGTTAAAATGATAAATTCATTTTGTGACAAGAGACTTCAACAAAAATTTCACAACCCCAATCTGCAGTTTATGTTTATTATTTTTTTTCAGAATATATATATACAAGCAAACAAAACATTTTAGAACAAAAACAGTTTTTTCTTCTTTAACAGACTATGAGAAAAGAAAAAAAAAAAAAAAAAAAAAAAAAAAGTACTTTATTTTTCCAAAATTGTTTTAGATGCAGATTTGGGTACATTAGCATAAATATTTCATTATCATTCACAAAGAAAGAATGAAAAATCTCATATAGCAAAATCTAAAAACATCTAGAAAATTTATTTTAAAGTTTTTCTATTCACAAAGCATCTAGAAATATGCAAAATATAAAATGGTAAAACAATAAGCAATTGCCAGTAAATTTAAGTTTTCCAATTCTTCACAAAATAAAAAAAAAAAAAGTTTAAGATAGTCATTTTTATCTGTACCATGTCATACTATTTAGTACATCATTTTTTTTTATGCCTACAAAATTAAATTCATTTTATTAATTATAATATTTTATACAGAATTTGCAAGTATAAATAATCAGTAAAATTAGCAAAATAAAAAAATTTCTGAAAACCTGCTCAAGGCTTAGATATTCACACCTATATAAATCCTAATGAAAGTATGACAAAATAAAATTTGGCAATTTAAAAAGTCAAGGTTTTTGTAAAAGGTCTAAATAAAAAATAAAAATTTGAAATTCATACTGTATATTTTGCCATATAATCTGTACTAAATAAGAACAAAAGATTGTTTTTATTATGGTGATGATCCATCTATACATTTACTTTTTATTTTAACATTATTTTGACACATAATTATTTACAATCATATATATTGAATTCTGAGGTCATCATGGAACTTGTGCCAAGTAAGAGCATTAAGTATTCATCTAGTACTGGTAATTACCATTGTGACTTTTGGAGATTTTTTTTAATTTCTTATATGAGGGTCAGCTAAAAGATTTATAGTAGGTAATCCACTAATTAGTATATGTAAAGTTTAAAATGAATTTTTAAAAATGAAAAAGCTTTCTTGAAGCTTTCATTTTAGCTTTACTTGAAAGCTAAAGGATTTAAAATTTACTATTTTCAGTAAGCAAGATACTCTGTGGTGTATTTTAAACAGAAATTATATTGGTTGGAGTTGATTTTTTTCAGTAAAATCGATAAAAATGGCCATTCCGACACATAAACAGAAGTTAATTCTCAGTTTTAAAAATCTTGCAAAAATAAAATATAGATTTCTGAAGCATTATTTGAGGAAAATTAGCAAATTTAAAGTTAAATTATTCTGATTTGAAAAAAAAATATTACTTAACATAAAATGCTGGATACAAGCATAACCACATGGTCTTGTTTTTCTGACATGTTCATTTATTGACAGCTGAATGACAGAACAACCAGATATTTGAACATCCATACTTAGAAATTCATGTATATCACACATACAAAAACAAATAAAAATTCTTGGGGTTGTCAGATTGTAATAAAATTTACAATGATTAGTAAATATAGTTTTACTTAGTAACTAAAAAAAAGAAAAAAAAAGAAAAAAAAACAAAACACTAAACTAATTGGGTTTCTTTTTCCAGATTTTCAGACAAGACGTTTAGCCATCTTGACACTGTTTGTCATAAGAATCACTGAAAAACCCTTTGAGTTATTCAGCTAGAAAGAGAACAGGTTAAAATTGTTTTGTGTCAGTCCCACTATGTCTTCTCAACTGAGCAATGGTGAAAGGAAAAATATCATTCAGGCATTCAGTAATGGTACTAACATCCATACTTCAAAGTCCATCCAAGAAACGTCAAAAGAATGGTGAATAAGTTTAAAAAAGAGGGAACAGTAGAGAGGAAAACTGGATCAGGAGATCACAACAGCCAGAAGGATCATGATTTCAACTTAGAGTTAAAAATATTCTTATTGTTCCAAATAGAGTCAAATAGTGTTATAAAAACCTCGGAGAATTCCAGTAAGATAACTTTAATCATTTCTAAGATACAACAGTTCAAAGCTTAATCTAACAATTGGACAATTTTGCTGTTATACCTGGTATATAGCACCAGACCAGATGAGGCAGAAATGTTCAAAGCATGGACAAATGGTAAACTTATAAAAGTGTAAGATAGATTCTGGTCAGAAAAATTGTCTAGAACAACAGGGAATCAACTTTTCTAGCAGCAGACCTAGCAATTGATTTAATATGCTTAACACTTAACCGATGTACATCTATAGTCAGATGCCACACAAATCAATCATTTATCACTTTTGCCCAGCAAGATGCAATCAATGAAATTTCATCCTTTTCCAGTTATCTACAACAAATTTGAAAACTGAATATAGATTTATAAGCCTTATTTACTCTTCAATCAAACACAATCATTACTTTTCAGATTTGTACAGTATGGTAAAAGTTTTTGTTTATATCCATATAGTGGAAGCACAGTGGAGTAATAGATAGTGGCTTGAATTGAAAAATCAGAGAGCTGAGTTTGAATTCCAACTGAGTTCATTACATTCACTTACAAATGGATAAAGTATAAATCCAACACTTCTCCCCCAGCTATGGGTAAATAGCAGAACAGACTGGGTCATATAGCCTTGGGTGGTAACCAGTCTAAAAGAATGACAACTCTGAATTCTGAAAACCTGAGGATAGTTGTTTGGAGGCCTTGTGGCACACTGTGCACCAGTTCTCTACATTTGACTCTTCCAAAAAGTGCGGTTGGTTCTGCACAAGCCTTCACCACTATAATCAAATGTGCAAGTAGTCTGGGTGCTCAATTCTAAACACTTTGCTGTACCTTCATATGTCAAAATTGATGGGAGAGTCATATCATAAACAGGTGGGTCTATATGATGGACTTATTTTTATCCCTAATGTACCACTCTTCTAATTTACAAAAGAAAATTAATTATCAGGGCTTTCAAATTCCTTGTGTTTAGAATTGAAATTTCTTCCAACCTTAAAATTTTTTAGATACAACTTCCAACCTTGTAAACAATACTTTTAAATCATATCACGAAGATAATCCAATCTATATTAATGTTAATTCTAATCATCCGATTCCATTAATTAGACAAGTTGCCACCACAGTAAATACTAGAATCAATAAATTATATTTAAATAAAAAAATTTTTATGAAAATAAAAAAAAAAAATTTACTATACATGGAATCAAGAGATACTAAAATATGGAAAAAGAAACCCTCCTTTCTGTCAATTATCTAACATGAACATTGGTCAAGACTTTCTGAAATTGACCGACAAACATTTTAACCAAAATAACCCACTAGATAAAATTTTTAATAGAAAAAACTATAAACTACTGCTACAATAACATTTATAATATATTAATTCACATAATAATAAAATAAACAAATTTTATACCAATAACCAACCAGATAAACCATCTTGTAACTGAAGAAACAAAAACAACTGCCCAGTTGAAGGTATATGCCAATCTGAAAATGTTATAATTACTGAACTCTGTAATGATGTATTGAGTTTTTCCTATTATATATATATATATATATATATATATATATATAGATAGAGAGATATCAGGTACCAGGTGTAACAGCAAAATTATGCAAATCATGTAACACCATAATTGAACATCATGCAAAATGTAAAAAAAAAAAAAAAAAAAAAAAAAACACAGTTACTTTTTTCCAGGGTTTTAGCCATCTTGACCCCAATTGTCATAAGAATCATTGAAAAACCCTTCAGCTAGAAAGAGAACAGGTTAAAATCATTTTGTGTCTTCTCAACTGAGCAATGGTGAGAGGAAAAAATTGTTCATGCCTCAGTAATGGTACCAACATTCATACTGACTTCCATCTACAAAGTCCATTCATGAACCATCAAGAGAATGGTGAATAAGTTTACAAGAGGGAACAGTAGAGAGGAAAACTGGATCATGAGGTCACAACAGGAAGAGGGATCATCATTTCAAGTTAGAGCTAAAGAGATCAATTAGAAAAGATCAAACTCAATCCATAAGACATTTGGCATGTGAAAGAGGAGTTTCAGCTATGACAGTCCAAAGTGCAGTGAAAAAAAAGACTTGAAAATGAAATCATATGTGAAATATATGATGTACCTTGTTACTCCAGGATAGAAAGTTAGGTTAGAGAGGATGAAGATTATCTTGAATAAGTTGGAAATTGATCCTGGAATATATAATGTGTGTGTGTGTGTGTGAAAACAATTTCAATCCTTCATGAGCTTCCAATCTTAGCTATGGTTAATTAATGATGAACATGTTATTTTCATTTATGATCAATTTCATCACGATACTTCTGTTAAGCTTGGAGAGTAATTATACATTCTTAAAGCTCAGAGTCCAATAGTGATATAAAAACCTTAGAGAATTCTAGTAAAATATCTTTAATCATTACTAAGATTGAATGGTTTAAATGAACAATTTTACTGTTACACCCAGTGTGTGTTTGTGCGCATATATATATATATATATATATATATATATGTGTGTGTGTGCATATTATATATATAATAAAAATATTTTGAAGGTATGCTATATTTATGAGTAAAAATGTTCAATATCAAGCATAGAGTGTGTGCATGCATTAGCGTGGACAGTGAGGTTAACACCAAGTGGCAAGAAAAATTTTCATACTTGAGCACAATCTTCAGACCAAAAAGATTGCATTCAAGCATAATACAGGCTGTCGCCACTCAGTGCTGACCCCCAGTGCCTGCTCATATACACAGTAATATAAATAAAAAAAAATTCAGATAAAGTATCTGTAAAAGGAAAATATGAATAAAGAAAAATAGAAAACTTATCTTAGCCAACACGTTTCATCCTCAGAGATTTTATCAAGGCAAATGAGAGGATTTTATTTTGCGACAAGTATCTATATACAAGAGCAAAACTGTTATTGGCTTTTCAGAATTTTTAAGGTTAGGAATGTTCATAAATATTCATCAGGTTAGCTACAAAGTCAGGCAAGCTATTGAGAACACGAAGTAATTTGCATAAAAAAAAATTAAAAAAAAAAAAATTTCAGAAACATCATTTACTCACTTTAATTCATTAGACCTTGAATTGTATCACTTTGTATCCTCCATAGCTTATCTGACTTTTCAGCTATACAAATACAAAATAAAATCCTCACATTTGACTTGATAAAGTGCCTCAGAGGATGAAACTTGTAGGATAAAATAAATTTTCCTTTTATTTTTATTCATATATCTTACCGTTAACTGATGATCAATTAAATCAAAAATCTATGGTAAATGAAATTTATAACTAAAAATAGTGAGAGATATTGAAGGTTAAAGATGATTCCTGAAAGGCTTCAGCATGACCAATACATAAATTTAACTCATTTACATAATATAATCATTCCAAAGTAAAATTATTAGTTTTATTTTCATAAATTAAGAACACTGCAGTTTAAAGAGTGTAAGTAATTTATATGTAATACAGGGTGCAATGGGTAAATTGTTGCCATTTTATATTTTTAATTTTGTACATGAGCGCTGTTTGTTTTTGTTGACTGCACAGTATAGTAGTCAGTTAGGCACAGTCTGTAAGAAAAAGAGCACCACGGCACAATTCACTCTGCCAGGAATTTGCAAACAGCATGCTGTACTCATTGGCATTTGTGCTGGAAGCTCCAATATGAACATTTCAGAGTGTTTGGGTGTCAATCTGAAGACAGTGTAGAAGATCCAGAAAGAGTTGGATGAACTTAATGGTGATTACGAAGGTGTTTAGAGTGATCACTAGTGGCAACATTATGCTTCCATTCATCTTCCAACAGAACCTCAGATGCAACACACAGGCCTACGTCAAGCCCTTTGAGGAGGTAGTGCTGCCCTGGGTCAAGAGGGTGGCTGCTGGAAGACTGGTAACAGGACTCTGCACCATGACACACAAGTGAGAGACCAACAAAACTCCTTGTAACACCAAAGATGAACTGAAGGCAAGGATGGTGGCAGCATTCACCAACTTAAACAAGCAGACCATCCAGAAGAGTTGCAAGAGATTCCAAAGTCACCTGGAGGCGATTTTATTGAATAAATTTACTCTTTATATTTCAAGATATTTTTGTGCAATTTTAGTAAATATGTTAAAATGAGATGTCAATGTTATTTTCATTTTTGCATAATTTATGACAATTTATCAATCGCACCCTGTACATACACAAAATAATAAATCAATCTATATCATTATCATTAATTTGCTTAATATTTTTCAACGCAAAATTTTAAGCAAAAATATTGAAGAAAATAAAATATCAAAAATATAAATCAAGCATTTATCAAAATTCTCTTTGGCAACAATGCAGAGATTTAAAATACAGGTATTTGAATACATTCCAATAAGATTCTTTTGATATGAAGAAAGTAAATGTTGTTTGTAGCAGTCTGATTATTATAAAATTCTAAGTTATGACCAAAGTACATAACTAGAATTGTCATTCCAAAACTATGTTCTTTACCAGATTAAATTTCAGGAAATGTGTACTTAGAGGTGGATACAGTGAAAATTCAAATCTTTAAATATAATCTGATAGTAAGTGAAAGAGGCTTCTCGAAAGAGCATTTAAGAAGTGGAAAAACATAGGTTGATTAGGTCACTGATTGTTTAAGTACCTATCATACAGATACAGTAGTAAGCACATTTGGTATGAGTTCAAGCAGCAAGGTATAAATTAAATTTCCTTTAAAATCAGGTTGTAGAAATTATTTACACAATCTAAATACTTGGAATTTGACAGGAAATTGTATCATTATTACACAGTGAGCTTGAACAATGGAGTTAGGCAAACTCCTATGGTTTTTAAGCTCTCTGAATGATTTTCAGCTCAGTTATGGAACTGTAGCAATGTTATTTGTACTTAATAAGGAGATTAAAACAAAACTTTTACATTTCTAATTTAAAAAAAAAAAAAAAAAAAAAAAAAAAAAAAAAGTGTTTATATCTAGAAACACGGATCTGCAGTGAAGAGAAAATTCCCAAAAGCTTAAGTTTTGCATTTAATATATTTAGATTTTATTTTAGGGAGATTTTCAGTGCCCAAAATGGGTTCAGTACCCCCAAAAAACACAGGAATAGAGGTCTAGATTATCCAAGGAAAGTGATGCTAAAAACCGGTATTCGGTATCCAGCATATGGTGCCAAAAGCAGGTAATGTTCAATCTATTGCATGAAAGGAACTGTGTTTTTAATATTTTCCAATTACAATTTTCTTACATTTTTTTAGATTTAAACTATTTTAATAGTTGGGAACTTACACTAAAAAGGAGAAAAAAATTATCTTGGGCAATTTTTGCTATCATTATTCAAAATTGAGAAAGATAAAACAAGCAGGCAAAATATGGGAGAAAATTGTGGTAATTTGACTGAATCTTGTGTTTTAAGGCTCCAAAATCCACTTTATATCAGTCGTTTTTAAAAAGATTGTCAAGTTGAACCTCTTTGCCACTTATTAATAAGATTCCACTGATTCTAGCAAAAAGAGACAGAAAAAGAAGCAATCCAGAACGAACTGATCATCTAAGAATAAAAGTTTTGATTAGCTTTAAATGATAACTTGTAAAATACTTCGAGTTAGGACAAAGTTAGACTAGTTCTTAAATCCTGAGACTGTCTACTTTCAGAATAGATATAGTTCATATCACTTAGGAAATATTCCAAAAATGACAAATATCTGCTTGCAAGCCCAGTGTGCATTAGTTCTCACTGATGTGTAAGAATTTCAAAGTTCTTGGTTTCTTGAGTAAAAAGTTATTTATAAAAATGTACCAAAATTGTGAATAAAAATACTGCTTCCAACACTTATCCAGCTCTGAAATGAAACACAAACCTACAGAATCAAAGTGCAGGTCAGATAGAATGTATATATGACCACATTTGTCAGAAAAAAAAAAAAAAAAAAAAGTATGTCTTACATTATGAAGAGATTTAACAATGTTAGCAAAAATCATAAATAAGCAGATTGTAAGTGCGCACACACACACACAAGCTAAACAACATCAAAATGACAAGGGAGCAAGAATAACAGTAAATACGTCATTACATATTGGTATTTCATCACATATTCTGCCTCCACTTTCTCCTGCATTCCATACCCAGGGCCATGTCCGTTTTTGCCCTACCCACCTCAAATCCAAGAATTTTTTTCTTTTTATTATTATTTGCTCCCATATGAGCAGAAAATCTCACTCATTTTATAGGTCTTGTGGTTACTGCTAGTTGTAAATATACCTATTCACCTTTTACTTGAAAGCAAAGAAGAATTTTGACAATGCAAAATAAGGCAGAGAGGGAAAGAGATGGTGCAGGAGGGAGGGCGTGGACAGGGATATTTTTTCATACCCCCTAACAAACATTGTTGAATCATCTGAAATATAGACATTCAGAACTAAGTATATAATTATGAGACAAAGCTTAGAAATACAATGAAGAATTTGGTTTTAGTTAATTACAACTTCATATAGTAAATATACATGTTGACAGTATTAAATTAATACATTCTCTTTTTGTCCAAGTTCAAAATTACAAACCGACTCTACTGGATTAGGCTTGATTGGTTCTCTAATCAGAAAATCATTGGAACACCATGCTAATCTTTAGTCCTTTCTATCTTAGAAGACCCTTATACTTCCTTGGTTGAGCTCATCTCCTCTCTTATGACATGTAGTAATGAGTTACATGGTATGAGACAAGTTCAAAGCCTAAATGGACATTCTTTTTGAACCATCTGACAAAAGAATAAAGTATAAAGATAGGCATCTGGATGATTTTTCCACTAGTGATCTTAAATTCTTTATTCTTCTATTTACAAAATAAAAATTATCCTTTTGATTTTCAAACTGCTAAAATGGGTAAAATGGTTGAATTTATTCATCAAGAATTATTGTATCAGCTATGATGATAAAAAAAAAAAAAAAAATCAATCAAATAGTAAGTTATCACATTTTCTAGCTAAGATAATACTTAAAGAAAACATTAAAAGAGATACTGTTTAAACATATTAAGAAATATTAATTAAAATGTTATACTTTCCTGAACACCTAAATAATATATAATCATAAATTAGATTTGTAATTATAAGTATTCACTATTTTTTTTTTTTTGATATACACACTTTATTTTTCTCACCAGGTCTCATTAATTTTTATTTTCCCATGTCTGATCACCAACTTCTAATAACTTATCACTTCAAACATATCCTGTTTACTTTATGGTCTATAACGCTTCCATTAATCAATCTACTAGCAAGATTAATTTTCAGAAAGTAAAATACAACAAAATTACTTTAATATAAACATTTCACAATGACGTAAGGCAAATATTAATGCAAGAATTAGTAAAAATGCAGCTTCCCATTGTAATGTAATAAATATCAGAAAAATATAAAAATGCTTATTCCAGCAAATGCTCAGTTATTTATGGTACTTGCATACAAAGGCATACCGAAAATTTTTGGGCCCAACCAAGGAGGGATTCCAAGAAAAAAAATTTCAAGTTTACTTAGATTTTGGAAAATAGGTGGTTTAGCTGAGAAATTTTCAGCACTCACTTGCACTATAGAAGATTATGAAAGAAAACAAAAAACAACAAAAACAAAAACAAAAAAAAAAAAAAAAAAAACAGGAAAAACAAAAAAAAAAAAAAAAAAAAAACAGGAAAAACAAAAAAAAAAAAAAAAAAACAGGAAAAACAAAAAAAAAAAAAAAAAAAACAGGAAAAACAAAAAAAAAAAAAAAAAAACAGGAAAAACAAAAAAAAAAAAAAAAAAAACAGGAAAAACAAAAACAAAAAAAAAAAAACAGGAAAAACAAAAAAAAAAAAAACAGGAAAAACAAAAAAAAAAAAAAAACAGGAAAAACAAAAAAAAAAAAAAAAAACAGGAAAAACAAAAAAAAAAAAAAAAACAGGAAAAACAAAAAAAAAAAAAACAGGAAAAACAAAAAAAAAAACAGGAAAAACAAAAAAAAAAAACCAGGAAAAACAAAAAAAAAAAACAGGAAAAACAAAAAAAAAAAAAACAGGAAAAACAAAAAAAAAAAAAACAGGAAAAACAAAAAAAAAAAAAACAGGAAAAACAAAAAAAAAAAACAGGAAAAAAAAAAAAAAAAAAAACAGGAAAAACAAAAAAAAAAAACAGGAAAAACAAAAAAAAAAAAAACAGGAAAAACAAAAAAAAAAAACCAGGAAAAAAAAAAAAAAAAAACAGGAAAAAACAGGAAAAAAAAACAGGGAAAACAGAAAAAAAACAAAACAGGGAAAACAGAAAAAAAAACAAAACAGGGAAAACAGAAAAAAAAACAGGGAAAACAGAAAAAAAACAAAACAGGGAAAACAGAAAAAAAAACAGGGAAAACAGAAAAAAAACAAAACAGGGAAAACAGAAAAAAAACAAAACAGGGAAAACAGAAAAAAAAAACAAACAGGGAAAACAGAAAAAAAAAACAAACAGGGAAAACAGAAAGAAAAAAAACAAACAGGGAAAACAGAAAGAAAAAAAACAAACAGGGAAAACAGAAAGAAAAAAAACAAACAGGGAAAACAGAAAGAAAAAAAACAAACAGGGAAAACAGAAAGAAAAAAAACAAACAGGGAAAACAGAAAGAAAAAAAACAAACAGGGAAAACAGAAAGAAAAAAAACAAACAGGGAAAACAGAAAGAAAAAAAACAAACAGGGAAAACAGAAAGAAAAAAAACAAACAGGGAAAACAGAAAGAAAAAAAACAAACAGGGAAAACAGAAAGAAAAAAAACAAACAGGGAAAACAGAAAGAAAAAAAACAAACAGGGAAAACAGAAAGAAAAAAAACAAACAGGGAAAACAGAAAGAAAAAAAACAAACAGGGAAAACAGAAAGAAAAAAACAAACAGGGAAAACAGAAAGAAAAAAACAAACAGGGAAAACAGAAAAAAAAAACAAACAGGGAAAACAGAAAAAAAAAACAAACAGGGAAAACAGAAAAAAAAAACAAACAGGGAAAACAGAAAAAAAAAACAAACAGGGAAAACAGAAAAAAAAAACAAACAGGGAAAACAGAAAAAAAAAACAAACAGGGAAAACAGAAAAAAAAAACAAACAGGGAAAACAGAAAAAAAAAACAAACAGGGAAAACAGAAAAAAAAAACAAACAGGGAAAACAGAAAAAAAAAACAAACAGGGAAAACAGAAAAAAAAAACAAACAGGGAAAACAGAAAAAAAAAAACAAACAGGGAAAACAGAAAAAAAAACAAACAGGGAAAACAGAAAAAAAAAAACAAACAGGGAAAACAGAAAAAAAAAACAAACAGGGAAAACAGAAAAAAAAAACAAACAGGGAAAACAGAAAAAAAAAACAAACAGGGAAAACAGAAAAAAAAAAACAAACAGGGAAAACAGAAAAAAAAAACAAACAGGGAAAACAGAAAAAAAAAAACAAACAGGGAAAACAGAAAAAAAAAAACAAACAGGGAAAACAGAAAAAAAAAAACAAACAGGGAAAACAGAAAAAAAAACAAACAGGGAAAACAGAAAAACAAACAGGGAAAACAGAAAATCAAACAGGGAAAACAGAAAATCAAACAGGGAAAGCAGAAAAAAAAAACAGGGAAAACAGAAAAAAAAAAACAGGGAAAAAACTGAAAAGAGAGAGAGACCGCCCATGAGAAATCATTGTCACTGTTTTTATAGTCATTTAATTCCAGTAGCTATTTCCTTTTTTTCCTCCGAAAATATACCAGCACAGCCAGGCAACAATGGTGTAACAATACAGCAGTGTAAGTGTTAACTGACACCACGCCTAATTAAAAAATAATTAAACACATCAATCTACCTCATTTTAATAATCAATACAATACTAATTCTTCATTGTCTTTAGCATCCAGGCAAAGTATTGATATAAATTTCAATCTTCAGTAAGTGATCAACAGTTGATCTCATGCTTATTCTTGATTAATCTAAGTCTAGTAAATATTTAAATTTAAATCTCCAGATTTATTTAGGGGAGGAGAGGTGGGGGAAGTATAATGGAAGACTCATAATAGCTACCAACACTTGCTTCATTCTTTCTAATGATTATGGGGGAAAAAAAAAAAAAAAAAAAAAAAGACATTACAGTAGATCCTGGATTATCCAGACTTTGATTATCTGGACTTGAATTGAAGAGAAAAATTCAAATTTTTCAAACATTTTTCAATAATCCAAAGCAAACCCATTCTAATATTTCATCTCAGACAAGTATTTTGAGAATTTAGAAATCATAGTCAAATGTTAAATATTTCAAAACACCAAAGCAATGATTATGTTTGACAAATATTTAAATTGATTGCACTTTCAACCAGAAGCTACTATTGTAAATACATCTACTTTAAGACCAGCTTCAAGAGTTAGCTGCAGAAAAGTTCAGCCAGGAACATGGAAAAATTAACACATTTTTTTCATAAAAAAATAAACTGAACAAAGTGCTTGAAAATGTTATTTGATGATATAAATGTTAAATTTCTCTCAGAAAATGACTTTCTTCATTTTTTTTTTTTTTTTTTTTTATAATTTAGGTATTCTATTATACAGAATTTCAAATTATCTGAATGTATTTTTTCAACTTCTGGTCCAAAGTGTCTGGATAATTGAAGTAATACTGTACTTAGAATCACATAAAAGATAAAGACATTGGCTGGTAAACCAGACTAAGTATAAACAGAACTGACATGCATTAAAAGGACAATTAACCAGGACAACATATTCCTAGACATGGGCAGTAGAATGAGAACAAGCTAGTCACAGATTGAATAAAGTGTTCATTTTGAAATTCTATGAAGATTACCCAGATTGACAGATACCAAAAGAATTCTACAGGGCACAAGGATCAAAGATGTGGTCATTAGTCCAATAGTAAATAATGTAAATAATGATCACTTAAGACATATTTTAGGCTTTTCTTTTTAGGTTAAAATGAAGAAACTAAAATCCAATCTTAAATATATATTTACAAATCAAAACAATAGTTTAATATTTTTTTAAGCCTTGGATGCAACTGACACTGTGATATAGAATAAATTCAGTTACTGTATAGAGAAACAAAATGTAATTGTAATCTACAATATCAAATAAAAGGCATCTGATTAGTTTGGTTGATTTTGTTTAACTATGGGTGGCATCTTATAATACACACTAAATAAAAGATATCTTAAAAATCTTGATAGGAATATTGTACTCTCTTGCTATATCACAATGAATATATTAGACTACTTCTTGGATGGAGAAAAAGTCAAAACAGCAATTAAACAGTGACATACCTCAATAATTTAACACTTTAAAAACATGTACAAAGATCAAAGTCATTATCTTGAGAACTAGTACACAAAAGAAGTTGTTCTAATTGTGTACAGATCCTCACTAAATAGATGAAGTATTATCTTAGTTGAACCAACAGAAGTAATGTCTTTTTTCATTTTAAATCTAATTTGTAACAAATGACCAAGTCAAAATTTTTTTTTCTAGTTTTTAAAGATTTTTCCCATAATACCGAAGCAAATGAAAAAATCTTTAAACAAAGAGAAAAAAAGGAAAGTGTTTGCAACTAAAAAAAAAAAAAAAAAAGTATTTTATTCACAGCCCTATTTTAAAAATCTTTTATATAACATTCCATTTGTACAATGGATTAGTGAAAACAAAGTTTTATTGATAGTTATTTTTAATTTAATTAATGAAAAGTTTTATTGGAGATTATTTTTGAAACAAACAAATTAATCCAAAGCAATGCAGAGCAGAGAATATTTTCATTGTCCAGTTTGTAGAAAAAGAGGGAAAAATACAAGACAAATTTCAATTCATGTTAATTATCATGTAATGGAGAAATGAAATATCAACAGTAAGCAGACAGAAAAAAAATATAGCAGAGTGAGAAAGAATAATTCCTTTATTGAAAAAGAGTTTTTGGGTTATCTGCTGATCAAATTTATTTTGAGTCTTTATATAATGTAATGCAGTTGGCTTGCATGGTGTTCAAGTAAATGTTTCAACATAATGACTCTCACATTGGAATTTCACAAATAGCTTATTGGATTTTATATATATATATATATATATATATATATATATATATATATATGCAATAAATAGCTAGAAAGAATGACAAAGAAAATAACTAATACAACCAAACACTAAATAGAATGGTCGCAATAAAAGATTTTGCATATCAAGTAGAAAAGAACATTCTGACACAAATGAAGTATTTGAGCAAATTTTACAGTGGGAATATAAGAAACAAAACTATGATGTCTAAGAGGACGGAAAAGAAATATTGAACATCACCAATTTCAGCTTTAGGTTAAAGTAATGAAATATGTAAAGGAAAAAATGCATCTTGAAAGGGGGAAAAAAAAAAAAAAAAAAAAAAAACCTAAAATTAAGTAATCTTTTTTTTGTATCTGCACTTCAAAGTGACTGTTTTTAAATTTTATAGATTTAAGAAATTTCAGTTCAACTGATCATAGATCACATTCCAATAAAACTAGGCAAGAACATGTGGACACAGTATAGAAAATTATAGGTTATGATCCACAGTTTCTGATATTCAAATTTATCTTTAATATTTATGTGATACAACTATCAAGCAGATCACATCTAAGGTGCAATTTCTAAGATATTCTCTGAAAAGTTTTTTTTTTTTTTTTAACACACATATACATATATAATCCCAAGTAAGGAATGTCCCAATTTGAAGGGAAAAAGTTTTTCAATATATTGTACATATAAAGTCTTTTCCCAAAATAGACCAACTGTATAAAATAAGAACTCAGAATATTGACAAATAAAGCATTTTGAATTTTCCAAAAGTCCCATGACACCCTTACTTCCTTCTTCCAAGCATCAGGAAGGATGTAACTGACTGGATATTTTCTTACTGAAAGATAGTTTGATATTACTATTCATTCATGTAGTTTTTAACAAAGTCAATAAAAGATAACTTATTAATACTAAGAATACATGGTTGCCAACAAAAGGGACAAAAGTTGCATTATCAAAATCAAACAGGTCCAGAAAGTTGATTGACTGGATAGTACAATAAACAAATGGGAAGGAAAAAAAAAAAAAAAAAAAAAAAAAAAAAAAAAAAAAAAAGCTCAAATGTAGTCAGGATCATCGAGTCAATGTGAAATGATCCTTTCATTAGCTTCATAATACGTGCTTCACCAGGACTACATACAGTTTTGAATTCAGAGTTTTCATTCTCCTAGACCAGTTGCTACCCAAGGCTATAGAACCCAGCCTGCCCTACTATTTACCCATAGCTAGGGAGAGAAGAGTTGGATTCATACCTTTCCCAAAAGGTATTAGCATATAAGTGAATACAATGAACTTGACTGGAATTCAAACTCCACTCTCTTATTCTTCAATCTAAGCCACAATCGAAGAATAGAAGCTATTCGGAAATTGTTACTAACAATGATAAAAATATATCAGATTTGGGTGACAATGTATAGAAGGTTTAGAAAATGTAATACCCACAAGACAAACAGCAAAGTAGCAATCCACCTATTTGACAAGTTTGAGCAAATGAATGGAGGAACAAGTACAAAAAGGGGTTGTGAAGAAGCAAATATTGCTGAAAGTAAAAAAAAATAAAGACAAGAAGCTGTAGAGAGTCATGATCATACACATACTGAAAGGTTTTGTGCAACAAGAGAGAGTAGGTTATTGCTATCAGAAATTTTTTTTCTTCTTTTAAAATGAAACAATTTTAAAAATATCCTTATGAGTAATCAATATTTCAGTCATAATCACGTGGGGATAATGCTCAAAAGGATTATGTAAACAAACACTGAAATATTAAACATCCTAACATTCAGGATTAAAAAAAAAAAAAAAAATATTGATTAAAATTTTTGGAGCTACTTTCGTTCTTTGTTTTAAAATTGTCTGATCGAAGTTATTGTACAAATATCGTTCCATTAGAAAATATTCAGTTGAGAAGAGAAAAGGCTATATTCGTATTAATCATGCTATTAAAATCAACAATTTCTTAGTGGCATGAATATTAAATTTAAAGGATTAGTTTGAGCTCAAATTTCATTGCTTCTATATAAAATAAGAAATAGTGAATGGATAAATAAAAATTTCAATCACTTATCCTCCAACACAGATCTGTTCATCAGGGAGTAAGATAAATCTAATGAATTTATTAACAGATATTTATTTTCAAATAATATATATGAAAAATGTCAGTTATTGACATCAACTAAATTTTAAATTTAGTCTATCTTAAAGGAAATGACATCATCTAATTTTTTTTAAGTATATGTACTGGATAATCTTACCATTATATATTTGTATAAAAGTCTTTCTAATAAATCTAACCATTATATATTTGTATAAAAGTCTTAAGTAAATCAATATAATAAATGTTTCTAATTATTTATAGTTTATTAAATATCAGTCACATTTAAATTGTTGGAATTTAAATAAATAAATGAAATAAGAAATAAATAGAAGAAGCTGTCATGATATTTTCTGAGAGAAGCGGGTACATAAGAAAAAAATGTCTGGAACCAAGACAGAAGAACATATCTTGTAATTAGTCTGCAGCCTAAAATCTACATTACTTATAAGTAGAGTCATTAACAGTTTACAAATTGAAAATGAACTTTCTTACAACTGTTTTTGATAATGACTTCTGATTGCACACACATTTTAGTGATTTCAACTGTAATTTCAGCAGTGATTATATCATCTTAATTGCTAAGTCATCAAACTACCTTTGAATTTATAGGTAAAGTACTTACCTTTGCAATCCCTCAGTTTTTGTTTTTTTTCTTAAATAGCCTTCTAAAATACACTTTAAAGTATTTCACAATGTCAGTAGTGTTAAAAAAAAAAAAAAAAAAAAAAATCCTTTAAACTGAGCTTTCATGCTAACACTCCTGAGAGGTGGGCCTGTCTTATAACAAATTCTAAATTTTCAGTTTTTCTAACTTATTTATTGAGATGTCAGTATTTTCCCAAAGTTGTAATTAGTCATTTATTTATATAAAAATCTAAAATGGTTCAGGAGATCATCATCAGTCCCATGATCCGGTGTGGTTATAGGGCTACTATGCAGCTGAGATCCTGACCAGCTTCCACCATATGCATCAGTTGCATGCCAATGTCTGAGTCTCTGCAAAGTATCTTCCAATCCACTCAGTGATGTTGTCAGCCCAATTTTCCCACATTGTCTGCCTCATTTGACTAAAGTAGTTACTTGTAGGATGGTAGTTGAAAGATTGTTGACTCTTATGACATTGTCATGGTAGATATGGGGTCTTAAACCTGTTTCTTGTTCAATGATATCTCCCACTAAGTCATTTATGATACAGTCTATGTAGATGATGCTTAGGATAGTCCTGTAGCATCACCCTTTTAATGCTTGGAGTCTTTGCTGTAATTCTGCTGTTAATGTTCAAGATTTGCAGGTATACAAAAAGGTTGATTGTAACTACTTGAATACAATAAAGTAAATCTTACTATTTGATACTGTTAAACTGATAGTTCACTTGCAGTTACTACTTGTTGCATTACCAAAGGACATTAACATTTTCACTATTTGTTAAGCTAAAAAAATAAAATAATTTTTTTAAATTAAAAAGTTTGGTTTTCTGAAAAATGCCAAATGGTAAAGTAAAGGTTACATCATTCTAATGAAGTCCTAAACTAACTGCCAAGATTCTGTTGCCCATCCACTTTTATGTTATTTGTGCTTAAACTTAAATTTTACCAAGAATTTAACAGTTATCTTGCCTGTTGAAATCATAAGAAATTATTTTTCAAATAGTCTAGAAGACATTTGTTTTCAGTTAATTTTTTTTTTTTTTTTTTTAAATCAATTCACCCCAAACAAGGTGATAATATTACAAAGACACATGAGGCTACTGAGAGTGAAAGAGAGTGAAAAGACTTAAAGAACCAGAAACTCAATTCTGAACAGGGAAAAGGGATAAATCTACTCCTATTCCAAGGAGGAATATGAACTGGGCAATAGGCAACCCTATCTGCTACTTTCAAATCTTATGAAGACACTAAGAATGTATTATCTGGTTAAGTTATTATTCAGTCTGGTCCATATTAAATAGGTAATTCTTTCAATATTTTAACAGCCCTTTGTAAAAACAAATAAAACAGTGAACAAAATTCTGATGATTTCTATCCAAAGCAGTCTCAGTTCAGTTATGTGCCATGCATGATACATGCTTAGGCGATCATGTATCTTTCGATACATGAACGACGAGGCAGATTTTTTTTTCCCCACAGTAGGTTGCCATTTCTTTCTGCAGTAGACCAGTTGCCATCCAAAGCTATAGAACCTGGTCTGTCCTGCTATTTACCCATAGCTGAGAGAAGAGGATTCATACCTTTCCCAAAAGGTATTAGCACATAAGTGAATGTAATGGATTCAACTGGAATTCGAACTCAGCTCTCCAATTCCATGAAATCAGTTAAGTAAGTTATATGCCATATGTGATACATGCTTAGGCGATCATGTATCTTTTGATACATGACTGACAAGGCAGATTTTTTTCCTCGCAGTAGGTTGCCATTTCTTTCTGCGGCAGACCAGTTACCCGATCTTCCCTGCTATTTATCCATAGCTGGGGGGAGAAGAGGATTCATACCTTTCCCAAGGGTATTAGCAAGTAAGTGAATGTAATGGATTCAACTGGAATTCAAACTCAGCTCTCCAATTCCTCAATCTGAGCTACTATCAGTTACTCCAGTGTCTACTTCACCTAATTAATCAAAATTCATATCATTAATCATCTTATTTTTGCAGTACAATTTACAGTTATATACACTAAAAGTTTATAACTACAGCAAGTAAACATTGTCATAACTCATCAAACACATCCATAATGCCTTAAAAATGGAAATTAAAAATTAAAAAAATCCTTTGAAAATGCAATTTCATTAAATATATCATTTCTTCAAGGAGACAATAGCAAAAACAAGCATTTTCATTTAAGGGTAAAGTTATAAAGTTTTCAATAGAAATGTCAGAGAAATTGCAGAATGTTTTTCAGCTCATAAAATCCAACATAATCTTGATATAAAATTCCAAAGACAATGTTAAATTCTCCTTTAGTCACGATCAGATCAATTCGTTTATAATATGGTTACTAATAAGGTCACATCTGATCATCACAAATAAATAAATAAAAAATAAAGAAACAGAAAAAAAAAAAAGGAAAAAAAAAAAATTTCCCCTTGTTTTGCTTCATCCTTCTTTCTATCCACATGATCACTTCAAATAAAAGTACCCCATAGTGTTCATTTTATTTTTATTCCAGTGATGAGTCATTTTCATATAAATTTTGCCAAAAGCAAAACAACTTATCAATAGTTATAACACGTAATAGCATTCATTTTGACAGAAAAATAAAGTGAACAACACTTCTCCCACCCAACATTTTATACTTTCTCCTTATCTCAGGGTTCTAAATTTGGATATTAGGGACACATGACAACTGTACAAACTATAACATTACAAAAACAAATCCAAGATATTTGCATATTGAATCTGCTAAAATGAAATATATTTTATCATTGCTGTGTTGCTAAACATTAACATTTTTCAGAATACATTTGGCAAGCTTTTCTATCAACATCATTAAGAGGAAAATTAAAAATAAATGAATGAATGATCAAATAAAAATATTTCTGGGTTTATTCCTAATAATACAACTAAGTTAATAATGTAATTTTTTTCTTGAGAAAACATTCTTGGAGGGGTGAAGAGTTCTTAAGCATACCAATTTCATTTTCAAACAGATGTGCAGGTGGTATAAGGGATAACAGTTTGAGTTGTGTTCAAATTCCAGTCAGGTTTGTTACTTTCACTTACATACAAATGCCCTCGAGAAAAGTATAAATCCATCTCTATGGGTTAAACAGTAGGTCTCGTTTGTGTAAAAGAAATCATATATATACACATACACAGTGAATTTTGTTTGGCTACAAGCAACAGGAAATCATGTTTTAGCAACTTCTAAAAGATGTCACATCAATTCCTGATCAATATAACCATATCAGTTAATATATGGACTCCTTTTAAGTTTTATGACCTCCAGTTAAATACTCTAACCCTTATGCTAACATACTCCACTTACTTTATAGCTAGCATCATTTAGGGTTTATAGCATTAATTATGCCTAACATTTTTGATTAAATTGATAAAAATTGTTCAATAATTTAGTTATTGAAAATCCAATAGAGAATAAAAGATGAGAAAACTAAATTATTTGATGAAGTAAACAGATAAAATTAATCCAATTATGTTTTCATATTATTTTGAAGTATGTAATAAGCATTCATGCAAAGTAATGATCTGATTAGTTAAGTAAAGAATACTATTATGTCAGCTTATGCATGTAATAAAAAAAAAAAAAAAAAGAAAAAAAAAGAAAGAAAGAAATGGTTAAATTACTTTATACATCTGAGAGAGAACCTCAGGCCAAGGGTTATTCTCTGATCTGCACTTCATTCTCAGTTCTCTTGGTATTACAATCATCTGATAAGTGTAATCAAGTATCTCAAATATACTAATAGAAGAAAAATCAGCTCTTGAAAGTCATCTCATCTAAATGTCAATAAGAAGGTAATATGTCCATAAGAGTTTAATATTTGGAGAGATGATTTGTTTATTCACAAAATTTCCCAGCTGTATATAAGGAGTTCTTAACCTATTCTGGATGTTAATCTATATTATTACAAACAAAATTTTATTATAATTCTTCAAAAACTTGCATATGAATTACATTGTTGGAACAGAAGTGTTTATCAGAATAAAATACATTTCATTACATTTTCAAAGTTGAAAGCTAATCTTTATAGCATAGAAAACTCAAGGAACATTTTGATGAAAATCAAAAAATATTAACATGAATTTACATGCAAACAAATTAACAGGTGCATTGTTTAAACCCATTTTCATGTTAAATTCTGTTCATTGTACGTAAGTGTGCTTTAAATATGAATAATAATCAGAGACAGCTGAAATATCTAAGACAAATGAGAAAGGGTGGCTTGGAAAACTTAACACTAATTAAAAGATAGAAGACAAAAATAGGTAATCTACTTGGTAAGTATGAGTAAATGGGGAGGAACGAATATGACAAAGACAAGGCATTATCCTAAAGGATAATGATGGATTGAATTGTTTTTTTACAACTTAACATGTTGCATTGCAAAAATTTTTTTTTTTTTTTTAATTTTTAAAATGCCAATGATATTTCCAGATAGGAGTCCTATTTAATCCAAAGCTGGAGGATAGATGGACCATCATACCTTTCCCAAAAGTATTTGCATGTAAGTGAATTGGTTTTCCAATTTCTCCATTACGAAGGAAAAAGAATTATTTAAAGTTAATTTCATTGTGTGTGTGTGTGTAACTTTTTAATATCATACCCCTTCTGGACATGGGCAATCATGGATCTAAACTGATTCCTTTTACTTGTGCAAATTGCCATGCATTCTTAGGAAAGATTGTAAAGTGGTTTCCCCAATGCCTTTTCCAAAATTTGTAAAGGCAGAGTTTTCCTTTTCCTAGACTGGTTACCACCCCCCCAGATGAAAGAGCCTATTCTACCCTGTTTAACCCATAGCTAGAAGGAGAAGAAATGGATTCATGCTTTTCTCAATGTCATTTGTGCAAAGGTGAATGTAGACAAAGCTGGAATTTAAACTTGGCTGGTCAATTTCACTTTCTGCAACAATAACTATTACACTACCCACACATCCAATAGGCATAGATACAAATTTCATAAAGCATAAGTATCTCAAAAATAGTCATGAAAATAATACAATAAAGTACAATTTGTAATAGTTTATATATTTTAGCCTTTTATACTTTTTTGTACAAAAAAAATAAAAAATAAAAAAAAATAAAATAAATAAATAAATACAATTTTTCTTTTTTGCTTGTAAGTTTGTGCTTATACACATAGTATTTTAACCAAATTTAGAGTGAACACTAATTTAAATTACTTTATACAGGTGACTTGTCAAAAAGTTTAATAAATACAAAATTGAAATCACATCTCCATTTGAAGTAATTTATAGCTAATATCAAATGCACACCAAGAAACTGACATAAACACCCCCTACAGTAATGGAAATTTTTGAAAAGCAATCCAAAGATCATAATTACTCCATGCTAATGTAAGTTTGTTTTGTTAATAATTTCATACCTGAATAAAAAACAGATTTCTCAACAAGCTGTCAATTTGGCAGTAAATTTTTTTTACAGATTTTAGTCATTTTGCATTTTACAAGTACTAAATCATAAGAAAAAACATTTTCCTTCAGTTTAAATAAATATCTAGTCCCCACCTTTTTTTTTTTTTTTTTTTTTTAAAAATCCAAAGTGATTACTTTGGATACTGATGCAAGAAAATGTATTTTTAGTATCGGAATAATTATGCTTAGAAATACTCAAATGATGCTGTGCCAAAAATAAAATAAAAAAGAAGGCTAAGAACTTAATATTTTATGCTCCAAACAACATTAGACTATGTTAAATACAAATCAGTCACATTTTGACTGCTTTAGTTACACTAAAAGAAACAAATTTACTTTGTTTTTGTAATGTGATTAGCATGAAACTAATTTGTGTTCAGGTTCAGTCCTAATCAAGATCTCAGCAATAGTTATTGCCACAGATAATTACAAATAACACTTAACCAAAAATAACAAGACAGATATGATGCCAAATACTAAACTATGTCATAATGAATTTGCATGAAGGAAAAAAAACTTAAAAAGAAGAAAGTCATACTCGTCACCACATATGAATAAAGAAACTCAGCACAAACTATATTACATATACACACACACACTTCTGTCACCCTTTTGCATGTTTACTAACTCAATAAATAGACTGATTGAAATGTTTTGTAATAAAAATAAAGCTTACTTGTGCAGTTTCGGAATATAAATTTATTTAAAAGTAGGTATATTGAACTTATAAGGGAAAACTGCTCAATATTGGAGATTGAACATTTATAGATACAGCGTGGACATAAGAATCATCACTGTATGGTGACTGACATTTTCATGCCTTAAGCCAATCTTCAGACCAATTAATCATGCAGTACTGTCTCTTCTCTTTTATATGTGCATGTGTGTGTACACACACACAGACATATACACACACACACGCACGGCAACTGTTTCATGCAATCTTCAGGACATGTGTGTTGTGTTTGGCTCGACTATTTAGATATGCTGGTAGTAGCAAGTTCTTGGTTTAAGAAGAAATGCACATTCCATCTCATTCTTTTTATAAGCCTTTCTATTTTTTTTCTATTAATTTAAGTTTGTAATTGGATGGTGGTGGGATGGAGATGTTTTTGTTTTTTAGGGAGCAGTTTAGGCTAAAGTTTTCAATGTCCATGATAGGTTATAAATATGGTGTGAAAGTGCTCTACTGTTTATCAGGAGCTATATAATCTTCAGACGAGAAAATTGCATTCAAGCATGAAAGACTGGTCGCTCTATCCCTGATGTTGAGCACTTTTACTCAAATATAACATACCTTAAAACTATATATATATATATATATATATATATATATATATATAAATCCCATTGGCAGATACAATTATCTTCATTAAGATTTGTTTTTGTGTTTAAAAAGGAACATCCCAATTTTATTTAAGAAATAAAATAAAATTTTCCTATAGCAATATTCTAAAAAATATGCAGAAACAAAAAAAAAAAAAAAAAAAAAAAAAAAAAATATAAATACACAGTTGCATTCAATTCAATTTCTACAAGACTGATTTCTACATTTCCAGTTACTGCTCAGTTAAAAAGCAGTCTTAAAAATTACTACTATTGATGATATTATGGTTAAGAAAATGAAGATTATTTATAGCCTTAATGAAGACCTATTCTTTGCTAACAGTCATTTTTGTATTTGCAAAATCCATAGCATTATTATGGTTATATGTTGTCCTTAAGTAGTACTTTGGCATGAATTCAAAAAAAATTCAATTTAAGATTTTTTTTCCTACTCCAAGCTAAAATGACCTAAGGGACATAACTCATTTTTAATTTAAAATTTCTCATTAAATAACATTTTGTGTACTTAAGTTATTTTGATCAAGTTCCACATGCAAAGTTTTTCTACCATCGGTGATTGGCCAGCAAAGATTGACTCAAATTGCAATACACATTCTTCTTACTTTAAAGCACTGCCTCAGAGCATGAAACTTTTCCTCACACTCTTATTTGAACTTCTTGTATAAAAAAAAAAAAAAAAAAAAAATTTGTCATGATTGCAGCTGGAGGGACAGAAAGTAGATAATTGACAACATTTTAGTGACATTTTATTGGTAGGCCAGTTGCAACAATTAGGTGTATTTTTCTAGCCACCTTGCTTTATAGAATGCAGTTTAATGCAGAAGTCCTTTTGAAAGATGAAATGTGTCACATAGGATTCTTTTTCTCATTTTGTCATTCAATAACCACCATGA
The DNA here is from genome assembly GCA_963932145.1 of Acanthosepion lycidas. Classification (NCBI taxonomy): domain Eukaryota; kingdom Metazoa; phylum Mollusca; class Cephalopoda; order Sepiida; family Sepiidae; genus Acanthosepion; species Acanthosepion lycidas. The sequence continues at coordinate 19,309,500 of OZ010580.1, read as the reverse complement.
TTCCAACAGATATATAAGCAGTAATTGTTTCTGTAAATAAGTATTATTAAAAAGAATAGACATTTTATGCCGATTAATTTTTTTTTTCTAAAATGTGAATAACAAAATAAATGCTAGTTAACAATAGTTTTCCAAACTACATTATAGACAGCCCTCCAAATTGCTTCTTTCAAAATTAAGCAATAACGTTGTTCACAGAAACAATAACAGTAATAGCAATATATCTTATAACCAGCTGCACAAAAATTACAAGCAGGATGACTTCAATTTAAGGAACGTAATAAAAAAATCAAAAAAAAAAAAATCATGCCTATTGAACAAACTGAAAATATCAAATTAATTATCCACTAAAAAAAATTAAAACTATCTAACCTTATCAGAAATAACATCTCATTGACAGACAAAAAAAAAAAAAAAAAAAAAAAAAAATCAAAACTATACCAGACCAACATTCTTTATGAATTTAGATGTCCCATAGGGAACTGTGTTCCCGACGAAAACAAACCTATAGATAATTATGTTGGACACCACCACCCACCTCAGATTCTACACCTGTTTGACCAGAGCTCAATACAGACACATTTAAACCAGCATGGAATTGCATCAACCACAGTCAACAACGTACTCATCAAGAACAGGAATGTGATACACATATCAAACAGCAAAAAGCATTTAAAATTGATAGAAGCCCTTATAAAAAATAAGAAACCAATCCTTAACATCCATTATGAACACAACCACTATTTAATGCATGTATTAGGAAATTAAGAATATGTCTACTTTCAGCAATATTGTCTACAGTAGCATTTACACAACATTCATTATAGTAGGATAACAAAAGTTCCTTGAAAATAGTGAAAGTTTAACCAAAAAAACCTTGGAATCAAACTTTTGGACAATTTTTACACCAGAAAAGAAAACACTTATACACATACAAGAAAAACATCACTTAAAAGTACCTTTTCAGTCTTGTTCAATGAAATCCGTATATTATACACTTTTGTTTAAGGAATTAAAATCATTTCAGTTGTAAAACAATAATTAACAAACTGGTTTCACAAACTATTCAGTGTTTAGAATCTGATCCTCACTGAATGCCCCAGTTATGGAATCTGTGTGAAATTAAGCTAAGCTTACTCAATATTTACAACATACTCAACAACTGGAGCTAGCGACTTGAGTTTTCATTCTCACTACCAATTTGTTATAAACTCAATATACACAAAAGAAAAACTAAAGTCACATAATTCTTGCCTTTATCATTACATTATTTTCAACTTCATTTCCCCCACTTACATTTAAATGCCATAATCAAAAATGGAACAATGCTACACAAGTTTCCAATATGTACTCAAATCCACAAGAGAATTCACATCCTATTTAAAAACTGCTAATTCTACAATTAGTGAATGTATCCCAAACAAAACATTGTTTTCATTGGAAATATTAATATCAAATCATTCTGATCCTACCATAACCATTTTTTATTTATTTATTGTGGGGGAAGAGACATAAGTATAAACCCAAAATTAAAATGGCTAATAATTCTACAAGAATTTTAATTTTCAATTTAACAGCATTTGCTAATTTAAAATTTATCAATAGCATGATAGGAAAAATAACGTATTAAGAACAAATAAAAAAAACTAGGTTCAAAAGGTTAATTAAACAAGTGAAAATTACAGACATACTTACACCATGTTTAAATATTTTTTGCAGTCAGTTAAATGGATACAGACAGGAAAATATAATCCTATTAAGATGAATAACTAAAAAGCACTTTATTGATTAGGAAAATGTTACAAAGAAGATAAACCTGTCTTTTCTAAAATAAAACGTTTACCATTGAGAAGATTATTCCTCTTGCAACAAGTATTAAAATGTTCATCAATAGATTTGTTTATAAATTGTGTCTATAATTACCTGTCCCACCTGGCATATGAAAACAATTTTCATTTATGTCAATTTTAATTGATCAAAGCGTTTCTCTTGATGGCGACATTAAGCTGAGAACTAAAGTTGGGAGATTTTATCGGAGACACTTAATATCAAGAGTTAGTTGAGCCATCAGAAATGATAATTGATTTTATTTGTTTCAACACTTTAAATTCAATGACAGTTTTCCAAAGAGTGGGAAGTGTGGGCAAATGAACTAATTAAGGAAAGTATCAACAGTGGTGTGAAGCAATAAAACAAAGGCTACTTAGTAGTTAAAAAGTGTCTTTGCAGACAGAGATTATGCATGGTTTTATCTCAAAATGGATGCTGTGGAGAGCAAATATTATCATTGAAATCTAATAGTTTAATGGCCATGTCCATGTAACTCATAAAAATAAAAAGATGTGATTTAACCCTGCATACTTAAGCTACTATATTCCATTCTCAATACGAATAACATACAAAATAATTATAAAACATTTACACACAGCTTTCCTTACTTTGGACAATTTTCTTAGTCTCTGCTATTAGACATTATCTGAGTTATGTTTATGGCATCAGAATCTGGATAGATATCATTGTAAGTTAATGAACAAGGAAGATACCAAGTTTAGAGAGTAGCATCCACAGAATGTAAGACATTTGTTGTACATATCTATTACTGTGTTAATACCTGCAAACAAAATTGTCAAATATAATTTCACTTGTTGAGGATGCAGATTTCTAACTCAGCAATTTCAGAATTTTTCTTCTTGTTTACTTATACTGGGATTTTTGAATAGATTCTCAGTGGGGTTAACATTTTTTCTCTCCGGCAAATCTATAAACACGTTACTTGTTAAGACTTATGCATTGTGACATGAATTCTATTTTTTTTTTCTTGTTCTGAACTATTACTATTTTGTATCCTACCCACGGTGTGCATATATTATATACATATGCAAAACACACACACACACAAAAGAAAATAAATAAATAAATACAGACAGAAAAACTGCCAGAATGATTGAAACTTGACTTTTCATTTCTTGTCACATATCCCAAAATATGAAGGGTTACCTGAAGTTCATGGAATTTAAACAGCATATGCGTGTTCTAAATATTAGGTTGGTGCAAAAATAATGTCGGTTTTTAAAGTATTTTTAACGTCAAAAACCGACATTATTTTTGCACCAACCTAATACATCTTTACCACTACCCTTTAACATCACAGTATATATGCCCAAGGACACTACTTTGAAGACGACAGTGAAAACTACCCTATTTTATGGTATGTAAGCTGGGAAGTGTTTTAACAAAGGACAGAAAATGTGACACCTAAATCCAAATGTGCGTTGGACTAGTGAAAGATGCCTTCTAAAAGATAAACAAAGGACTAAGAAACAGGAAAATTTTCTTAGAAACAAAGATAAGAAAATACTGAACTGTTATGTATTAGCAATCCTCTTGTATGACAATAACTAGTCGACAATCTCACAGATGAAGAGACTAGAGGCAACAAAGATGTGGTCCTACAGAAGGATGCTAAGAAACCCACAGAGAGCACATAAGCAATTTTTAAGGGCAATGGAAACAAAAAATTTCTTGAAAAGATGAGGTAGAATAGCTAGGAGAATTTGACCCTTACAGGGCATATTGAGAGCTAAAAGGACAAGTAGCAGACAACTTACTTGACAAGCTTGTATGAATGGATGGTGGAAGGGGGAGTTTTGACAAAGGAACAAATGTTGCTAAGGGGTACAAAAGATGTTGCAATGAGCCATGATCACCCCTGTCCTGAAAGGGATACAGAAAATAGAAGTATCTCCTCTATTTATATTCAATATTACAGTATTATAGAGTTAGACTAGTACAAGTCCTGGTAGTCTAAAGAGTCTTTATAAACATTAGCATACAAAATACTATTTCATAGAAATAATGTGATATTTTTTAAAAGTCATTTTGAAGAAAGATGTGGTTTTAGAAAACAAATAAACTAAGTATTAGAATAAATCACTTTTTTCATGGCTTAACTGCTTTTGAGAAGCACTTTACTAATTTAACTTCACTTTAATAGTCAGATATACGCATTAAATGATAATCACTCCTTTATGACTGTGCATAAAACCAGTACTTTCTTCTTATTGATAAAATACCAGTAAATTATAATTGAGATTCTGGGGGCCAAAACATTTTCCATATTTCCAAAAGTGACTTGATTAATCCTTTTGTAAAATCAATTCCTGGGTCTGCTGCTAAGAAAGTTAGTTCACTTTATGCCAAACAATTTTTCTCGTCAGAATCCATCTTGCACATTTATAAATCTAACATTCGTCAATGCATTGAATAGTGCTACCATTTTTGGTCTTATGCTCCAGTTATATATCTCAAGATTCTTGACAAAATAAAACAAATAAAAAAAAGGGTCTATAATGTTATCAGTTCTGACCTGACACCTTGATTTCAGTTACTTTTCCATTACCACAACATGGCTTCCATCTGTTTTTCTATAAATATTTTCATGGCAATTGTTCTAATGAGTTCTTATTCGTACCTTGACTGCATGAATTTAGTCTTACAAGATTGGTCTCACTGTTTTAATGATAAACTAGCTAGATGTAATTGTAAGTACTATTATAATAGTTTCTTTTCTCGTACTTCTTGCCTGTAGAACTCTTTCAGTTTCTTTCTTCCTTGCTACCTACATATTTCAAAAATTTAAATGCAACATCATTGATCATCTTCTATCTTCCTGAATCCTGTTCTTTTATTATCATTTCTCCTGACTAAAGTCTTATTCTCTTTTACTCCCAGTAACCCCTTGCATCTTAGTGACATTATCACTTTGCTTGGGGGTGAATAATTAAAAAAAAATTAGCTGTTGATAATAGGATAGTAAAATTGAAAGTTTATTTCTGGGGAAACAAGCGAGCTAATCTTCAGTTTGAAAACAATCCACCAAATCACTTAAACTACTGTTATGGGGAACCATTTAAAAGTTTCTGTATTTATGATGAATAATTTGGGAATTTGTTAATATTCTAAATTTTATATAAATTTAGAATATAAACAAATTTTCAAAACTCATACTTACATCATAAAAGAGGATAAGTTTAATCAACTATTTTACATACATATATCTACACAAATTTCACATGTATGCATGCAAAATGTAAAAAAAAAATAAATTTTTAATCAATTCTTCTCACAAAGACATTCTTATACATGCAAATAATGTAACAATTGCTTTGTTTTGGTGGGTATGATAATAGATGAGAGGAAAGGAAAAAAAAAAAAAAAATCAATCCATGTTTTAAACACATCCTGAGTATCAGCTAAGAAATTTCCCATGTGGGTATGTTGCTTACAAAAGGATTAAGTAATGATGAACCAAAGTAAATGACTTAAAAAAATAAAATAAAAAAAAAAAAAATTAGTCTCACTGGGAGGGGGGGGAATCCATGTAAAATTGTACTGCCTATTCTGCTTTAATTTGCTCAGCATCACATCTGTTTTTCTATGCTAAGCAAATATTTACGATCAGGGATACAATTTTCAAGTCATCTTCAAGTAGTACTAAACATTTCTTTTTAAATTAACCATCATATATTAATCAGCTCATAAATTGTTACACTAGACATTTTTCAAATGTTACTTCAACAGTCTGTGACAAATTCTTACCCAAGATCTAAGAATTTTAAGTCATCCATATTTCTTAGATGAAGCATTTCACTCGTCTTTTTTTCTTTTAGCTTATTCTTGTCACTTGTTTACACTTTGTGATAATAGATATTATAGTCTTAAATTTAGGTTTCTTTGATGAAATACTGTTATTCATTTTATACTTTTCATAATACGCTGATTGTTTTTACATTCTATAACTCTTAAGTTGCATAGATCAGAAATGAAGAATAAGCATCTGACAAGATTTGAACTCACATTCCCTGTCTTGGGCTGAGATAGCACCTTACTGATTAGGCCATGAAAATTACACAACAGAATTTGATCTAATTTACTTCTGATTACATTTCTATCAGGTTCTTGTTAAAGAAAAAAAAGTGAGAGAAAAAAAAAACAGATTTCTGCAAATAGTTGTACTAAGTCAGAAGTGTAACTTTTACAAGTACTGAACTAATACCAAGTTTAACACATACCTCTTCGACTTGGGTTCTGTGGCAAAACTACAAAACAATATTGAATAAAACTAAAAGGACAAGTATGAGCTAAACAGATTAAAAAAAAATAAAATTCACATTATGTTAGAAGTCAATCATACTAAATGAATCTTATCTGCCAGGTTTTTTTTTTTATTTCATTAATAGAAGCAGGAATAGAAAAATACAAAGAATGACATGTGAAAATCTTTACTATTCAACATGTAATTTTAATTTTTCAACTTTTTTTTTTTTTTTTTTTTTTTTACATATTTTAATAGGTAATTTGTGGGTTATTTGCAAATTAAGTACCAAAGTTATTAAAATTCTTGTATTTTTTTTTTTTTAAAAGAAAAAATGGAAACCAAAAGAATGCTTATTTCAACTGTTTCTTTCTGAAACAGTTGAAATTGCTAGGTTGCATAGGGAGAAAAGTGAGCTTGCAGAATTTGACACTTAAATTACATTGAAGCCAAGAGAGCCATAATTGACCACATCTTGAAGAAACATTGTATTTTTCAAGAAATATATATATATATTTATTTTTTTAAGTACTCTAGCTTAAGCTATTCCAATCTTAAGCTAAAAAAATAAATAAAAATAGAAGCATTCTACTGGTTAAAATATGCAGAAAAAAAAAAACTTGTTTTGGAAATTTTACTCACACTGCAAACATCTATTGAACTTGCCATTTTGGCACAAGAAATGGTTTTTATTTAAAGCCTTGAACAAATCTTTTGCTATTGCAATTCATCATTGTAATATCAGCAATACAGAACTTACCAATATATATGTCAGTAAAAATATTTGATCAGATTTTCTGCAAGTCTTATTTCATCATTAGTGAACCTCCACCATCCCAAGTACATTCTTCTTCAAAATTTGCTTTGAAGAAAATCTAAGATTAGAACTCATGTAATATAGTCACTTTGAAATTGATAAAATGATTTTAATTAAACTTGAATATCTGTTGGGCTGGCATTTGCAGAAAACTCATAAAGTGGGCATCAAATTATGTTCTTTCATCATAAATAAATGTCTGAGTAAATGGGAAGTGAAAACTTCAGCTTTCAACCAATACAAATACAGTACCACTGAAATGTAACCAACATTTTGTTAAAAAAAAAAAAAGTTTTGGTAAAATATCTGACTTCAAAAGTATCACTAAAATTACTTAAACTGGAAAAACTAGCTTTTGGGTTCATCATGTACAAAAGATATTAAAATGCAAAAAGGTGTCAATTTAAAAAAAAAAAAAAAAAAAAAAAAAATCCCTGAAATATTGCCTTCTCAGATGACCATCTAGTAATTTTTTTTTGTTTAATTTAACACTTGAAACATGCATCCCCTTCTTGTGTGGCAGGGGATACATTGGGGAGGGGGATTAAGATATTGCAACGGTTGCACACTCCAAAGGGAAATTCTACCTTTCCAGAGAACAGAAAAGGTTCACAGAGCTAACATATGCTAAGCAAAAAGGAATTCTTCCCAAGCCACAAAATGAATACAGTAGACTTAGCATCTCTAAATCCTCTGTAATTTGAGAGGATTTGTAATTTTATGCTTAAAAAAAAATAAAGAAAATCAGAAAGAAAGAAAACACTAAATTCTGTTCAGTTTAGTTTTCAGCAACTTTCCACACAAAATGGCAGAAAGGGAAAGAGTAGAAAAAAAAAAGAAAAGAAAGAGAATCAAGAGCAACTTATCAAAATTCACAATTCTTACTTTGCAAGCTGATCTACTTCAGTTATTTTTTTTAACCTAATATTCATAACTGGATATCTCCCCACTTTTTTTTCAAATGGTGTTGCATAAATTTCCTTCAAAGTAAACTAAGGCAATGAATGCAGATTGCCAAAAGTGAAAGCAATCTTCCAAAGTTCTCCTAACCTCAGAAATGCAAACACTTGTCAGAAAGTAATTTGGTCAGACTATGATTATAGAGTGAAAAATGCAATCAGCAAGCAAAATTCAAATTTGGTTCACTTTTGACTAAATGCCCTTGGAAAAGACAAATTTATTTTCTCCCGTCAACTTTTAGTTAAGTAACAGGGTAGGCTGGACATGTTAGTTTTGGGTGGCAGCCAGTCTAGGAGAAAAATAAAATGTTTTAAAAAACTAAACAAAAAAAACAAAAAAAAACAGTTCATTCAAACCAGTTAGGCATGGGGCTAGCAACTATCACATCCAAATTGCTATTGGAATTCTAACAACTGCAAAATCATCATTTGACATGTTAAATTTGTATGAAGAGTCTGCAGGCTCCTCAAGAAAAGAATATACAAATAGAAAATGGCAAAAAAATAAATAAATAAAATAAATTAAACAAACAGATTGAAATGTTGGTTATTGACTCCTGTCATTTCACATGACCTTGAGAAAGGTATGATCCTGAATTATCACACTTTGATCTTTAGCTTTTCCTTGGCAAAAAAATAGAGAAATGGATATTACACAAGTCTCAACTTTATAACAAATAGCTTTATCTTCACAGAGCTGACTTTCTTGGAAGAAGGTGACTATTAATTACTTGACAGATGAATAAACATTACATAAAATCAAATTATTAAATAAAAAATAATTAAGTTTAAAATATGACTGTGATTTAAGTAAAGATTTGAAAAAGTCTACTGCTGAAAGAGTTGAAAGTATGTTTACACATTTTCTAATATTTTATTTAATCATTTCACCCCAAGCAAGAGAATAAAGCGACTAAGACAAGAGGTTACCAAGTGTGGAAGAATGAGAAAAAGAAAAACATTAAGGAAAACAATGGAAGAACAGGAATTAAGACAGAAGATAATGATTGACAGTGCAATTAAATTTTTGAAGATCAAAATTGATTGGGAATCAAAAAACAGAAGAGTTCAACAAGTAAGAAATGCAAAAGATGAAACTGTTAGCATAGAACTTATGGTTACACATAGAAATTTAAACTCTAAAATGATGAGACCTAGCTGCCAATCTAGTGCTAAAATCCCAGTTACTGAGGCTTGAGAACCACAAGGGTTACTGTTAAAATGGTAATGATGAATGAGGTGTGTGATATGAATGAAAGAGGAAGTAGTAGGACGTGAAGATGGGGATGAGAATGATAATGATTGATCTTTAACTTGAAAAGATTTAAAACTGTAATGTTCTGGGAAACATACACAAAGGAGTGTACCACAAAGTAACAATTCTTGAGAAAAAGTGGAGTAGAATTTCCTCCTTACAAATGAAATACAGGGGAAATGTAAGATAAAAACTCACTTGTAAATTAAATTAAAAATGTTTTCTTGCCAATATACTAATTTTTAAAAGGGTAAAAATAAATCTCTTAAAGATCTACATATCTACCAATGGATTGTTTAATAGGATAGATTCTAATCTAATTCCATCCTCAGTGACTGACAGGTGGTTTGGTTTGTTTTACGGCATATCAAACTCAATGGGTCATTTAATGCTGACAAGATTTTTATTGTGCTAATATTCTTTTTCCAAAAATTTATTTCTGTTAATACTCCTCCTTTCAAAAAAAAAATCCATTTCATGTAATATTGTTTTTCCTTCAAAAATCCAGAAAAGAAAAATTATACGATAAAATCAAAATTAAAAAATTTAACAACAGTCGTTTTTAACGAAACTTGTGTGTGTAGGGACCAATTTTCCTTAATTTTGTTTCAGGTTTTAGGGAATTCTTTTTTTTTTCTAGAGACAAAAGGCTATCATTTGGTCACTTTATTGAAATTATTAAATTTTAACATTTCGTAAAATTTGGCTTTCTGAAACTGCCCCCACCACTGTCACCATGTGTGATAGAAAAAAAAAAAAAAAAAAAAAAAAAGGAGGTAAAAACAAAACAACAAAATTTTTGTCACCCTTCCCTACCACCAACATTTATATATATATATATATATATATATATATATATATATATATAGAGAGAGAGAGAGAGAGATATCAAATCAACTTCGTAAAACTTGATTTCTAAATACTTTAAACTGTAAGGAGACAGTAGTTAAGGGGAATGTATTAAAACATTACTGACTTGATCCTTTGATATCTGTAGGACGAGAGAGTTAAAACAGGCAAACAAAATTAAAATGGCAGTTGAAAAATCTGATTGTTAGAAGAAAAAAAAAATCCTTTTCAAAATCCCGATTTTCATATCAAGTAGGCCATTCAGTTTTCACGGAAAATAAGTGTATGTTCATTTGCTCAGAATGAGACAATCTCAATAGGCAAGTTCAATCAATCATTCATCTGGCATTGATGAACATTTTGATGTGAAACTCTTCCATCAGCTAACCAAATAATTCACTTGAACTTTTAATTTATTGAATATGTACATACGTATTTGTTATAAATAAAGTGTAAATAGCTTGGAATGAGAAATCAGTGAACTGAGTAAATTCCAGTCAAGTTGGTTACATTCACCTTTTGTACAAATACCCATAGGAATGGTATGAACCAATCTCCTCCCCAGCTATGGGTTAAATAGCAGTGCAGACAGAGCTCTTCAGCCTTAGTTGGCAACCTGTTTTAAAAAAGATAACTGAATTATCAAATCTAGGCAGATGAAACTCAATTCATTTATGTGAGGGACACATAGTTGGCCAAAAGAAGAAAAAGTTCAACTGAAAAAACTATTCTTCAGAGTAAGGAGGGTTGGGTATGGTGCCAATCACCCAACCTTGTAAAACAATTCGATTATAGAAACCCCACCAAGAGATTTTATGTGCTACAAGGCACTAGACAACTAATAACATTTTTTTTTTTCAATGCACCAAGTTAACAAATGTAATTTCACGTACTTATTAAATACAATTGCTACAAAGATCAGCAGATTAGAGTTCAGGAACCGCTCTTTATTTTGTTCTATGAAAAAACTATCACTTTATGTCACAATTGTGAAGCTTTACAATGCTCACTGTTATAAATATTAATCTGTAATAAACAGAGTATATTCAACTTTCGTCTTCGAAGAAATGTGGTGGAGAGTGCAATAAAACCTGTTTTTTTCTTTTTTGTGTGTGGAGATTTCAACATTCTCAGAAATATGAATTTTTATCATCTACATTGGTATAAAACCTTTTAATAAAAACTGCACAGGATTTTTAATATATATATATATGTTTAAAATATGCTACATTTAAAGAAGAGTGTTCAACATCAAAAAGAGTATTTATAGATATAGACAGTATGGACATAGGAATTAACACTGCATGGTGACATATATAGGAGTAAACAAAATGTTCAACACTTATCTTCTCAACTCTGGTATCCACTCATCAGGGTGTTTGATATTTGTATTTTAACTGAGTTAAGAAAACAATTTTTTCACATTTTTATTTGTTGACTTTGCTCTTAAGATTGATTCCAAAAGACTGTTTGCTATAAAAGTGCCATGCCTCACAAATACACTGGTCAACTGTTTTTTTTGTTTTTTTAGGTGAAATAATCTGTTTATATATATCACCTGAAATGTTTGTTTTTTTTTTAAATGGATACCATTATATGAGTAGATGTTCCATATATAAACAGTATATTTAATTATTTTTGTCTACCAGCTTGAATATTTAAAAAATCTTATTTAAAGAAAAAAAAAAAGAAAGAAAAAAAAGACACCTTCCAGCAGAATTCGAACTTGTGTGCCCCTTTACAGGAGAAATCATGTTAGATCTGACATGCGTTAGACTGACTAGGCTATCAAGGGTTTCAATTGATCAAGCAAAATAAACCACTAAAAACTGAGCAGATATGAATGATAGAGAATCAAGGAAAGATTTGTTGTTTATGAGGTACTATTCGGCTTTGCTTAATCAATGACACTATTTGGGGCCAAGTTGCAAATTGGATCTAATGACTGCTTCTCCTGCAAAGGAGGACGTATCTTTTTCTTTAACAAGAAATAAAATTTCTTGAATATTCAGGCTAGTAGATGAAAATAAATAAGTGTATCGTTTAATAAATAAATGGAGTATCTACTCAAATATGAATATCCATAAAAATAATATTTAATGTGATAAAAATCTGTTGGATTGATAAATAAAACCCATTATGTGGAATTTTTACATGGCAACAGCACTGTGACGTCACAGCATAGTGAGGTTTCAAGTGCCATTAGAAATTACTACACCTCAGTAGCTGTCTAGCCATTAACACATAAGGTACTTAGTAATTGACATGTCTTCAGAATATGATAGTCAAGCTGCTGTTGTGGAGATACTCACACCAGCCACAAAAGTCAAGGAAATCATTGAATGGTTTAAATATCCTAAAACCATGATCAACCTTGTAAATGTATATGGGACCTCAGACAACAAAGACAATTACATAAGAAGCACTCTGCACCACCAGGAGTTCATTGCCGAGGTTGTCAAGGAGAACCCCAGCAAAATCTTGAGGAAAATCACCAAGGAAATGGACACCAGTAGTCAAACAATTGGGTGTATTGTTACAGGGAACTTGAATTATAAATCTTATATGCTCAAAAGGCACCACTTGCTCACTGGTACCACCGGCTGCTCGACTTATGGTGCCCCTCATCACTAGACTACAATCCTCAACTATTTTGTATGGGGTGTGAACAGCAGGCCCTACAACACCAAGGATGCTCTCAAGGCAGCCATGGCCAACATGGACAGGGACGCTGTTGCCAAGGCCTGCTCCAGCTTCCAGTCCCACTTGGAGAAAGTGTTGGCCGCATCAAGTGATTTTTATACCTTGTATATGTGCCTCTGTATAACATTTCATTGAAGTATATTAATTTGTTATATAATAAAAAAAAAAAAAAAAAAAAAGTTTATTTTGTTATCCATTAATTTTTCCAGCTTTATCTTTATCTGCGTCACACACACACACACACTTTGTATTTTACTTTCCTATTCACTATCTTTCAGGTCCTGTTATATGGCCAGTATAACACCCAATGATGAAAAATACATCCCTCTACCAAAATGTTTTTACAACATTCAATTGAAATTCACTAAAGGTTACCCAACAAACACCTAAATCGGCCAGAGGGCACAATGACTAACATTGCGATAATGACAAAGATGAGGACAATAGTCTGAATGTAAATAACCCTGAACTATTTTAATGTGACATAAAAAAAAAAAAAAAAAAAAAAAAAAAAAAAAAATTAAATTTAAATCTTGAGAACGAAAAGAAAGGAAAGTTCTCAATTTCAAGTCTTGGGGATCATTAAAAAAATAAATATACAAAAACACAAAGATATAAATAAGCCATTGAATAATATCTAACAAATTAGGATACAACACGCATCAACTCATGAAACACTAACACTAAATACAGCATTGATATAAAGAATATATTAATTTAAATAAAAACTGAAATATATTTTAAAAACCTCATACATTTTTGTTTTAAAAAAAAAAAAAGAAAAAAAAACCTGTTAAAGAAAAAAAAAAATTATTCATAAAAAAAAAGATTAATTTTATACTTAATACAGTCATTGTTGAAGAAAAAGAGAAAATATTAAATTTAAATTAACTTTGTGATAAAAACTTAATGACACTTGTGAATTTTGCATCATAAAAATTTGTTTAAACATAATATATGCAAAGTTCAAATAAAATAAATAAACATACTTACTTCAATATCTTAAATAATAAACTTAAGTAAATCCAAAGGTAAAATGTAAAAATAAAAAAAAATTAATCTAATTCCAGCAACAAACTTCCGCGTGTTAATCGTCCGCCCTCAGTCACCCACTGGTCTTAACTCAATTTCAAGGCCTGAGTTAAAGATCGCCTTGGACTGAACCCAATCCATCAAGATTGAAATAGTTTCTAGTATCTCTGATTAAGCAAAATTAAAAATTGTTACAATGTCATTTTTACATTTTCCTCTAGATATATATAATATATATATATATATATATATATATATATAATTTTGTGAAACTGATCATTGTTCCATGTAAAAATTTTAACTTTACATATGAGGGGAGTGATTTTTCTAAGAGCAAAATTGCTTATATCCTGTGAAAGTTCTTCCAAGTGAAGTAGGAGGAATTTGACTATATAGTTTATTTTATTGACTATAGATATTTTTATAAACATCCCCTCAATACAACCCACTAAGAGAATGAAGATTTTTCAATTCTGTTCTATTTTTCTGACAGAATTCTAGCACAGTAAATACAAGTAAAAAGCACACTTACATTAACTGGCAGATGGTTAAATTTTTAATTATTGTAAGTTCAATCTGTATCACTTAAGAACTTGAATATTATTAAAAAATCCATCTTTGATTATTACTTTCTATAAAGTTTAATAGCAAATTAAATTAAATTAAATTTTCATGAGTTCTCAAAGATTTATTTTATGCAGAGAAACAGGCTAAATTATACTTAAAAATAAAAGAAAATACATTTAAAATTGTTTTTTTTAAATATTTTTATTCCTTTCGGTACTTATAAAATCTATGATACTAAAAAGAGCATCACCAACATCTTTTTTTTTCTAAAATTGCATATTCCTTAAAAAGAATTAAAAAAATTTTTTACTATGTATCTTTAGGAAAATTAAATAAACTAAGAAAAAATAACTATACTTTTCAAATACAAAAATTATTTCAGAGTAATTGGGAAATTGAATAAACTTAAATAAGAATTGCAGAAATAAAGAAAAAAACAGTTTGGGACACTTAAGCATTCACAGGCTGAACACTCTTACTCAGCAGATATTTTAAGAGAAATAAAAAAACAAAAAAAAAATAAATTCAAACTTTAAAGTGGACAAAATAAATTAAAAACACTTTCAAATTTTATCTCACATTCAACATACTTTCTTCTGCAATTGTTCTATGTGACCATACAGACATGTGTAGTGATAATGATTTTTGCCGTCAGTTACAAATTTTTCCAATACCAATTTATTCATGTTTCTGCCATCCCCACAGACTTCATCAGCCAGTGCTAAAAATGCACGGCACATTCCAAAGTGGGTTTGCGTGTTTGATAACATATCAAACAACACTCTTTACATAGAAACACATTTCACCTTCTTTCTTTTACTGCCTTTCCCTACTACTACGACAACTTAATCCAAGAAGAGGCCTATTCAAGACAGCAAGCATGGATCTTCTTGGATTCTTGCTATAAATAGTAAAATGCTAAGTTCCACCCTGGATTCACAAGAGAGAAAGATTATTCTATTTATGTGTTCCTGCCTCTCTTTATAGTCTTTTCCAATACATACAGGCAAATTTGTACCCTTCAAGTAAAAGCTATAAAAAGTACATATTTTCCCATCAAACTTTATTCAGAAGAAATAAAAAAAAAAAAATAAATTGAAACATTTCACCAATCTCCCAATTGATTTTATGCAGTCACAAGCAAAATCATGGAATAATGGAAGGAATTTTATTGCTTTTTATGTGTGTGTGTGTATATATATATATATATATTATATATATACACTAACAACAATGTATTCTGCATATCTATTCTTTCCGATTTTAACCATAAATTCCAATACGAATCAAAGTCAAAAGCTATTTTAACCTGGTCAATAAATTTGCTTGTATAATTTACAAGTTACAAAAATAAAGCAGTTAAAATCCCACAAAATACATCAAATTTCTTAAAGCCTTATTTAACAGCAAACACATGTGTGCCACTCACTGTCCATCCAAGTGGCCATAGCAGATCACTAATGTCATGAGGTCTAGAGTTCAATCCATAGCACTAGCAGCTAATGATTAGTCATCATAACAGATTGCAGGGAGAGACAAATATCTCTTTAGTGGATATATGGTAATGCCAAAACAAGCAGTTGCCTGGGGGTCAGCTTACAAGAAAGATATAGCCACCTGACTTTAACACTGACCAGCACACGTGCCCTGGAAGAGCCTAACAAGTAAGAGATTCACAATGGACACAACTAACCAACTGTTTTTACTTTTTTTCGGGGAGGGGGAGGGGAGGTTTCTATTTTTATAACTCACATGCATGGCTCTGTGTGTAAGAGTGATGATATTGGAGATAGTCACTCCTAAAACTACAAGTGAAAAATATTTGGAAACTAAATATTTAGTTATGGTAATTTTTTTTTTTTTTTTTTTTTTTTTTCTTAAAAAAAAAAAAAAAAAAAAAAAAAAAAAAAGACCCAGAAGAATAAAAAGGCGTCTCCAAGGCTTAGTTTGAGCAAGAGATAAACCATAAAAACTAACATGTTACATCAGAAATTATTTAGAATTTTTATTAGCACAATTTATGGGGCAAAATTTCCATTACATCATTAGGAACAGTTTCCCCACACATTTCCCCGCCTAACAGCTCAAAGTTTAAATAAATATTCAATGTGTATATTGACAATTGTGTACATACACAAATGGTTACTCTTAGTCTTCTTATTGTAAACAAACACTTATAGCAAATAAACACGTGCATACACAGCCTGTATCCAAGTGTGTAGCAGGATTTTCTTTATTATTTTTGCTGCATAAAGAAACATCCAAGAAACAGAACTAATATAACGGTTTACTCACAAAACTAAACTAGCCTGAGCTTTCTATTTTTACATGTCACACTAACTCCACGCAAATCAAGGATTTAAGAAAAAATAGACGAGAGAAACGGGCATTTGAACTACTAGCCAAAAGAAAAAAAAAAATACAATGTTTTTAAAAAAAAAAAAAAAAAAAAAAAAAAAAGAAAAAAAAAAGCTAATTAAACTTTAAACAATGTTAGGGGATATACATAAAAAAAAATATCAAAAATGATTTAAAAATTTTTTAAATAAAAAAAAATTTTTTAAATGGTTAAGAAGGGAAGAATTACTAAGGAAAAAAATCTTGAGAAATGATTAGATTTTCTCTTACCTCTTTTTGTCT
Organism: Acanthosepion lycidas; assembly: GCA_963932145.1. Taxonomy (NCBI): domain Eukaryota; kingdom Metazoa; phylum Mollusca; class Cephalopoda; order Sepiida; family Sepiidae; genus Acanthosepion; species Acanthosepion lycidas. The sequence goes on along the minus strand of OZ010580.1, from coordinate 19,292,584 downwards.
TCCTTATATAGACTGGTCTTATACTAAGTCCATCGCGGGCACCACCAAGAAGTGTGAACCACTCTTCCACAATCCATGCCACAGGTATCCAAGAGATGCGCGATGCTACTTCTGGTGCCAACTGGATTTGCCAACTAACTTCTCAGCTGAGTTGTATGCATCACCAACTGCAAAAGCAGCAGCGGTGGCAACGGCAGCACAAACAGTGGAGCAGGTGGAGGTGGCGGTAGCAACGGAGACAGTGAAGATGAAGAATTCTTTCCTTTAACAGACAGTGCCCCACCCCCTCAACATCATTGTCCACACCCAAGCCCCACCTTTCCTTTCTCCCTTCCTCACACCATGTACAACAAACAGCTCCAATAGATCAGAAGTCCTCACAGATATTTATCTTTTTCTCTTGTAGTTTCCATACACAGCTAAATGCACATATCCAAAAAAGTAATGTTTGGTGTGTAAAAAAATTTTTTTTAAAGTATTTATCATCTCCAATGAATAAGTCACAAACAATTGTTCTTAGGGATTGGTTACTACAGTAGCAGTTTATATAAACAAGAAACAAACTGTCGCCACTGGGTGTTGATTTCAATATCCATTCTTTACGGCCTATCCCTGATATCGAACAATAACCCTTATGGCATACTTTTTAAAACTATATTTCATAGACAGATCTGAATTATTTTGGAGAAATATTTAAACAATGTTTATGAAGTTATTAATTTATGACTAATATTTTTACTAATAAAGTTCAATTTTGGGGGGAAAAGCTCTTGTGAGCTTGGTGCAATAGAAAAAAAAATCTTCATAAAGAATATTAGAAGCTATACATTTTTTTTATTATTTATTTAAATAGTTTTTTTTTTCTTTTTATAAAACATTTTTCATATGGTCTACTCTAAATTTATTACTCATACACAAAAAAAAAAAAGAATTTAGTACTGCCCTCCATTTGAACAGGTGCAAAAAAAAAAAAAAAAAAAAAAAACTAACCACATGATACCATCAATCCAACAAAATTTCTAACAATCACAACATAAAAGATAGGATGCGTTTTTTTTATTTGTTTTTTTTTTTTGTTTTGTTTTTTGAAAAACGAGGGAAAAAATTTGATAAAAGTGCCTCAATTATTAAAGAAATAAAATACACCACCAAAACGTCTTTGTAGTTTTGATGTTCAAATTTTCATTATCTGCACACATTTCATCCACCACCATAAAGTAAAAATAAAAGATGAAATTGAAATACAATCCTCAAGAACCTTTCTAAATTGCTTGTCTTAATCAGAATACAGTTAACAAAGTTTTTTTGTTTTGTTTTTTAAGTACACAAACAGACAGGCTGCATTGTAAAGAGGTTTACAAGAAACTTCAATATGTAGAAAGAAAGGCTATTTATTTGGGGATTTATTTTCCTTAAATTATCAAAATAAAGCAGAAATTGCTTTTAACGACTGAAATTTTTAGAATAGTTATGTTAGTCCTTGGATAAAAAAATAATTAACAACCGTTAGAAAAAGAAAAATAGTGTACATTGAAAAGTATTATACTGCAATGATCTTGTGAAAGAAATTGAAATATCTTAAAAAAACAAAACAAAAAAAAACCTATGTCATGTCACTCACTAATTTTTAATAACAAAGCCTACTACTGAAACAGGAAAAAATATTTTTACATAGATTATTTTCTTTATATAAATTGGGTATTTTAAAATGCTAAAATTAATAATCATACAGCTCCTTTGGTTCCTGAACACCAGAAAAATATTTTTAGGTTCCAAGAAAAAAAATAAAACGAAGCGCCTAAGCCAGCTTAAGCACAACCAGAACTTGTATTATTGATCCTTCCCTTTATATATTCTTCAATTTAAGATTATGCTGTTCAGTTTTAGAAGAGGAAAAAAAGCTTAATCTGATCCTAACATCCAAAATAAGAATTTAACATTGAGAATTCTCTCTCAGCATTTAACATTTTCCTTATATTGTTCAATGCAAATTAAGTCTAAATGGAATCTTTTCATTTTTTTTAACCCTACATCACTATCGAGCATTTCAACAATTCCACAGAATGTTTTTCCTTAATATTTTGCTAGTCAAATTTTCATGATTAATCAGGTTTTCGAATACCTTTTTTACAAGTTTCTTCAGTAAACAAATAAAACTACCAATTCACACACTATGACTAACTTTACTAAACTGGTAGTTTTATTTGTTTTACTGAAAATAAAATGAGAATTATTTTGTTTGCATATCTGAATTTTTGAAACCTACAAATTTTTAATGTTGGCCTTTTTTAATTTGATTTATCCTTATATTCAATTTTAATCCTAAAAACCAGGAACATTCAAAACTCAAAGCAATACACAAGTTTAAGAATGAAATGTAGGGCGTTTGAAACTCTTATGTTACTAATGCTGTGAAGTAACTTTCTGCGCAAAATCAAATAAGAATAAGATGTATTTTTATGCAAAATTTATTGATACTGGAAATCAAATCTCTTCTTGCATAAATGTTTTTTTTTTTTGGTCATAATCTTTCTCGGTATAAGTTTCTTTTGCTCACTTTACATATTTCTGGTAAATTATAAACAGAAAATACAAACAATATTGCATAAAAAAAAAAAGGATAAGTTTAATAATTTTATACTCAACAGAAGTTGATTTTTTTTTAATGCAACTCATGAGTTTTTTCACACACAAGTGAGGTCAAGGCATTTCTCTAGGCATGATACAATGTTAATAATATGATTAAGAAAGAAAAACAAAAATATACCAGAGACAAATAAAAAATCTCAATGTACTTAGTAGCTTTGATGTCAAGAGGGAACATTCATAGACTCATCTTCATACAATTTCAATTCAATTGTTTTTTTGTTTTCCTCACTAACAGCAAAAAGTCCCGTGATAAGATTTCCTATTTAATTTACAATTTTAAGTGAAGCTTAATTGAAATTACGAAAATTATTTTGTCTAAGGTATTTCAAGATTATGTCTCAGTTAAATTCAAAAATGAAAATCAATAGTGGGTGCTGAAAAGTTAACTTCTCAGCATGACCACAAATTATTATGCTTGACTAGATTTAAAGTGGATTAGGTAGCCGATAACTTTTTTTAAGCACTTCCAGTGAGTAAAACAATTACAAACTCTTCAGGTAACAAAAAATAAAATGTACTCTTTTAAAATTTATCAGTGACTTTGGTTGGGGATATGAACGTCTTCAGAACTTGGAAAGTTCTGAGACTAAATAATTCCAGATTTTTTAACTCCTATTTTTACAGAAACAAAAACAAAAAACAGTGTTCAATTCAATATGTTCTGATTCTTTAGACGGTAGAAAACTCTGTAAGTACTGAAAAAAAAAGTTGTTTTTTTTTTACTTTTTACAAAGCAAAAAAAAAAATTATAGGGCTTAGTGCTGATGCTTGCATGGCTGTGCAGAGATAAGATTCCTTTTTCTAAGCAACGATGAAAAAGGAATGCTTGAGATCCTTTTAATAAAAAAAAAAAAAAAGGATAAAAAATCGATACAGTTGCAAGACGCCGCATAGTGTGTAACCACGCAGCTGTCAATTTCGTTTTATGAAGAATAAGTTATCCGTTTGTTTTATATGGATGGGAAGGCAACACGATATATTGACCGATCAAGAATTAGAAAAGGAAGGGAAAGAAAAGTTAATTAAGCAAAAAAAAAAAAGGGGGGGGGACAAGATTAGCATAAAAGAAACTTGTCCCCTAGGCTAAGAAGAAGCAAGAAGAGTATTGATATTGAAGTGTACTACTAGCAACAAGAAAGGAGAAAATATCGAAACAATTTTCTCCCCATATTTTTCTTTTGAACTTTCCCACCAATCATTTTGCGTTTTTTTTTTTTTTTTTGTTTTTTTCCACAATTTCTGATATTTAAAAAATCGATTTTCATTCGTTTTTGACGGATATTCACAGAGCTGAAAAATAATTGTTAAAAAAAAGTAATAACAATAGCGGGGCGGGGAACAAGTGAAAAATAAAAAAAAAATGAAATGAGGTGAAGTGAAAGAAGAGAAAAAAAATCATATTCGATTTTTGACTGTTTTTATTCTTTTAAAATTGTTTTCGTTCCCAATATTTTCCATGAATGAAAAGAGAGAGAGAGAAGGAAAATATGTTCATTCTTTGCGCAAAAGAAAATCTAATTGATGAAAGAAAAAAAAAAAATTTGATTATATAAAAAAAAACAACATTCTTAATTACGGTTACTTAGTTTTCCAGGCTTAAATAAAAAAAAAATGTAATCAGTTTTTTTAACAATTGAACTGAGTTCATTAACACCTTGAAAGCAATTAAAAATACTTTTTTGTGTCAAAGAATGACTTTAAAAAAAGTAGTTACTCAATTTACTGAGTAACAAAAAGAAAAAATAATACGTTTAAAAAACAGAAAGAAAGAAAAAGTATACCCAAAAAATGCACTTTCTTACATCTTGAAAAAGCAAAATATTTTTTACCAAATATAGAATTATTAATAATGTGTAGCACAATAATAGTCACTTCTAGTTTTCGATAATTCTTCTTGGGTAACGATCGTTAACAATAACATACAATCTATCAAGCAAGAAGATAGACGATGAGAATAATAACTTTTTTTTATTAGAATCAGTTTTTTCCGTTCTTATAACTTACTTTTTTAGTAATTGATTTTCTTTTAGTGGAGGTACATAAAATATTAGTGGCAGTACCTCTAATTCTTTTCGCTTAAAAGAAGGCTAAGCGAAAGGAATTTGTTTAATAATTAATTCAAGGCTTGTTTCAAACGAAGACTAAGAAGACTAAGTAAGAGGTTAAAAAGAGTAAGACAATATAAAAAACTTGAAAAATGGGTTGTTTTTAGAGTAGACTTTTTAGTTTTTACTTTTTAGTTACACATTTCAAAACTAACAAAAACATCTTTATAATTTTTTTAGCGGCTTTTTGAAAATTCTTAAAAAGACGAAATTATGCCAAATTCATCAATTTCAATAAAACCTTGAAGCACACGGAAGCTTTTAAGAATGAAAAACGTCTCTTTAAAATAAAATCCCCGACTTGTGACTCTTCCAGATTTTGAAGTGGTGCTTAGAACTTGGAATTATTCAGAATTATGGAAGCCTGTTCGCTTTGTGAAGTAAGCGGGGAAGGGAATACATTCTTCTGTTCAGATGGTTTACTTTTTAAACTTTTTATCTTCAAGAAAAACAATTGATGAGAATATATGAGAGTGATGAGACTTATGTGAAGTGATAGTTACAAATTTTCAAGAATAAACTAAACACGGAAAAAAAATAAATGAAAGTTGAAAGCGTCAACTCAAATTGATAAGTTTTAAATAGCGGAATAAAACCGTGCGTGAAACATGGAAACATCAGCAAATTGAAATAAGTTGCTCATAATGACACAGTTAAGAACACCTACTTTGCTACTTACTCACTACAGAAATAATAATAATAATACTAATTTTGAAAGGAGTCGTGTCATCAGACGGGAAAAAAGTTTTCGGTACATTTTCCCATGAGTATGAGACCTTTTGGCTTTTAAGAATATCAATTCTTAAAATATAGAATATAGATGGATACAACCAAGTTGCTACTTTCAAATATTACAGATGATAATAATAAACATCTTTTTCCATAATATCACCTATATTTTCGACTGGACAACTCGAGGAAATCATTACATCCCGAATGGCCATCCGTATTATGAAAAGACAATGGGACGGTCCTGATTTCTATCTATGAAATGCGTTCTATGTTGAAAAAATAAGTGCTATACGCAGTAAATAACAATAATTTAGCATTTGTATACAACCTACGTTTAAAAATTAATTTAAGTGAAAATGCACTGGAAACAGCTATTTTTAAAGTTAACAAAAAAGCCGACCGTAACATAACACTTGTGTGGTTTCTTATTGTCTCGACGGAAGACAAGCAGTGACACTTAATTCCTCTCTCAATCTCAAGAACAATGCATACATTTACTGTTCATATTTTTTATCTTTATTTTGATGCCCCAAATTGTATTTGCTTTACAAAAGAAAAAAGATGTTTGTTCTTAAATACTTTTTATATTTCATAAAGAAATATTTCATTTTTAGAAGTTATCGCAACAGTCGCGATGTAGCATTATTTTTAAACTTATTTACAACGATTCCTGGTTTGCTAAAAGTTGGGTAAGAAGAGGTTGCTACTAAAAATAAAGATCATTTAAATTATTTAACATAAAATAATCAATCGATATTTAGAGTGGATGATTGAAATGACTTATGCCGCGCCACTACTTTTAGTTTTCTTAAGAAAATGCAAACAAGGAAATTATATAGAGCTTTAAAAAAAAAAAAAAAAAAAAAAAAAATTAACTAGAAACTCAATATATCGAATTCACATTTCCTCATTAACTTTTGAGTTTTTAAACGAAGTGAAAAATTTGTCTTAATTTGTTTAGTGAATTTTATTTTTATCACATTTTCGAGAAATTAACAGGTTTCGGTCTGAAATGACCCGCTTCAAAAATGACTAAAAAAGTATCTTCAACAGTGAAAACAAAAATCATAAGATTCAAATGACGATGAAAATGCTTTTGCTATCAATACACGAAGCTAATTAAAAATAAGTTTTAAAATGTGGTCCCTAGATGTTAACAGATAATTAAAATAAATATTGAACAATGCGGATATGCATGAGAAGAAAATAAATTAATCACGCTGCTTTTCAGGCACAAAAATTCCTTCGTTCCTTTCGAGTAAAAGTAAAACTCAAATATTCGGGCGCAATTTTATTTCTTCAATCTTCTACCACACTCACGTTTGTTTATGTACACAAACTTGGTGAATGCTTTGCAAATTAATTAAAATGTATATGAAATTTTATATTTCTTTCATAGTGATTATTTTATTAATAAGATCGACAGAAGAAAACTTCCAGACATTCAGAAAAAAAATCTGAAGTTTCCAAATCTTGAAAAAAGTAACCCATCGAAACGCTATAATTAATTTTTAAACTGAAAACAAAATTAATGAATCTATAATTGAAAAGGATAAATAGCTACAAAGAAATAATTAAGAATTAAATAAAAGTGATTACAAATAGGAATTTTGGTTTCCTTCTTTGTCATATTCAAGCATAATTATTTTTCTCGGCAACATTTTCAAAACTTTTAAAAAATAAAAAAAAAATACATACGGTGACAAAAGCTGGTTTTGGGACACACATGTCAACATTATTTTTTTGTACTTTTATTGTTTATACTTTAAATGTAATTATCTCTAAAAAAAAAAAAATGATCATCAAATTTTTTAAACTGCTCATCAGGAGATAAAACTAAAAAAAGAAATAATAAAAACAGTTATTTTTTTTTTTTAGTCAGAGCGGTCAATTGTAAAATTTATTACTACAATATCAACAAGTGTCATCTAAAATAAATAAACAAAAGAGTAACAAGGCACTCAACATAATTTATAAATTTTAGAGTGAAAACTTTTTTTAATTTTAAAACTTACCGTTATTGTCTAGAAGAAACGAAGTTAATAAATGCGGTGCAGTATCCTCTAGTCCAACACAAAACTCGTGCATTGCAGTTTCGCCTTTTTCAGATAAGATGTCCAAAAACAATTCAGCACGGGCCTTGCGATCGGACAGGGTAGAGATCTCATGCTCCTGAGAAGCAGTGAACACACCTTTGAGCACAAGTCGGGGTAACACTTTTAAAACATCCAAATCGTTTATTATAGCCGACTTGTGCTTAGCTATCAGGCGAGAAATACTACCTTTACTCGCCATTTTGGTCGATAGAAGCTACTAGGGTGCCCGCCGAGGTACATTCCGATGTACAACTTGTCTACATTTTACGGACGGCATATTATCAGGAAAGGGAAGAAACAGAACAACCATCGTTACATTTAGTATCCAGTTGCTACTTCAACAATAAAGTAAAATGTCATACTTTTTTTTTTTAAAGTTTAAGTTGAGGAAAGCCAAACTCCAAATGAAGTAATATTACCCTTTTTTATTTTATTGTTGTTTTTTTAATTGTTGTTGCTATATTTATTTTTTTGGGCGTTTTGTAAATTTCTGGCTTTTCTTAAGACACATTTATGAGTAAGGAGTTTACATCATTCTGAGTGTCACTGGATTTCTTTCAATTTTTGACATGTGCGCCCTCTACTACGATTTTGTTGCGCCTCAATATTTCATAGTCTTCTGTTCATCATACATGTGTCTTTGTTTGTGTCACGTGAATTCAGTTTTACAGTTAACATAATAATAATTATAATAATAAAAGTTCATCCACTTTTTTTTTATTTAGTTAGTTTAAAAATTCCAGACCTGAAAGATTTTGTTTTATTCACCGCCACCCTAATAGACTATATAATTTATTTGTTTTGGCGGTAAAAAGAAGAAAAAAAAATCGAATAAACTAAGTTAACTAAATACGAACTCACCGACAGGAAGTTACCCTCCTCTGACGTCACACCGGTGCGGAACTTGAGCGAATAAAAAGTAGCCATGGAGGATCTTTTTGGAAGTGATACTGATAGTGAGGCCCGTAAGTTTATTGCCGTATTTTCATAGAAAAGAATTATACATTCTTCCGGGTAGAATATAAAAGTCAAATTTGTATTATAAAATGTTCCTAATGTACTTAGTAAAATGATGGTGTACAGTAATCCTTAGCGTGTATATCGTGCGGCACACTGTGTAGTGTAGTGAAACACCAACGTGTATTTTAAAAAAATATAAATCTAGCTTCAACCATACTAATTTTAAATTACTCATTTATAGTGTTTATATAAAAATAATATTTAAAATGTTGACAGCTCTAGATATTCTTTTTATTTTAGCTGTTATGAATAGAGAGTAATTAATTATTGTATTTTTGTTTCCAAGAAGAAAGGACTTAGTCATAGCATCTTTTAAACCTGTAGTGTGTAGTCTCGATGTTTTATTTTAAAATAAAGTATTGTGTTAAGATTGGTTTTATTATAAATCAATCATTATTTAGAACAAAAAAGTATAATTGAAAACTTAGTCAACTTTCAATTTTATTGTTTTGGTTAAAAAAATATATTGATCTTGATTCCCTGTTCTTTTGTTTTAAAGTGGGAAATTGTGTTCGTTGAATAGTTTGTTTTTTTTTATAATCAAAGAAATTGATTATTCATTTTTAAAAGAATATGCTGAAAATCTGATACAATTGTATTTCCTAAGATTACCAATTTAGTAAAAATTCTACTCTAGTACACCAAAATACCGGCCTTTCATAACCCGATTACATTTTTATTGTCATGTCAAACATCAAATCAGCAAATGAAATGCAACAATACAAGTTTTTTTAAGATACAATATTCTAGGAAAAACGTGTTTATAAGTTTTATTGATGAACTGTTCTCACTATTATTCATGTATCACCACTTATATTTTTCTTGAGATTTATTTCAATTGCATTTATTTATGCACAAGATGATATTCTTTAAAATAAAAATATACATTGCTGAGTTTTACTTTTGCTATTGCACTTGATGCTAAGTTTTACTTTTTTATATAGATTGTATATCTTGATTTCCTGTTTTCATGTACAGTTTTTGCTTGCAGAAATTAAATATTATTTATTTTTGTGTACATTCTGTTCAAATGTGTCATTTTCACTCGTTTTAACACATACAAAATTCTTCTATCTTATACCCACTTCAAGTAGTGCACTGAATTTTATTCTTTGCCAGGTCTTAGTCTGAGAGTAGAAAATGTTTTTTGTTTAATATTCAAATCAAAGCCCATAAAAGGAAATATCGATAATGCACATCAAATAGAATCAAATAACATAATACTGCTGTCTGTGTACTCAATTGTAAACTGAGGAATAATTGTCTGGTTATGTATTTTACACAAAATTCAAATTTAACTTAGAACTAAATTATTCTGTATTTTTTACAATTAAGTGGAGGTGCCATATCTGCAATAAAATTTCCCATCTAGCTAGATGATTATAGAAATAATCAAACACTAATCAGGGAATGCTGTATTAAAATTTTTGCCAGACTGTATGCAAGTATCAGTTCTTTTAAAAATGTATTTTAACAAGTAAATTGGTCATCTAGTCTCAAGTTTCTTTTCTTCTTTGAAGATTGAAATAAAGAGGAATCTGAAGATGCAATACAACAAATGAGTAAAAACTTCATGAACAAACTGTAACCATTTTTGCCTGGTCATCAAAGAAACATGGTCTTGCATTATCTTGATGGAATATTAGGCTCGTAATCAATCTTTTTGCTTCTCTGGAAGTTGCTTATAGTCATGGACATATTTCTAGTTACACAACATTATCTTCTTTGACTGAAAGGCTTACTGCCATATCACGTTGAAACATTGGTTCTCATCCAATCACCAAAGCAACAGTGAACCTAGTCTGTACCTAGATGAGTGACCGTTGGGGAATACTAGGTGTTGTGAGCTTGAATGTACAGGTAGTGTAATGAAATGAGAAATTGGAGAGCCGAGTTGGAATTCCAGTTGTGCTTGTTACATCAAGGAAAGGTATGAATCCACCTTTTCTTCTCCCAGTATCCACTAAGTCACCATCACAATCTTTTTTTATCTTCTGTGGACACTATTCCCAAAAGTTTCTAACCATGTTGATGCAAATGAATTTCATTTCGATATTTTGCGTATGTTGGCTATTTCCCACAATGTATAATGTAGGTTCAATGTTGCTTTGGTGATTGGATGAGAACCAATGTTTCAACGTGATATGGCAGTAAGCCTTTCAGTCAAAGAAGATAATGTTGTATAACTAGAAATACGTCCATGACTATAAGCAACTTCCAGAGAAGCAAAAAGATTATTCTCCAGTAATGTCTTGATTTTATTCTATCAACTTTGAATGGTCTACTTGACTAGAAAAAATTGGTCAGCAAGAAGTGTCCATGAAATTTGGCATATTCAATCATTTCAGTTTATTCTCCATACACTGTACAAATCTATTGCAGTTTGTTTTTTTTTTTAAACTTAAAGCTATATACCAAAAATGCTAATTATTCAAAAAGTAATTCCTGTTATTTTTTTAATTACAACATATTTAATATTAAAATCACACAAAACATGGTAAAATGAATATTATAAAAGTTTCAGGATCTCCAAATTGAATCCTCAAAATGTTCTGACATGCTACATTCCTAGTTCTACTAGTTCATACCTTTCCAGCTAAGTCCTACTATGCCATGTACATAGAGGTGAACCATCCTCATTCCTTTTGTATTCTATTGGTAAGAAAGAACTTTCATTTGGACAACTTCTTCCCAAAAACTGCTACTTCATGGCACAGACTCTGAAGAGGATACTTCCCCAACCACTAAAATCTTAATTTATTTAAGTCTAGAGTCAACCATTACCTATCCTATATATCCTCATAATGTAAAATTCTTATGTCCATAAAACAACCCCATTTAGTAACTCCTCTACCTTGAGAGGATCTAGGGCTTTGTGTTGGGTGAACAATATATCATTAAAAAATAGACTACATCCTTCTTAATCATGGTATACCAACTGTTAATGAAAGCTAATATATCTTTTCTCTAGAAGTTTCATGGCTGCTTTTTAACAAGATGACTTCTTTATCTAATCATTGTTGAAAAATACTGTCCTCTGAGTGCCTTCTTTATGAGTCCAAACAGATGAAACAACCCCATGCTTCTTCATGGTGTCTACTTGCATTCTGGGAACACATTTTTGCACAGACATTTGAATAGCCAAGAGATTACAATAAACTACAGGCTATGACTCACTTGAAAATTTTTACAATTTGAGAAAAGTGAGTCTTTTGTCTGCTAGAAAGAGAACATCAGTCAGTTTGACTTTATCTTCATTCACAGCAACAGCTGGTCTTCCACAATGGAGCCTGTCACTAAACAAAAACTAGTTTCTCCTTTCTCTCTAAGAATGGATGTGCTGATGGTGTCATGGATAGCGTGTCAGAATGAGAAATCAGATAGCCGAGTTTAAATTTCACTCTGGTTTGTTGTATTCACTTTCGCGCAAATACCCTTTGGAAAGACATGAATTCCCCCCAAACTATGGGTTAAATAATATGGCTTGCATCTGGAAAAATCATTGTTATTCTTAAAAATTGTTAATACAATATTCACCCACAAAAAATAATTATTCTTACAATCTAAAATCTGTTTTAGCAAAGAGTGGATAAGCCATAAAACAAATCAACCAATCTCTCTAGGGTTTGCATTAAGTTTACTGATCCATGTCTTTATTGTGCTTATTTCCATCACTCACTAACTCACTATGAATATTTCCAGCACACTCAACACTCACTAACTTTATATGAATATTTCCAGCACATTCTCTTTCCAAAGCCAGAACTTTTTTGATAGTTCTTTGTTTTCTACGTGTGTCCAAGGGGGTAGCTATTATAAAAAAGAATTAGAGATAGGAAAAGAGAAACTGACTCCACAATTCTTCTCACTTTAAGGGACTTTTCTTTATAACTTATAAAAATAAAAAAACATGCAGGAGGAATCCTGACTAATTACTTTTTGACCATCCCTCAAAAAATCTCTTTAATACAGTTTTTAAATTTTTTTTTTTTTTTTTTTATCAAGCAAAATTTTATCACTTGTTAGCTTAATGACAAAATAACTTTTATATTCTGTTTTCAGAATCTTACAATGTCTATTTTTAGCAAATCAAAATATCAAATACCCAGTTTTCATAACTAATGTTAAGTTTCCTGTTTGTAGCATCTACTTTTTTTTTTTTAACTATAACACTAAAAAGCTAACATTACTTTTTCTTACATCAGTAATATAAAGCACTTTTATAAAAAAAAAAATTTTAAGTAAAAAAAAAAACAAAAAAAAACATGACCTAACCACAGCAATTTAATTTGACAGCCATATTTGCACAGATTAAATAAAGGTAAATAAAAGATAAGGCGGTGGTTGAAAGCTTTTCAGTTGCAACAAATATTTGATAGGTACTTAATAAATAACTAAGTGTTGCAAAAGATCACTTTTTATGCAACACCACTTGAGACTGAACTTCATTATCAATGACTTCTGAATAAATTTGATGAATATTGCACTATAATGAGTTTCCTCAAAACAGGGTTGTAACTTTTTTTTTATTGAGTTTATACTTTGTTTTATCAAGCAATGGTAACAAACACATTAGCCAATAAATTATTCTATCATGGCTAAGCGAGTTAAAAAAAATCTTTGATTACTGTTCATAATTTTTTTTTTCATTATTTTTAAGATTTTTTGTATTTTATTTAATTAACTTTTTGCAGAAAAACTTAAATTTTTATACTTTTTCATATTATTGTCAAGTTTATTGGAATGATCTTAAATTGGATTTATAATTTCACCGATAAAATTTTTAATATGCACTTCTTGTGTATTTATTTGCATTACCTGTACATTTTTTAAAACTTTTAATTGCGTATACAGAATTTGAGAGGAGCACAGTGGTAAAGCATTCAGTATAAGAATCTTAAGTTATGAAAATGATATCATCAGAAAAACATTGTTATTAAAATAAAAGCTCTTCAGTCTACATTTAGCTTTATAAAAGAAAATCCATAGCATGTAATTAAAATGAGAAAATTTGAATTTAATAGAATTAGAATAAAAATAACAGTGTTTAATATATCAGACAGTTAATCTGTTATATTACAAGTTTAGAAGAAAATTCTTGACCTAATGTTCTATACTTATAACTATCGCCTTGTTATAAATATAATGAAGTGTTTTCTTTTTTTTTTTTTTTTTCTTTGAAAGAAAATTAGGAAATATATTTATCTAAATCATATAATTAGTTTGTAAAATTTATTTAATACCTTTGTATATATTTGTCTTGCAGGATCAGCTCCGGCTAGCCCTGTAGCCAGTCCTCTCAGCCAACGAAGTGCATCTGGGGAAGATGAAAAATCTGGTATGTATTACCATTTGTAAATAATTTTATTGTTCTGTTTATTTGGGAGTAGGTTTAATTTTCTTATAGAGGGATTAGCAACTTCTCTCATTTCACCAAACAAAATTCAGGGAGCTTTTATTTTTGCCAGTTGTGATTTAGTACAAAGTCTTGTAATCTAACTTTGGACTCACCTAAAGTTTGCTCAACAAACTTTTATTCACATTTTATTTGTTCATGTTTCTATCATGAATGATTTACGGTACAAATATAACCCAGTAATCTATGATGTTGACCTAATCTGGCCTGACTGTAGGACATGGATTTTTTTCAACTTAATAAGAAAGGTTTGAGCAAGAGTATTAATCTAATATTATTCACAATTTTTTTTGTAAGTTAAAAATAAGTAACTTCCTAATTATTTAGTATTATCTTTACATTATTACAGTATAACATTTCCTATTGCTATGTTTTGCAAAAAGTCTTCAGTTAATAGTGTATTTCAAAATAAGGATGGGTAGGTGAAATGCTAAATAATAGATTAATCAAGGTTAAAATATAAATATTGGAATTTGAAATGTTGAATTTTATGAAAACAAATTCTTTCTTCTGAATACCAGTGTAGAAGTGGAAAGTATCTATAAAATTTTTAAAAATTTATCATGGCATAAAGTGAAAATCTCTCTCTCTCTCTCACTCTCTCTCTCACACACACACACACACACACACACACACACACACACATATATATATATATATATATATATATATATATAATGGGCATGATAAAAAATATACATATATGCACATATACTTGCATGTATATATAAATATATTTCTTCCTCAGGTATTATAAATACAGTGCCCAGTGTTATGTAACAGAGCTATTAAGTATATATTAGTGAATATAGATGTTGGATATGAAAAGAGAACAAATCAAATCCAATTCCAACATTTGTAACATTCAATTTAAGAAAGGGTTCACTACAATAGTAGAGCAATATTCTTTATTTTAGGATATTACATCAAAAACACGTGAAAAATGCTACACAAATGCAATCTTGTTTTGATGTGTATTAAAACATCTCATCAGTTGTTAGTAAAAGTAACTAGGTTTACTAATGCCTGATGAGTTGTCTTAATACACATTGAAACCTGATTACATTTGTGTAGCATTTTTCACATGCTTTTTATGTAATATACTAAAATATATAAATAAAAAAAAGTGTGTGTGTGTGTGTGTGTGTGTATGTATGTATGTATGATATATATATATATATATATATATATATATATATATATGTGTGTGTGTGTGTGTAAAAAAAAAATATATAGGAAAGAACTTGTTGCTTATAAAACGCATAAATTTCAGGAATAAGTTATGTAGCATTGGAATCATATTTTTAAATAAATAATATATATATAACTTTTCCCCACCTTTTTATTTTCAAAATTTAAAAAAATTATTAGGTCATGTGGTTCAGAACCATATTTTTTTTTTTAAAATAAGGCTCTATATAATCATACCACATATCTCATTTATCATTACCATTTTAGCAGTAGCCTTCTACCTTGAATGGCTCCTGAGAATTGTTAGTTAAATTTTACTATTTAAAAGTTTTTATGTTAGATATGTACACTTGAAAAAATAAAATAAAATAAAAAACTCTCTTCATTTTGCAAAGAACATTTGTGAAACTCTTCAAATGTCTCTTTTAGTTCCCTTTAGTTCTGCTATTATTCATTGTTATATATATGGAGAAATTTGTGATGAAGAGTTCTATTCATGGACTAGACCCTATTTGTTTGCCATGAATGTATTTGTATCCAATTGTTACTATAACAATAACTTCTGGTTACTTGAAGCTTACTTGCTGTCTTCCACTGTGTGTCACTTAGAGCAACTTCAGTTTGACTCACCCAGTCATTCACTCCTGACATTACTCAGATGCTGACCATTTATGTATCCTTGTCCTCGGCTGAATAGAAGTAGTATATGATGACATCTAACAGTGAGAGTAGGCTTTATTGAACTATCTAATACTTGTCTGTGTTTTGTTATTTCTTTCATTACCCATGATTTCTTCAAATGTGGCTATTTGATATCTAAAGCAATAATATAGGAGAACTGGATAAATTATATTAGAAATATTAATTTTATCTCTTTTAACATTGTGGATATAATTTTTTTGACTTTAAGAAATATATCCGTTGTTTACTATAATTTTAATAAACAAAACTGACTATATTCTGAGGATCAAGTCTTTCCTTATTTGCTATCAATTTAAAGTTTTTATTGAAAATTTTATCATACTTGATCTTGTATAAGCAAAAATTCTGGTCCTTTAAAAAAAAAAAAATTGTTTTTTTAAAATTCAACTTTTAAATTTCCTATTATGGAGTTTGCACATTATGATAATGTCATTCACAACTCAGCACACAAGCAAAGACAAGTGGAATTAGTCTATAGTAATAGTCATATAACTAAAGTATGAATTAGATGTGACAAACATGGGAAATACAGTTTCCCTGAGGACAAAAAAAATTGTAGAGGATATAAATATGGCTTAATATTGATTTTCTGATGACAGGAATTATAAAAAAAAATAATCAATTATCTTTTCAATATTTTCAATATTAATTTTATGTTTATCACTTTCAACTATTAATATGTACCTATGAATGCTTTGACAGCTCTTTCATTTTGCCTATAATTGGGATGTATCTGGTTATAAGTTTGGGAGGTGCCATTAGAATTTATATTGTTATTTCCATTCTTTAAAGTTATAATGTGGAGGAATGGAAAGCCAAGTTTTGTTACATTTCCATCTCTTAACATCTTTCCAATAGTTATGAATAAATAGCAGGACTGGGTAGCAACTGGTCAGGGAGAAGGGCAACTCTGAATTCAAAACACCAACTAAGAGTTAAATAGCCTCACCACCCACAATTGGCCAAGCATGGTGAGTATGGCTACATCTCTAAAGATATGGTCAATCAGGGAAGAATATAAAATCCCATCCCTTCTTGCTTTGGCATAAGATGACTCACTAGGAGTTGATATGCCATTAAACAAAACAATCAAGGAAAGGGGTTCTTACAGCAGGAGCAAGTAAGCCCTGGATTTGGAAAGTTATGATTTTGAATGTTGATACATGATTCATAAAATGTGACTTACAGCTAATGAAAAAACTTGTAGTTATGATGTATAATAGTTACCTAAAAATTTTTCTTTTTTAAGTGTGTGTGTGTAGAATGTATAATAGTATCTTAAACAAAAGTGATGGTTATGAAAGTAAGTGGAAAATCTATAAATGGCATGTTTTGCCAAGATCATCTGCTCTCTCTCTCTCTTCCTCAGGTTCTTTACTTCATTCTAACCTGAGGAAGCCAGAGAGAACAGACGATATCGGCAAAATACATCATTTATAGATTTTCCACTTTGTCTCCTCATCTTCATGCACACAAATATAGTGTGTATGTTTTATATCTTACTTTTTAGTGTCATGCGATATTTGTATTTTATTAATACAGTTGTTTAAATATTTTGGAAAATGGATTTTTTCTCTCTCTCTCTCTCTCTCTCTCTCTAGGAAGTGGGTCTGATTCTAATGAGAGTTCAGGCTCAGATAACGATGGTAGCAATCAGTCTGCAGCTTCAGCCAAAAGTGATGCTGGCAGTGGCCAAGAAAGTGAAGCAGAAAGTGCACATGGATCACCACGAGAAAGTGGATCTGAAGCTGGTAGTCCTGCCCGAAGTGACCGGAGTAGATCAGGTAGTCCACCAGGTTCACCTGCTTCATCTGCTGCAAGTGGCAGTGATGCGCGATCTCGAGAAAGTAGCCCTGCCGACAGTGACCGAGGCAGTGCTCGAAGCAGTCGTGCAAGCAGTGTTGCTAAGAGTGATGCAAGCAGTCACCCAGCGTCTCCTGCACAGAGTGATGATAGCCCCCAGGGATCACCTGTAGGTAGTGATGGTAGTCGTCCAGGTTCTCCAGCACCTAGCGATGATGGTAGCCAACCTGGTTCCCCAGCTCAAAGTGATGCTAGTCAGCCTGGTTCTCCAGCACAAAGTGATGGGAGTCGACCTGCATCACCAGCTGAAAGTGAAGGGAGTAGACCAGCTTCCCCGGTAGAAAGTGAAGGCAGCAGACCAGCTTCCCCTGCCCAGAGTGATGATGCTAGTCGGCCTGCTTCTCCTGTGGACAGTGGCGGTAGCTGTGCTGCCTCCCCTCGCAGTGATAGGAGCCATCCACCGTCCCCTACACACAGTGACAGGGAAAGTCAAGGAGAGGAAGAGGATAAAATGGAAATAGATAATGATGAGGGAAGAAAGGATAGAAGTGATGATGAAATGGACAAAGGGCATTCAGATGATGAAAAAAGCTCTGGAGATGAGGGTAGCAAAATGAAATCAGGGGACAGGGGCTCAGATGCTGGGACTAGTGACAATGAAAGAGCAAAATCTGATAGTGATGATGATAAGCAAAAATCAGATGATGAGAAAGCATCAGAAAGAGTTGGTAGTGATGATGACATGGACAGGAACAAGTCAGATGATGAGAGAGTATCAGAGATGAGAAGTTCTAGAGGTGCAAGTGATGATGAAGGTGATGGACATGCTTCAGATAAAGGTTCAGATGCTGGCAGTGCAAGAAGAGCAAGTGATGATGATGAGGATGATGATGATCACAAATCTGACAAAGCTTCAACAGCTGGCAGTACAAAAGCCAAAAGTGATGATGAGCGTGGATCAGGAAGTGAGGATGACAGAGACTCGGATGCTGGCCAGAGGCAGAAAAAAAAAGCAAAGCTTTCAGGTAGGTGTTTGTTTTTTTAAACATTTTAAATTTTATTAGTCATAAGGTTTTTGTTTTGTTTTTGTTTTTTTTAAGATTTCTATTAATATTTAATTTATTTCACTGAAACATATTCAAAAAATTTCCAAGTTCCCATCTGAAAATTTAAAAAAGAAAAAAATGTGAATTTTAAGCAAAATTGTCACAAAATATGAAAAAAAGGCACCAGTTTAAACTGATGCCTGAAATATATAGGTTTATTGCACAGCAAATGTAACCATTTTCCCTAATTTGGATCTGCAGGTGGTGTAATGGATAGAGACTTGGAATGAAAAATCAGAGAGCCGAGTTTGAATTCCAGTTTAGTTCATTACATTCACTTATGCACAAATAGCCTTCAGGAAGATATGAATCTGTGGGTTAAATAATAGAACAGACTGGGCTCTTCAGCTTTGCTTAGCGGCCAGTCTAGAACAACAATTCTGATTTCAAAAGCCATATGTAGCCCTCGTGACTAAATGCAAGTAATGAAATCAGGGAGTTCACAATGACTCCATGACCTAACTGTGGTCAGGTGACTAAAGCTTAAGAGCCCAGTCTTCTTAAAGATTCAAATGAAAGCACATTAATTTTCTTTTTACCAGCTTTTAAATCCAACAGAATTAAATTTTTATTCACTTATATTAATTACTTTTTAAATTAAATACGTAAAGACTGCTCCATAAAAATATAAATGTTTTTAGTGTTTGGTTATTTAGGATTTTCCAGCCACTTGCAATGGACATGAGGTTGTTTAAATTTAGGTAACTTTACTTTAGACTGAATCTTAGCAAAAGCTTAAAAACAATAAGAATCCAGTCATTTGAGGTGGTATCTGTGTAGTTATTGATGTTCTAGAAATATAGTGTTCAGCTTTCATTTAACTACAACAAAATTGGTTTGCACCAGGATGAATTAAACTTGGTTATCAATATGAATACTTAAGATATTTTATGAATATTAGTCTTACAAGAGATGTATAGATAGCATAACTGCTATTGGCTTGGAACATGGAATCAGTGAGCTAAGTCTAAATCTGTTATGTTCACTTTGCATTAATGCCTTTGGGAATGGTATGAATCCATTTGAGCTGTGGATTAAACAACAGGGCAAACTAGGCACTCTAGCTTTTGGGTGGTAGCCAGTCCAGAAGAGACGTACTCTTAAATTAACTGTGGAGAAGGTTGTGGGAAAACATTCCACTATTTTTCCCAAGAAGCCATTGCTATTCACAAATAATAAAGAAAAGGAATCTGTAGGGAGCAATATTCTGAAGGGAAATGGCATTTAAAAAAAAAAAAAAATCTTCCATCTGTTTTTATCAGTTATTCTGGCTATTTGGGATTATTGTGTAATTTTTATTCAGATTCTGATTCACATGCCAGTGGTGCTGGGAGTGACGATGATGAACAAATTGTAAGAAAAAAGAAACGTGTTGTGAGCGATGACGATGATGATGATGACCAGAAAGAAAAAGGCTCAGACAGTGAAAACATGCTTGGTAAGTGTGTGTGTCTCTGTGTTATACAATTTTACTTTCTAATTGGGAAAAGTAGTTTATTATTTCTATGCTTTCTCCTATGACTGATGGCATGTGTAAAAATTCTCCAAACACACAAAATCAAGTGTTTTGAGTGAAGTTCAGTTTTCTCTCTTGATTAAATTTTAGGTAGTGTTGATTTTATGGTTTCATTCAGCTTTCACATAAACACAGAATTACCTCCCTTACATTTCCCTCTTTAAATATGAAGTTATGTATCAGAAATATAATGAAAAATATCATCCGAAATACAATATAATTTTTTTTTTCTCATAAATGAAAACTGAATTACAATTTAGTAAATATAAGAACTTGTTATTTATAAGAAAAAGAAAAAAATCGTCAGGCCTGATTCCTATGGATTGAGAATGAAGATTATCAGACTGAAAAATCTTTGTAGAATAAATATAAATACCAACACTGATTTGCTAAAAAAAATTAACATATGAAGAAAAAATACCTCAAACTTAATAAAAACTAGGTTTTATCGCCAAAATTTTTTAATTATTTGGAAGACTGGGGAATTGTTTTTATTTATTTATTTATTTATTTTTTATTTTTTTTTTTTTTATTTTTTTGCATCAGCTCAGTGGACAGAGATTAATATCAGAATTTTAACATTTTTTTTTTTTTTTTTTTTTTTTTTTTTTTTTTTCTTGCATTTGGAAATTCTTGTAAAAAATCAAATAATTGTTAGATTTTAATAAAAAAAAAATTAGCACTTATTAATAAGTGGATTAAATTATTTTAGATCTGTTTGCTTTTAGAAAATCTTAGTAAAAAAAAAAAAAAATTTTTAACATCTGTTAAACTTATTTAATTGTATGAAATTTTGAGAAATGTCTTTTACTGCAACTTAATGTTTATATTAATTAAAAGCAGAACTCCTTGGTTAATTTAAATCAGCAAATTTTTTTTTTTTTTTTTTTTTTTTTTTTTTAAATAGGAATATCAGTTACTGAAAATCTGTTCTAAATCGTAAAATAAAAAATGCAATAAAACTAAGACATTATTTAATTAAAGAAGCTTTTTAATTGCTTTAATTATAGACTCTATTGCCTGAAGAAATAATTTTTACATGAATTGTTTTCGTTCTTTTGAAAATTTTAATTAGCATAATTTGTTTTAAAAAGTTTTAACTTTGTTAAATTTGTTAACTTAGGTGATATTGTTACTAAGTAAAAACTATAAATGGAAAATCTTAGCACAATTCATTTAACACCAATATTTTAAAAAGAATTTTAAAATGTTTTTTTGCGTACTGATTTTTGTAAATATTGACATCCATATACAACATTATTAGAAAATAAGAGTGATAACTATGGTAGATTTAAAGCCAAAGTACCTAAAATTCAATAAAACATTAGATTACTGAAAATATTTTCCTTCATTTTTAAGATTACTAGGTAGATAAGGATTATATAAAAATTTGTGCTCGCCTTATATTCCTCAAGTAAATTTTACAGATATATCCACCATAGAAAAATATTAGATAAACTTCAATCTGTCAACATCTAAAATAAACAGCCACTGCCATATTAAAAAATGCATTTCTGCAATATTTTAAACTTAAAGTAATATTTGTTTCAAATCAGATTGATCAAAACTTTAAATCGGCTATATTCCTCAAATAAAGTTTCAGAAAAGTATATTTCATTTTTGAAAGATTTTTTTTTTTTTAAGAAAAACTTTAGTATGACAGTTGGCCAAAAATGGTGCTAAAATCAGCAAATGTTATTGATTTCAAAATGAAAACTCCTTCAAGACATTTTAAATTAGTCTTTTGCGCTTTGGAAATATTAAATTTAATCTGTTTGCTGGAAATTAAAACTAAAATACAAGTTTCAAGAAAGATTTTTCATTTTTAAAAATTCATTTTAAACCTTAGGTATTGCAAATCGTGGGAAGTACCTAAATAAATATAAAGAATAAAAGACTAGTTAAAAAAATGTAAGGGAGGTAATTCACTGTCCAGTGAAAATTGTATGAGAAAATCAACATTCTTACCTTTTATGGAACAAAGAGGTGAGCTACTTCTTACCAAAGGTTAACCTTACTGCACACAACACAGAAAATAACAATAATCTTGTTTAGTTAGTAACCATAAAAGCATGAGATATTCTTTGATCATCATTATTATTAAGTGTTTTAATTGACCTATTAATGAATTATAATTTTCAAAGACATATCCAATTTTAGCTGATATTTAATTTTTTTTTTTTCTTTGCAATTACCTTTTTAAAACCAATAAATTCACTTTTATTCCTAGATAATGTACATATCTGTTCACACTTGCAATTGCTGGATTGCTTTCAAGTTCATTTATTCAAAGACTAAAACAAAATCTTAGCAGCTAACTTGCATATTTCATTACATTTTATAACTATATTTAACTATTTAAGATAAACTACCACAAAAGTCACAGCATATTAGTATGTGACATTATCGCAACAAAAATATCTTAAATTCAAATACACAATAAGAGTAATCAGAAATAATTTTAGGATGGAAGCAATATTTATATTACAAAATTGGGCAGCTGTTTTTCTTACAAACAATTATTGCAAAAATCATTTATAAATACATTTTAAAACTGACTAGAACTTAATTGCTATCTCTCTTCTTTATCTTCATAATGTAACACTATATCCTCACCCCCACTGAACCCACGCACTCCACCAGACCGGCCATTGGTCTGGTATGGCCCAGTATTACAGGTTAGACACCAGTCTCCAGTTCCCAACGTCAATTCAAGGCCACCCTCCAGCCACATTGTGATTTTTTTTTTTTTTTTTTTTTTTTTGATCCTGGAGAGTGGTCATCAGATCATAGAAATCTGAAAGCTCCCCATTGGTCCACCTGTGAGTTTGTCGGGTGAGAATCTGGTTAACAGAAAAATAAATAACCAAGTCAATTCAATTTTGAAGGGAAAAAAGTTTTTTTTATATGTAAAAGCAAATACACAAAAAAAAAAAAAAATTCTTGTTGCACAAGGTTGAATGCTTCTTGTATGTGAACAATAACCAACCAAACAAAATACTTCAAATAATTTTGGTAAGGAGAGATGTGACCTATGTTTTAACCCTTTTTGGTCTGTTAGCGCAATTACTACAACTGTCGACGTTCACATTCTCAGTAGTCACAGTAGTAGTATTAGTAGTAACAGGAGTAGCGGTACTTAGATGTAGCAGTGGTATTTTGCTCTTCACCTCCCATTCAGCAGCACACAGCGGACACTTTCTTTTCAATATCTGATGTCACTCCACTCAGTTCGACTGCATTCAAAGACAGATGAACCTGAAACTCGTTTCTTCTGATTGGCTTGCCTCTTTATATAGAGAACTAATGATGTATTTGTTTTTCTAGTGCAAACATACTGATATATTTTAAAAGTACAATTTCACTCCTCTGAGAGTAAACAATTTACTTTTTCATCAATTGGTTTCCATGGTCCACAACTGTTGTTAACACCTCGCTATCCACCACCCTGCTGCTTTTTGTAAACTACAGAGAGTCTTGTTTCAAAAATAAATTCTAAATGAAAACCTCCTTTATTTTAATTTCGATTCTTATAATGTCAAAATCCATTTCTTTTTCTAAAAGTTCCAATCATCATTGTCCCAGTAATTTTCTATTAGTAATCTGATATCATTTGTATACTTACAAAAAGATTGTATTTCGTGTTCTAAATTAACTTTGTGTAACATTTACATTTCAAAGTCTTTACAGCATTTTTAACATCTTGGTTCTTTTGAAAACGCCTTTTTTTTCTGTTTTACAGCATATTCTTCTTTATTATTATTATTTTGGAGGCGATATCATACCCACCACAATAATTTTCACTTCTCTCTACATCCTCTTACAGTCATATCACACACCTCATTCAGTAACCACACACACATCCACACACTTGAATGGCTCTTGAGTCTTGTATTGGATGAATTTTAGTAAACTTCATAATTCAGAATTAATAACACTTTTGTGATATCAGATGACATGGGAACAATTATTGAAAGATTTGTACATTGTAGGCATTTGCTAATGTTATGGGTTGACAGATAATATTAACCACTTGTATTTAGAGCTAACATAAAAAAAAAAATCAAAGAGTAGAAAGAATTGGGTTTACCACTTAATTCAAGGCAGTTGCCAAAAGAGTTTATATACTCAGACTTTATTCAAAATTACTTAATACTATTGAGAATATCTTTTATTTTTTAGATATATTTTGAGTTCTGAATTTAAATAAAATGTTCATTTATTACTCATGTCATCCATCCATATATATATATATG
Source organism: Acanthosepion lycidas (assembly GCA_963932145.1). Taxonomy (NCBI): domain Eukaryota; kingdom Metazoa; phylum Mollusca; class Cephalopoda; order Sepiida; family Sepiidae; genus Acanthosepion; species Acanthosepion lycidas. Next base: position 19,267,992 of record OZ010580.1, on the reverse strand, counting down.
TAATAAATCCTTGCTCTTAAATTGTAATCTTTTTTTTATCAGTCATAGGATAAAACATGAAAAAAGATTTCAGCTATATTTTTTCCATGAATGTTTTTCAGTAAGTTAAAAAATGAACACTACTTATCTAATTGATAAATCTAGAAATAGCCTCAGATAAATAGCATCAGTGTGTAATGTAAACCACATCTGATTTTTTTTTAACACAGATCTTTTCTCTTTAATTTTTAAATTAATATTATTAATTATCTAATCAAAATCGTTTTGGTGATTTTCTTATTTATGGGCTTCAATAAGTCCCTTTTGATGTAATCAAATAAACTTACCATAGTACATATAAAGTTGAAGAAAAATTATTTGATTAAAGCTCTAAATGCATACATTGATAATATATATAATGAGTACAGGTTAAAATTCTCTATAAATTTAAATGCACAATCTTTATGCATTTTTTATTATTTCTTATCTCTAGATATTATATAAATGTTATTGCCTGATCAATTTTTTTTTTTTCTTTTCTTTTTCAGCAACTGCTGATGCTATTTTTGGAGATATGGATGATGTTTCATCAGATGATGAAGATAAAGAAGAGTCTAAAACAGTAAGTTGTCTTGTTGAAAACCTTCAAAAATAAACAGGTAACAGATGCATAAAGTTTATGTGGAGTTTACTTCACCATATAATTCTCCTCTTACTCTTATGCAACTCTGGCTCACTGATTCAAACATCAGTTAAGATTTTCCATAAACAATCTACTGGAAAGAGAGGTTCAAATAATAGTCCAAAATTTCTGTGTATGCTTTTATAGGTATTTACAGAAAAAGTGTGAGCTTTTTAAGGTTTCTTCATCTAAGTGTCATATCTCTTCAGAACTTCATGACTCTGCACAACTTCCTATCCCTAGTAGCTCTTAGTAACATTTGTTTTTGTTTTGTTTTTTCTGCCATCCCTACATACAAGCTAGCCAAGTAGGTGATCCACTGTCTTCCACTGCCCTTTTTACCTTTAATAAATTCTGTGAGTGTCAAATTCTCCAAGAAATTTCAGCTGTCTCTTTCTGATCCTTAGTGTCCTTTTTGTTTCATTTTTCTTAAAACTTCTTCATTTCTTAAGTGCTTCGTTCATTGTATTCTCAGCATACTTATGTTAAACTACATTTCAGATTATCTCAAAACAACAAACCTAAAGTATATTCTCTAACGATTTCTTCTTTTTTTTTTTTTTTTTTTTTGTACCTGTTCACAAATTAAAATGCTAATATCTACATTTGGGCACTATTTTTCTTTTTCCCATCAAATTACTTCCAAAACTATGTATTTCTCTATTCACCTTAGTTTATATTATAGCTCTAAATCCTTCTCTAAAAACTGAATGAAACGTTTTTGGCAGAATTATCATTGGATTAAGTAAAAGTCGAATTTTTTTTTTTCTTTTTCTTACAAACAGCAGGTTCCTGTTATTGAAGAAGAAGAAGAGGAAGAACAGCCTCAAGAAGAAGAACCACCTGAAACAATGATTGAAGTAGAAATTCCACGAATTGTAACGAAACTTGGAAAATCTCTTCACTATGTCAAATTACCCAATTTTCTCAGTGTTGAAACCCGGTATGTCATCAAAAAAAATCCCTTTAAGTGACCACAGTTTTGGGGTTTTTCTCTCTCTCTCTCTCTCTCTCTCATTCATTGATTCTTCTCATAAATGAAATAGTTATGTGCCATGTGTGATACATGCTTAGGCAATCATGTATCTTTCAATACATGATTGACAAGGCAGATTTTTTTTTCCTGTAGTAGGTTGCCATTTCTTTCTGTGGTAGACCAGTTGCCATCCAAGGCTATAGAACCCAGTCTGTTCTGCTACTTACCCATAGCGGGTGTGGGGGGATTCATACCTTTCCCAAGGGTGTGTAAGTGAATGTAATGGATTCGACTGGAACTTGAACTCGGCTCTCCAATTCCTCAGCCTGAGCCACTATCCATTACTCCACTGTGCCTCAGGTATTAAATGGTTTTATTGTATATTCAATATAAAATTTAGCTATTAATTTTTAACTTACAAAATAAGGCTTTCATGTAATAATATGGAGCTCACTGGTATAAATGAAATATAATTGACAAATAAAATGTTTAAAAAGTCATTTTCATAACTCTGTTTCACACATGGTATCCACTCATCAGAGGATTAGATAGTTAAATTGAATTTATTAATAGATATCATATATTGATTAAAAATGTTATATAAAAAAGCATTATTATGTCAACTTATTTTTTCTTACGTCAACTTAAAATAAATTGATATAATGTCAACATATTTTTAATTTGTTCTTTCTTAATATTAAGCACTTAAGATTTCTTGCCTTAGAAGCATAATCCTCCAGATATACACTGGTTGACTGCCGTTTTTGGCAAAAAAAAAAATCTTTGTTGTTATTATTATTATTGTGTGTTGTTTCATGTACTTTTGTACATCATCATTGGAGACTAATACATAGAGAAGGATGAGCAACCCAATGTTGCTCATCTACTATGTAACAGATTCTTCTAGAAATGTAATAGGAATAGAATTTTAGGTTTTGTTAAATTTGATAATTAGAATTCTATAAATTCAGTTGTGGATAGAATATTTTTTGTTTACTAATCATGAATTATTGAATATAAACAAGAAAATGCAGAGGAACATTTTGATATTATATAAGTACAGTGCAAATGCAAAACTACTGAAATATTCTATAGTATTTTTTGACAGCATGGGTAAACTAAAAAAAAATAGAGAATAAATTAAAAAAGGATGATAGTATAGAAATCAAATCCTCTCATTTTTATTGAGAATTCAGAAAAAGTAGCTCATTCGTAGAGCTAGGCTACTTTAATCTGGTTTCTAAAATAATGCCTTTATAGAAATCATTTGATATGCCTATTTTCTCTTCTGTATCCTGCTTGTTCTCTTTTCCAGCCCATTTGATGCATTGACATATGAGGATGAAATTGATGAAGATGAAGTATTGGATGAAGAAGGTAGAGCCAGGCTCAAACTTAAGGTTAGTTTTACTTACCTCATGTGACTTCTTTTACAAGATCAGTTTTAATCCCAAACTCAGATCTTTACAAAACATACTCCTCCACAACAATTTGTGAAAACTGGTACTAAATAATTCATTTCAGTGCTTTAAATAAATCAAAGAAACTTATAGATGGTTGGTTGTTTTGTTTTACGGCTAATCAACTTCTCATGTGTCATTTAAAGCTGAGACATTCTTATATTTCATAAAATTTAAAAAAAAAAATTTTTCTTCAATCATATGGTATCAATTATTTACTAATTTTTTATTCAATCTTATGGTTTCAGCTTCTTTTTTCTTTTTTTTTTCACAATCATATGGTATCAATTACTTTGGTTGGTTTAGCTATCAGCTTTCTTAATTGTTAGGTATTAACCCACTCTTTTGAGAAATATCGTCATCCATTCTTGCTCTTCCAAAGAGCTCCTTTATGTTGTTTATATTGAGATATGTTTTCCTAGATGAAGCAAGAGCTATAGGATCAGTCAAAACATGTTTTTATAGTGTATGCAGTTCGGCATATTAGTTCTTCCCCTTTCAGTAAGTACAAGTGTGTAATTCTTGTGTGACCAATGCGCAAATGGGCTATTATTATCTCTTCTTTTCAGATTTTCTGTATCTTGGCTTCCATTCTCCAAGTATTGGCTTGATTTGCAGTAATTTATTTGAGGCACTGTTACTCCAACGTTGTTGCCATTTTTGTTTAACATACCTGTTTGTTTAAAACTTATTACTCTCTAAATTGATTGATTAATTTGTTTTTGTTTTTTTTATCAATCTTTTGCAGGTTATTTAAAGCCAGAAAATATTTTGAGATCATAAGAATTTTTTTGGAGATAATAATGATTTACTGATACAAGTCCTACTAATTAACCTATAGCTAGGGGGGGGAGAAGAGGTGGATTTATACCTTTCCCAAGGGTATTTGCATGTAAATGAATGTAAACAATCTGACTGGAATTGGAACTTGGTTCTGATTTCCAGTTCCAAGTTGTTGTCCATTACATCACCTGCACTTCCAAGTTTACAGTACCTGGTATTCCCAAGTGCTCACCCATCTAAGTACTGACCAGGCTTGTTGTTGCTTAACTTAAAATGATCATACAAGAACCAGTGCTTCAATGTGATATGGCCATAGGCTACTGTGTTTCTCTGTAAAAAAAACTAGTTTTAATAATTAAGTCTCTTATTGAAATATCAAGTGTCTTAAAATGTGTATTTTATCTATGGTTTGATGTCATAAAGTACATCCTCCAACAATACTAAATTTCTGTTTAATGAGGATTTTGAAGCTATTAGTTCATATGTGATTGTATTTGTTTTGAGAATATAAGTCAGTTGTATATAGTCAAGCAATAGGTATTTAGACCCAATATTGAACCATGGTTGTTGGACACATTGCTTCTATTCTAGGTGAAACAGCCATATTCATGACTGAGATAAATGCTGCTTACATAAATTATTTTGAAAATTGTGTTGGATTTAGATTGTGATAACTGGTCCTTCCTTTCAGGTTGAAAATACTATCCGATGGCGGACTAAAAAAGATGAAGATGGCAATGAGATAAAAGATGAAGCAGGAAATGTAATTAAAGAAAGCAATGCTCGAATGGTGCGTTGGTCTGATGGAAGGTGAGATTTTTCCCTCAAGGATGCTTTTGTTTCAATGATATTAATGTTTCATTTAATTTTTTTTTTTTTTTTTTTTTTTTTTTTTTTTTTTTTTTTCAAATAACTGTATAAAAGAGGAAACTTAGAAATGTCAAGAAGATCAATCTGAACAATATAGCCACATCAAAGGTGGAAACACGAACTGCACTTTAATTTCTAAAGACTTAATGGATTTTATATTTTAATCACACATTTTTATTACTTCAAACTTTTTTCTTTTTTTTTTTTTCTTTTTTTACCATATTTGAGTAGATGTTCATTTTTTTTTTTTATTTTTTTTTTTTAACAGTATTTATTTGGTGTACCAGCCTGTACACTCAAACAATTTATTAAAGAACATGTGCTCTGGCAGGATTCGAAACTGTGCCCTCCTTTGCGGGAGAAACCAGTCTGATCAGGCATGTTTTAACTGCTCACCTCTGAAGTGCTTCATAATCAAGCAAGGTTCTACAGTTTAAAATAAAAAGTCAATTCAAATATGTGTATCTACGATAAAAAAAAGTTTGAAGTCATAAAACTTTAACTTCTATATGTTCCCTTATTTGGAACTTATGACAATTTCTGGTTCACATCGACAACCTTCTTTAGAAAATGTTTGCTTTTCAAAGAAAAGAGTTGGATACAATAAAAATCAAGTAGTTTATTAGTTTTTTTCTGTTTCTCTTTTGTGTACATTTTAAGCAGATTTTCCGCAAAAAATTGGATTCTGATTTGCCACCATAAATTGCCTTGTTCACTAATTCCTTTATTACTAATTCAGTAAAGTGTTTTGGAATATTAGGTCTACCACAATAATTAAAGAAAACTTGCATAAAACTTGACACATCTTCAGACTTGACAATTAATAAATTTATATAAAAGCATATTTGGGACTTGCAGGATAAGTTGCCATTTTATGTAAAGCAGTTATATTGTTATTGGACCAATCATATTTTATAGCAGCCATTTGTACTTGTCTGGAATTAATACTATTTTATTGAACAAACAACTTCCAACAATACATCTGTACTTAAGTCTCAAACAGATGTGCAGGTTAGAATAAAAGGTGTGGTTGGATTTTTTGTCTTTTTATTATTGTCCACTCAGTTTAAATTAAGGGGTGAAATTGAATTTTCTGAATATTTAATAAAAGGGTTGGAATAAATATACCCCCTGGTAAATTTTTCTCCAGGGAAGAAAAATTGTCACAGGCCATCTATTTGAAACTCAAAAGTAACAATACTAAGCACAACTGGCAAATGGTTCATCATTAACAGCTAGTTAGCTGAGTAATCCAGCTACAATTCTCTGAGCACAACAATAAATCAGGTCTTTGTCATAACTGGTGACTTCATTACAAAATTAAGATAGTTTTCATATAAGTACAAAATAAACATTGTATTTCTGATAATTGTAAATTTTGTTTCATTAATTTTCACTTATTTATTTTAATGATTTCCCTTAAATGTATTTCATTCTGAAGTTTACACGTTTTTTTTTTTTTTTTTGTTTTTTTTTTTCTCTCTCTTTCTTTGAAGTATATCGCTACACTTGGGTAGTGAAATTTTTGATGTTCATCCTATGTTGTTGCAAGGTGACTTCAATCATTTATTTGTCCGGCAGGGAACTGGTCTCCAAGGACAATCAATATTCAGAACTAAACTTACATTCAGGTGGGTTTATTATTTATATTGCATTTCATCAGCTGCAAATATCTTCTTTTTTTTTTTTTTTTTTTTTTTTTCCTCATGACATTTGTTTTATACTTTTTTAAAGTTTGGTCCTCTAAATATTTTCCTGGATTAAAACAATTACATCCATATTACAATTAATATATGATAATGATACCTAGAAGAACATGAGAAGTTTACTGGGTTATTTTGTAGACTGTCATATTGCAACAAGAGAAGGTTATACTCAGAAATAAGAAAGTAACCATAGAGAGAGAGAGAGAGTGTTTGTGTACATATGCATGAGTGTGTGTGTGTGTGTGTGTGTTGGTATGCAGGCAATGTAATGGAAAAATCAGCAAGTCAAATTTGTTACATACTCTTGAGAGTAGTATGAAGCCATCTCTTTCTCTTGACAGAAGTATGAAGCCATCTCTTTCTCTTGAGAGAAGTATGAAGCTATGGGTTACATGGTATGTAAGACTGGGATCTCTTGTAGCCTTCTTCTTTGCTGGTCTGTCTGTGTCCAATCCCCACAATGAGTTGATCACTTTGATCCAAACCTTGCTGTATCCCATGCCACATTGTGTTTGATTTTGATTATAATGGGATTGAATCATCAACAGGAATCGTCTTCGTTTGGTCTGGGCAGAGTGAAATCACAAGTAAAAAAAAAAGCACTCAGAGTAAAAGAAAATGTTTTTATATATACACATTTGTTGTACAGGGCTTGGTTAATTCTTGATATTAAAAATTATTAGTTCTTTATTCAGAAAATATTGACCCTTCCCGCTTTGTAAGTTAAGCACAACAATTGGTTTAGCTAAGTCTGAGCAAGGTTTCTGGCACAAGTTTTCTTCAGGCAGGAAGTCACATGATATCAGGTGAAATAGTCATCTTTCATCTGGCATCTGGAACAACTGTCTCTGCCACTTTGATCTCCTGTTTATATGGACCTTTGCCCGAAACTGGCATGGGGTGCAGCATGGCCTAGGGTACTGGTGATTCCCCTAATTACCATTAAGAACCCATTGTTGTCTGGTCCTGGGAAATTAATTACATCCCCAATTTTGGGGAGATCACCTCCTCCATCAGTAATGGTTGCAGGATATCTGCCCTAACTCTTTTCTTCTCATTCTGATACCTCACACCAACACTTCGCAATGGGTGTGGGCAATTCTTCTGCGTTCCTTGATATTTTACCTGCACCTACAACCAATTTGGCTCTTAACCACTTGTCATGGCTTAACTTATGGTCATTAATTAAAATTATCATTAGAAATTTTGCATAGGCAAAAAACATGCCTGGTTTTGCTTAACATTCAAAAATTTACCAGCTGCTTCTTCTGGTTACTCATCCCCAAACAAATCCTGCCAAATAACCTATGTTACACAAAGAAACTCTATTCCCTTGATTTGATTACAGATCAAATTTTATCCATTCTGCTTATATTATGTTTTTTATAACTGGTACTTCTGGAGCTGCCTCATTAATCAGCCATCAGCTTAAAGCTTGCCACATGGCTTTTTGTGGTAATATTACTTTTCTTTAAGTAATTTTTCTGGTTTTAAAGAATTAAGCTTTCCTCTTGGAAAAAGAGAAATCTGCCTTCTTTCTCTGTCTGTCCATTGTTCTATTCATTAATCCTCCTCATTTTATTCTGAGCTATGTTTTTGATTTAACCGCTTTCTTTCCATTCACTAGTGTCAAATAGTGTCACACTTCAGTCTTGGCAAGGAATCAGTCTAAGAATTAAAAAACAGCAAATGAAACTTTCACTAGTCATCTTGAGCATTCTGGTCACTGGATTATAGTAGTTGATATTCAGAGAATGCTGTTTATCTTGTACAAATGTCTATCATTGTAATCTCTCTGAGTTAGAGCTACTTTCTTACATGTAGTCATGCTTGAAATAATGTAAACAGCCTTTGTGTGTGTGTCTGTATAGACATATAAGGATATAATATGTTAGTATTTAGTAACAAATATGCATGTAAGAATCCGAGATATCTCAGAAGATAATGCAACCTCAAATCCTTCATTTTATCTCTTGAATGTCACAGTTATGTGCAATAAAGAGTTGAGTGTTTTTCATGAAGACCAAATTTTTATAACCAGCCCAGAAGACTAGATCAAAAGCATTTTCACAACACAAATTGTATTCTACTTGTGTTCAATTGTGCTGAGTGCCTATTACTAGTGATTCAAGGAGGAATAAATCACTAACTATCAACAAGGCACAACACAATCCAGAGTAATTGATAAAAATTCAATGAAGCCTTTCCTACAAAGACCAAACAGAAATGCTACTGTGTCAATAAGATAAGGGATGAAAGGACTGTATCACAATACATAGTACATCACTTGTTACTTCTGGAATTCTTTAGCTTCAGGCCAGTCATCATGCTAACCTCTATGTCCATTGTTGAAAGCATGTTAAATAGGCATGCAAGCTTTGGAATTGGACCTCATATCAGTGGGAAAAGGTCTCCTTTCTCAAGAGTTTCCCTTTCTCCTGAAGGTGTATGGTAAGATATGTGTTATTATCCTAGAGTAGCAATGGCACTAGGAACCATTGTGAGGAAACAAACCATTGGAGCCAGTGTGATGATTTGGTCAGTGTTTTGAAGGGAAAAACTGGGTCCTGCCTTTTATTGAAAGGTACTTTACTATGTACCGCTTTTCCTCAATATCATAGAAGATATGGCAAGGTACATCCTTTTATGGAAATGATCTTCTTGAATTACAGTGGCATCTATCAACAATGAAACCTGCTACATTGCAAACGTTGGATGACAATGGTTTCAGAAACATGAAAATAACTAATAAATTAGGTTACCCTAGTGACAAAACTACTTAAAATTTATTCTTCTTGTGAATTTATGGAATATATTGGACCAATATATTATCTCTGTAATCCCCTACTATTTAATAATTTGCAGCATTTACAGGATTTGATGTATCTTGAGAAGTCCTTTTTGAGTTTATACTTTTTGGCTGAGAGAAGGAGCACATGGAGGAACAATGCTTTATCAAGCAGGAAGTTAGAATGTTTTATCACATCAGTGTATTTTTTTTTTTTTTAATTCCATGTTTGGATCCACAAAATTCAATACTTGTATTGTTGCAGAATTTAAATATATATATATATATTCTATGGTGTCCAAAATTAAGGAATATTTAACTTTTGCACAAGGGAATGATCTAAAAAAAAAAAAAAAAAAAAAAAAAAACTCTGCATATCAAATAACATTGTCAGCTCCTATATATAAAAGAAATGGTAGATTTTTCTTTTTAAGAGAGAGATGAGAAGACAATGGTAAGTCTATATCTGGTATACTTAAAACCCCTATTTGAAAATTTATGGTACAAATTTTCTTCAGAATAAACACTCAATGATTACCTCATTTATTTTTAAATATTGAATTTTTTTTAAATGTTTCTAAATGTTGTGGCTATTTAAAGAATAAACAACCAGTAAACTATGGTGGAATTCTGATACTACGGATATTGATGTAAAGGGAAGAGGTGGTTTTATCTCAATTTCATGTGTTTCTGTTTAATAGCTAGCAGGGTTTTTGAAAACTGTATCCACTTTGACAGAAGGGGAATTGGAAGTAAAGGAATGGATGATGGGTTTTTTGGAGATTCAGTGGCAATACAACCAGAAATAGTGTATATCCATGTGCTGGTCTGTATTAACTGTCGTGCTTGGGATAAGGTCCATCATGTGGGTTCCTGTGCTATCCTGTAATATGGCAGACAGCATTTGCATTCTTATTTCTCAACATCATGTTCATCTTTCATCATGTTACCTTGTGAGCATACAGTGGGCCCTTTCCTAGCTTTTGGTGCACATCAATAAGATTGGGAGTCAAAATGTAATTGGCGAGGGAGAGGGGTATTAAATGGTCACATTGTATATTTGTAACTGGCGTTTTAGTATATTGTACACATAAAACATTGGTTTATAAATCTTGTAAATTAGAAATTAAGCAATAGTCTCTAACTTTATTAAATGGAGTGGTCATTGTTATTAATTTTAATAAGAATAAAATAAAAATTAAACTTTTTATAATAAAATACTAATAAAAATTAAACTTTCGTAAAATATTTATCATTGACCATAACGTTATGCATATTTTCCCCTTTTTTCAAAAAACAGTTTGTAATGTGTTTAACAAATGTTTTTTAATAATTCTACATTGAATCTTAAATTTTGAATGTTTCATTTAAATTTTGAGTGCCTAACTTCATTATCATGTGTGTCAATGCATTTGATTTGTGTTGGTCATTAGACAATGGAAAACAATTATTTAGAAATATATAATAATTAGAATATTTAAAAATATTTTTCTTTTAGACCACATTCCACAGAGTCTTTCACTCATCGAAAGATGACAATGTCATTGGCTGATCGGTCAACAAAGACACAAAAGGTAAAAGTTATTCCCATTGCTGGAAATGACCCTGATGCACACAGAGAAGAAATGATTAAGGTGAGTAATGTATTTTATGCTACTTCAATCTCACGCTGAAATATACTTTGATATTAGATTCACTTCCTAATCTAATTTATATATGCTAAGCAAAATAGGTTATTCTGTGAGAAATTATACTACTGGAACAGAGTTGATTTTTGTTTTAAAGTATAACTTTGAGTTATTTCGATAGGGAAGTTCAGTGTAACGGGTGGGATGATATCTTAGAATTTCAAGAAAATATGTAAATTTACACTGATGTGATCTGGCAGAAAGGAGATCAAACATTTGTAAGGACCAGCAGTGTAATTAGGAAACTGGTAAAATGCTAGCTGAATTCAACTAATTTTTCTCTTGAGAGATAAATTATTAAATATGCATGATTGATAATTTCTGTAAAACTGAAAAATCTTGCTGAATAAGACACAGTAACATTGTTGCTAGTTAAACTTTCTATTTTAGGTACAAGTATGCAGCTTTACACTTTACAATGCAACTAAAAGAAGAATCTGCAATATTACTGGTCCTGACCTGGCATCTCGATTTTAGTCTCTTTTCAATAGCATGCCTGTATCTTCTCTATAAATATTTTCATGGTAATTGTTCTGATGAACTTTCCTCTATGGTAACTAGACTTTATGAATTTAAGCACAATACTAGATTGGTGGCAAGGTCTCATCAATTTACATTTGAAATGTCTAGATGTAACCATAAGTTCTATGCTAACAGTTTCTTCTGTCACACTTCTCGCCTCTGGAACTCTCTTCTGGCTTCTTGCTTCCCAGTCAATTTTGATCTTCAAAAATTTAAATGCAATGTCAATTGTTATCTTCTGTCTTATTCTTTTATTGTCCTCTCTCTTTAATAGTACTTTCTTTTATATTCTCTAACACTCAGTAATCTCTTGCATCATCGTGGCTTTATTGCCTTGCTTTGAAAAGAAAAAATTTTTAAATTATGTGTGTGCTATAGTTTATTTTAATTGGGAAAAGTATTAAAGTATATTTGTTTTACATCTTTCTCTCTGTTTAGAAAGAAGAAGAACGTCTCCGCGCAACAATCAGGCGAGAAAGCCAACAAAGAAGGATTCGAGAAAAAGCCCATGCTAGGGGCTTAAACTCTTCTTATCTTGAGGGTGAAGGAGATGATGAAGATGAAGATGACACCTCAATTTCTTTATCAGCCATCAAGAAAAATTACAAACCAGGAGCTAAGAGGGGTAAAGACATTTTTATTCCAAATTTGTTCTTTAAAAATAAATCACTTGATAAAAATGGTAATCTCAAGGATACTGTTAAATAAAGAGAAGTTATCAGTCATATAAATTAGCTTTCATTTTATGAGTTGCTCACATAATAAAAGATGTCTCAAAAGTTACAAACGATTTACTATGAATTTAGAAACCTTTGAGACATTTTCTGTGTGCTATTGACAAATTTATGGTCAAATAGATTGTAATTCATTGATTTTTCTAAATAGATTAATATTGTTGAGTAATTAAAAATGTATGTATGTCCTACTTTGGAAAAGCTTATGCAAATACTTGAATGAATCAAGATCTAACTTTGTTTCCTTTTAGTTATTTATGTGATAAAAGTTTTCAAATGCAGTGTCTACTTTCTAAAACTTAAAAAATTATGGGAAAGGTCTTCCAGCTGTGATATTTGCAAATATATATAATGGCCAACTACTCATTTCCCAGCAAACCCATCTGCTAGGATGGTAAGCCAGTCTATGTTGCAGATGTCTGGTCAGACACCCACAGGAAACCACCTGTAATTTATGTGTAGTTGTTTGTGCAAATATGCTGTGGACCTTAGTTAGTTTCTCAGAGAGAGCACATTATCTGGTTTGATCAGCAAAGACAGTATGCTCAAAACCTCAATCACTTATGACTTCATGCTGGCACAACTGTTCATAGCCTCTGAACAGTTTTGGCTACTCAATTTTACTAACAAGACTTGGGTCAAACCATGATATGGCCTTCGAACACTTTCTGAAGGAACTGCATGCTAGGATTGGCTCCCCAGTCTGATAGCATCAAGAAGTCACCTCCCCGACAAATTGCTCATGGTGAAATTCAAAGCCATTTCTCATGGTCAGAAAATGAATTCTCTAACCACTCAGCAACATGTCCTTCACACACACAAAATTGGGGAGAGGTACTGAAAAGTTCTCAGACCAATCAAGAAGCATCTTAATAAGTGTAACAGGCCAAGAATTGTTCAACTTCTCTTCAATTACACATATAACCAAACTAATTAATTACTTATTAACAGGCCTGGTGCAAGGGTTTCTTGGACCCCCACTTAACTACATCTCAATTTTCATAAGGTAGTATTCATATAAAATGAAAATGTTATTGTAACCTAATTATGTACAATAATGGATTCATAAGTAATAAGTGAACAATTCAACTAAAAAAAATTGAAAATAAATACAATTAGTGTCATAATAGATTATTCCATCTTTAATAAATCAATTTTTTGTGGCAATTTTTAACATCAACCTAAAAAAAAGTTGAATAATTTTAACACATCCAACATTATGGATAAAAAAAAAAATGGTGAATTTTATATAGTGCTTTTTCGCAACTTAACATGAACAAAACAAATTCATGGGGGAAAAAAAAAAAAAAAAAAAAAAATTGACATCAAAATCTGAAAATTTTCTCATCCTTTAATAGTCTGCTTAGTTTAATTTATAACATAATGTAAGCAGAAAAAGCAAATGTTAATAAGATAGCAAGGGTCACAAAGCATTGCCTGGGGGCCCCCAATCAGGCTTCCCCTAAGTCAGTGGGTAGTATGCAACTGCCCTGCTTATTAGATTATCATACAAAATTTTGAAAAATCTCATTTTAACTTTTTTCTTTTTCAAAGAAATGAACCCAAAAGAAAGTAACAAATTTACTACTTTTAGTTAAATTTCATCTTGATATATTTCATTTATATTTTTATTTTTATAGATCGTGCCAATATCTATTCTTCTGACAGTGATGATGATTATGATTCTGAAAAGGAAGAGAAACAAAACAAGAAGTCATTGAAAGCCAAAAAGCTGGAGAGTGATGAAGAGGTATAATAATGCTTGAACTCATTTGAAAAATTATCTCCTTGTCTTTAGAATAACTTGGAAGTTAACATCACAATTTTCAGTTTTTATATCAGCTAAGTTCATTTGCCATATGTCTCTTAAGGATTCAAATGAAATTAGAATTTGATCACAAAAATAGCATTTACTTTTTAAAGTAAAAATGCCTTTCCATACATATAGTGTGTACACATTGTAAGTTCAGGATAAGATAAATCTGTTGAATTCATTAACAAATCATTACTTAGATATTTTTGTCCTGTGAATTTTAGGATTGGCTGACAAACTTTTATCAAAAATTAATCTGCCTGACTCTGAAGTACACTTATTTTAAATCAAGATGAGATTTTTTTTATATTCATTTCATAATTTTTTGAAAATAAGGAAAGTAATCACTGACTCCATCATTGTATTGAGTGATAATTCATATTCAATTCTGTTTTTGTAAACTTTCCTCATATCTATTGTCTTCACAGGATTCGGGATCTGATTCTGCACCAAAAAAGAAGAAAGCACGTATTGTTGAGAGTGATGATGAAAATAATGCAGGAAGTGCAAGTCAAAATGAAGCCAGTGCAAATGAAAATGAAGACAATGATTCTTCCTGAACATTTTTTTAATTTGTAACTAGAAAATTGCTGCCTCAGAATGCACTAAAATAATTCAACTACACTGTCTGGAACAGATGTACCCTAAATCTTATTCAACATTTATTGCCACTGATCTCCTACTCATTTACCACACAGCAATTTCCAAATTTGGTTCCTTTCATTCTGTTAAAATAGAAAACTAATTTCCCTTAAGATAAAGTGCCTTTGAGTTTTTCTAAAAATTTGTTTTAGGTCAAAATAATCTTTCATTAGTCTGCATTACATACCAAAACAATTTACACAGTAGTCTGGACTCATTAAAGAACAGCTTTTATATTTGCAGAAATTGACTAAACTGTGTTTACTACATTTATCTGTTATTCCTCTTTTGTTTGATAAGTGTTAATCTAAATACAAAAATGATTTTAATAAACAGAACACCACTGAAAGTATATTGAATTCAGCAAGAGGAATTGTTTTTAATTAAGTGAACAGGGTTGGCTATTATTTAATTCAAAGTGATATTAAAAAAAAATCATTTTTTTAATATCTTAATGCTATATTTAAGATTGTTGTAATTTTCTAAAGCTCCATTTGAAAATTATATGCCCTCCCATTTTATTTACTATCCTTGAAACGCAATCTGAGGAAAGCATGCACACTAAAAAGAAAATCCTGTAAATAACTCTTATAATAAATATTTTTATGGTGTTTTTTTTTTTGTTTTTGTTTTTTTTTTTAACTTTGTACCTATGGAGCTTAGAAGTTGATTTCATTCTAAAATATTTGAATTGATGTTTTCATTCTTCAGATAAAAAAGCAAAATAGATGCTAGAAGCCCTATGTTCAGGTGAATCATTTTATATGCCGTGTTCCCTCAGGATGTAAGCAATCAAGGCTCTCCACAACTTCTCCGTTCTTTTTAGCTCTTAATATTTTTTTTTCTAAATCCTGTTCCTGATAGGTATGTCCACTAGGTCACGTAAAAAAGCGGCATATCACGATTAAAAATGACTCATAAATCAACGAAAACAAAGTTTTGTTTAAATATGTTATTTAATTGAAAGCTAAAGTATTAAATTTATTATTTACACTAAGTAAAATATTCTGAAGTCTTTTAGATAGAAATTATATAGATTGGAATGTCAAATATATGCTCGATTTTTGTTTAATTTTCTTAAAAGCGGACATTTTCTTAAATTTTAAGAAATTTGTAAACAAACAAAATTTTGAATTTAAACTTCTTCCTAAAATAAATTTATATATTTTTGACACGTTATTTGAGTAAAATTAGAAAATTTAAAGTTAAAATAATCTGATATGAAACAAACAGTACTTACTTATAGCTTAAAAAATTTGTATCCAAACATTTAACGATGTGTCTGAAATTTTTGCATGTCTTTCATCGATTTCGCAATTGACGAGGCGATGACAGACAGCTATGGATGATCAAAATTGACAAATTTTTAAATTAGGCGAACGCCGTTTTTCGTTTTTAACTAGTACTTTTTAAATATTAACATTTTTATTCAGCAATTATGTACTATTTTTTTTATTTCATACTTTCTTAATTTCCTTTTTTTATTATTTAGGTAATTCTTTAAACTTTTTTTTTTTTAGGTAATTCTTTAAACTTTTTTTTTTATTATTCACGTAATTCTTTAAACTTTTTTTTATTATTCAGGTAATGTTATTGTCTTGGTTTTCGTTTCTCTTACTTTCTCAATCTTATGTTAAATTAATTAATAAGAAAAAAATTATTTCAATGAAATATTATCCAAAATAAAAGAAAATATTTAATAAAAAGTAATTAAAAATAATTACAACTTTTAAAATTTGAAAATAATTTCTGCAAACACGTTAACGATGTGGATCTGAACTGGACAGAGAAGAGAAATAACTGCGGTGCCAGACAACACAAATCACGTGACATTTTTATGTCGCGTATACATTTTCATACATAGAAATTATGAACGTTTTTCAATAAAAATTTATTTTTAAAATTATTTTAAAATTATTTCTGCTTAAACGAGTGTTATGTGCTTTTCAAAGTTCGATTCGTAAATTTACATTTTCATTACCGTTATCATTACATTGCGTGCACGATTGAAATAAATAATTTTAAACGATTTTTGAAGTATTAAGACGTTAATGAATAAATTTTTAAAATCTGGAAAAAATTTGCAAAAAATACATTATTCATCGAAAAATTTTTATTTCTTCACAAAATAATGTCCTTAGTATAACGTATCTACAAAAACAGGTGGAAGCTTTTCTAATTAATTAAATTAGATACTTTTTACATTTTTTTTTTTTTTCAAATCTGATTTTCTATAAAGTAGCAAAAAAATTGGTGATTTACTTTCTAAAAAGATTCCTGTTTATAACTAATAAAAAAAATCCCGGGAACTCTGATTTAATTTCTCGAAATTTCATGAAAATATGTAAGTGGGTGGAAACATGTTAAAAAAAAAAAATCTCTTTTTAACAAGATTTTCTGAAAAAAAATTTTTTTTAAATAATTTCATTCATTTCTGAATAAGTCCTGAAAGTTTCATTAAAATCCAACAATTATTTGATTTTTGCAAGAATTTCCTAATTAACGTGTTTTCCTCAGGAAAAGCGCAAAATAAAACAAACCTTTTTTTAGTCTTATCGTGCTGTCGTAAAAAAAAACATAATTCTTAACCAAAATTTTCTACGTGTTAGAAAGGAGTAAAAAATTTCAATATTTAAAAAATACGTTGGTCTTTCATAACAACATAAACATATTGAGACAAAACTTTGTTTTCGTTGATTTATGAGTCATTTTTGATCGTGATAGGCCGCTTTTTTACGTGACCTAGTGGACGTACCTACTGTTCCACTATCCCTTTTTACTCAAGTATGCTCTGTGCCCCCCACCCAAAAAGCCTACTGATTGCAGTTGAATGTTTTCTGCATTTTGATACTTCAAACAAGTATTATGTATAAAACTAGGTACTTCCACTTGCTTATTGAAAGAACATGAGATTTGGGCAAACTTAATAAAAAAAAAAAAAAATTTGAGTTTTTACATATTTTTTTTTAATTATAAAAATTTCATTGTTTAAAATTCTGCATTACTTCTGTCCAGTTAGGTTGTATTGTTAAGTGAAAACTTTCTGAATCAAAAATTGAAAAGCTCAAAAGTAGTTTACGCCCATTAATTTTTTTTTTTATGTATATAAAATATCAAACTTGCCTGTTTGAAAGTATGGTCAATTAGAAAAGAATGATGACTATAATAAATTTAAATTCAACAGTGAATATTTTCCAATAAGATTACTAAGTACTTAAACTATATAAAAATGTGCTCACCTGAAACTTTTTATTTTATCAGATTAATTAAACTTTAAATCAACTAATAATCCTCAGTTTCAGCACAGTATATCTTATTTTTTTGGAAGATTTTTAAAAACCGAGAAGTAACTTGTCAAAAATGACAGATTTTATGAAAACTGACAAAGAGTTGATTCCAATCAACATAATTTCTATTTGAAATACACCAAAGTATTTTGCTTACTGGAAATAGTAAGTTTACTCATTTAGCTTTCAAGGGAGCTTTTTCATTTTTAAAATTAAGCATCAAAACAGTGGTAACTATAGAAAACAATTTTATTTCAATAAAAATCTTTCAACTTTTGTAATTTTTGGAAACATGTCAAAGACCTTTGATAAAAGATCATGGACTTTTTGAGTGCACATTTTGCACAATTGGCCTCCAGTTTAACCATTTACAAAATTTTAGTTTAACCAACTACAATGGTACTATTAAATATTCATATCCAACATATCTGGAATTTTTACCTTTTTGATAAAATTCAACTTTGAAGAAATTTAAAATGTTGACTTTATAGACGAGGCAGAATGATTGAAAGACTTAGTTTCGTCATGAAACTATGAGGGATTACTTGTAATTGCATGCACAAGTCCCAGCATAAATAATTAACAGATTTTATCATTTTGCATTATATTAGGAATACAGTAACGAGCGTCACTAAATTTATCAATCCATTTCCAATCCTCGGTTATCTCCCTTAACCGTTACTTTTAAATGTACATATAATTTTTATTCTGTAAAACACCAATTAACTATCATCAAAGCTCAATGTTGCTTAAGATCTTGATATACCAGGTGCTGTAGGCTTGTATGTTATGAGCAGCACCATGAAAATTCAGGGCAGTTTAAATTCTAATCAAGATTCTTGCATCCACTTACATTATTAATCAGATATTGTTGCTGAAATCTACCTACCAACATGCAAAGGACCTAACAGGCTATATTAACACTAATACCAGAGGGGGAAAAACAAAAAAAAAAAACTAGAGTAAGGATCTTGTACTATTGAAAAGGAAAGCTTGACAGTTTAACTTTCCTTTAAGCAAGATCAACTTTTCTCCACTAATTGAAAAACAGTATACAAAAAAAAAAAAAAAAAAAAAAATTGATCCAATGGTTGGGGCAAAAGTTAATTTTACTAAATTTCATTTTTTCTAGCAAGTTTGGAATTATGCAGATTAATATTTGGCAAGAGGAGGAGGGGAGTTTTAATAGATCTTAATTTTTTTTTTTTTTTTTCTGCCCCTAAAAAAAAATCTGCTTCAATTTCATAAAACCAAGTTTTACACCACTACATAGTTATAGAGGGATCCTTGGAGAATTTAAATATTTTAGCCAAATGCTGGCCGCCAAAAGGAGAAAAAAAAAAAAAAAAAATCCAGGGGAGGGGGGGGGGGTTAAAAAAAAATGGTTTCCTGAATTAAGATTCAAGGATCAATTAAGTCTCAAGATTATTTTTGATGAATGAATTTTTACAAATCAATTATTTTTAAATATTAAACTTATTTAGCAACTGGAACTGTACAGCCATTCAGAGAGTTTGTTATAAATGCCTGTTTTTGTAGATAACAGACAGGCACACACATCAGAAAATTTTAAAACAATTTCTAAAGCCAGAGAATGTCTCCTAAATTCAGTCTGTTATGAGCTATACACGGCCCATCTTCATACATGACAAGTATTTTATATATCGGAAATAGTTATAAAAAAAAAATTAAGGCTTAGTTAACCTTAGGTATAACAAATTAGCAACACCTGATTGAGTCTAGCAAGCCAATGAATTGGAATTTTCCTTGGATAAGGCTAATCATTTGAATATACTGCCCAAGCCAAATGCTTGTCATTAGGCAGACATCCGTAAAAGTAGGTACCTTCCTGAAAATCGATAGCATGACAAAAACGGTCTGAAAATTAATGAGAAAAAAAAAAAAAAAAGTGTTAAATGTATATTTCATTAAGAAACACTTTTTGAAATTTTTTACTCATACTTAACATGTCCAAAATTTTAGTTACAAATCTTGTTTACCAAATTAAAAAAAAAAAAAAAAAAAAAAAAAAAAAGTTAAATTCTTCGTTTAAAACTTGTTTAAAAATTTAAGTATACATATTTCAAAATTTATTTGAAAAAAAATTTAGAAAATTTGAAGTTTATTTAAAATAATTTAAAAGAAACTTTACTTTCTTCGTAGAAAAATGTTTTTAAAATAAGAGAGCTGATTTAAACCAGCTGACCTGAGATTCGAGTTCCCCTACAGGCGGACAGAATGGATATTTTTTTTTTCTTTTTTCAAGCGCACCTGCTTAAGTTACTACCTTGTAATAATTAAAGTAAAAAAACTTTCCCTGCTTTAATTATTACAAGGTAGTAACTTAAGCAGGGAAAGTTTTTTTTACTTTAATTATTACAAGGTAGTAACTTAACTTTCGCCATTCCGTTTTTTGTTTTGTTTTTTTTTTTTTTTTTTATAGTATTTATAATTTCTCCAGATAGTATCAACAAACTTCTGGTACAGTACTAAAAAAAAAAAAAATTTACAAGTGCTGCTTTTTTATTTATTGCATGCACGATACTTCCGGCTTCCATAGATTTCATTTGGTAAAAATTGACACAAATTAATTTTTAATATACGAGGGCTCGTTAGTTTGTAATAAGCTTTGGAAATTATAATCTGTAAATATATATCTACTTAACAGCATTCGTTAAGTTCAAGCTTAACCATAATTTTAGAACAATGTAAAAATAAAAAAATATTACAGAAATAAATATTTGTAGGTAATTGTTTTAAAAATTCATTTTTCATCGAAATCTTTTTGCTTTCAGACAATCTTGTCCATGTTTATTGGAATAAATAAAAGCAATTCAAAGCTTTTGAAATTAAATAAGCTTTTTGTTTTGAGTTTTGTATGTTACACTTCAGAGACGATTTTCAGGTAGAGGGGTTCCAACTAAAAAAAAAAAAAAAAAAAAAAAAAAAAAAAAAAAAAAAAATGGTTCCATCAAAGCATTGTGCTTTTAACTAATAATCACTAATCTCAAAACTGAAATTATAGTTTTCTTACAATTAGTTAGAGGGGGGGGGTAATACATATGAAAAAAATTTCTGCCACGACTTAAAAATAAGATATTTATAAGTTCCATCATTTGTGAATAGTCTGAAAGTTTTGCTAAAATTCGACAATTATTTTTTCAAGATTTTCGAAATGAATGTGAAACAGAAAAAAATGCGCTAAAAATGTTATTTTATCAGCCCACTTCATAAATTTTTTTTTTTTTTTAAATCAATTTACAATGTTCTATTAAATTCTATTAAAAACAAAAAACAAAAAAAAACCTTTGATCTTTACTCTCAATAACATAAGCTAAATTTTTTTTTTCATCAACTTTGGCATCTTTTTCATCATGCTATACTCTGTTTTTAGCTATCTCATGAAGGTACCCATGTAAAAGACAAGGATACCTGCTCGGTAAACACCTCTTTCCAATATCCAGCAACTAGACATTAAAATTATGCTACACCCTTTATACAATGAAATAAAGGGTTTTATTTTGGATTTGTTTTTTTTGTATCTGCTAGTTTTCAGTTACCATGATGAATAATGAAAATAAAGTTACAATTGAGCAAATTACTCAATGCAACTACTGACCATGTTGAGAGAATTGTACACTCACCTTTAAACTGCAAGTCTCACAAGAAAAATCTTAAGAGGAATGGTTGAAAAGAATCACACCAAGCAAGCCATTGCACACAAAGCTAAGTACTTTATTCAATTGTTACAAACGCCCAAATTATTGAATTTCATCCATGTTAATTAGAACATGGATTAACAATTTTTCTATTCTTTTAAATGTTAAGTTCAGAAAACAGGATGGTGGCCAATACCACCACTGGTAAGTAAACATCTATGAGTAGAAAGAAGAGGGAAAAAAAAAATGCACAGGAAATTTCCAGGAGAAAAATAAATACAGACAATTTTGTTTCCAACAGCAAATTTATTATAAATCAGTTTTTAGATATTGAATGCTGGCAACTAGACCTGTCAACTACATGCCTGCCAGAACCTGGCTTCGGGATGATGCTGACAACTTCATAAATATTCCGTAAGCTACCTCATACGTTTTTCATAAAGGAACTGCAGGAATTTGCAAATATTTTGTATAAATACTGCACATAACTAATGAACTTAAAGCTGAGAAAAAAAAAAGAAAAAAAAAAGAAAAAAATTTTGATGAATAAAATTTATTTTGGGAAGGGGGAAGGAAAGTAATCATGGAGAACAGTGGTTTGTTTATATTCAGGCCTGAAATTTTGAAGCTGATGATTTGTGAGGTGTGCAGTGTTAGTGTCTTCAAGAATAATGACAAATTTGCCAGCTGGAATTTTCACGTTTTCAAGAGTTCCTTGTATGTTAGTAGTCAAGTTTCTCTCTCCCATGTCATCCATTTATATGCTGCATCAGTAGCCATTACCCCATCGTGAATTTCTGGAATCTGCAGTGAAAAAGATTTATTTTTTTTTTTTAAGCATTGTACACAAACACACACACACACACACACACAAAAAACAAGAAAGTTACTTACTGTCAAAATTTCTTCCATATGAGTCTGGAGCACTGTTACACTCTCTGGCAAAATGACCAGTTTCTCCACATTTGTAGCAGCCACTGCCACCACCACCACCGCCGCCGCCACCACCTCCTGTAAAAGGAAAAAATGTTGATGTACTTATTTCTATTTTAAGAAAAGCAAGGAGGGAGTGAGAGAAAAAAAAAAAAAAAAAAAAAAAAAAAAAAAGCTTCAGCACACACTTACCAAAGTTGCGTCCACGACTCATTCCACCACCACCTCCGCCGCCACCACCGGAGGAACAATCTCTGGCAAAGTGTCCAATTTCACCACATCGGAAGCAGGCATTGTTGCCGCCACCACCGCCGCCGCCACCTCCTCCTCCAAATCGACCACCACCACCTGGGAAATTCAAGATAACTCAATCTATAGAAATAACATTTGTAAAGATGAACAGGCCATGTTTCATACCAAATTTAATTCCAAAATTTTTCCAGAGAAGTAAAATATAAAAAAAAAAAAAAAAAAAAAAAAAAAAAAAAAAAATTCATATTTGAATGTTACTCAAAAATTGAGTTCATTTAATTACCAATTCTCCTAAAAACTAGTAAGTTTCTTACCATTCATCATGCCACCACTGTAACCATCTTGAAAAGATCCATCAAGAACTTGTTCAATCATAAGTCTGGCTGAATCTTGGTTCTCTGGGCTGCCCATGATCTCAATTCTTCTATCACCACTCTCAGAATCACTGTTGTGAATCTATGGAAAGTATTAGAAACTCAGTATTAATAGTGAATAAATTAACTTCAAGTCTTGGAATTCAATATTTTACAGTTAAACAAAGCAACTTAACATCTAAATTTAATTCAGATCAATGTATTAAGTGAGCATATACAATAAAATGGAGTTAGTTGTAATGAAAGCTAAACAAAGTTGTTAAATACATTAATAGCATTCCCACCTTTCAACAACCCCATCAAGATGCAACCTCCAGATTCTTTTGCTCATTTCAGATATCTGTACATATAAAGCATTATTCAGAATACAATTTATTACTAGATTTGGCAGACAAAACCAATACATCATATTCTACTCATAACGCTTTTTCTTGCAATCCGGTAGTAAGCACCAATTACTTCAGGTTTCCTGCTCCAGAAAGTTCCTCAAAAGTAGCAAATAAATGCTGTATGTACATATATACACACACACAAACCAACTCCTTCCACATAGGATGTGGCATTATAGCAGTAACTTGCTATATTCTGAGTGATGAACAATGGGAAACTTCAAATACACACAACTGGAAACATTCCCAATAGGATTTTCATGGCGTGTCTTACATAAAAAAAAAAAAAAAAAAAAAAAAAAAGATTCCAACAGGACTCAGTTAAAATAGTATTAGGTAAAAATTTACTCAATTAACATTAAAAGTTCATGCTTTTTTTTTTTTTGCTTTTTTGGGAATCAAACTGAGACCAACACAGGCAGCTAAGTGAGCAGTATCTCAGATTCAAACATACATTATTCAATACCAAAACTAAGGAGATTTTATTGATAACAATCCAAAACTTAAAAGGAAAAGGAAAAAATGATTTTCTTGAATACCATTGTGATCCATTAGGTGAACAGCATCTACCACACTTTCAACTGTCAAACCTCCTACATCATGCCACAGACTTATTGAAATGTCATGGTTTGGGAGAGATCAGACTCAACTTGCGCGACATCAGCATGTTCCTTGCCACACATTTCAGGTTTCAATCCAACTTCAGTGATGAATTTGGCCCCTCTACATTACAAGTGCATTATGAGTATCAACATTGCACATCTGTTCAAAGCAATTGTCACATCTTCATACCACACATTGCTTCCATGTTTAGTTTTAAAAATCCTTCCAGTTATAAATGGGAAAATAACTCAATTATCAAATTTAAACTTTAAGCACTAGCTTTTGATTCATGATCAATTTCAAAATATTTGATAAACATTTTTTAAAAAGTTGTATTTCCTTCCGATTGCCAAGTACCACATGCCTTTTGTTTGGTCGTTTTCATGTTTAACATTTCAATTGTCGAAATACATTTAAGATTGATTAAACCAGCATTGATTTGGAAGGGTTACCAGTGCAGCATTAAGTGGACATAATATTTCTCGTGGCCTCTCATTGTGGTGAACAACGACTATTGATTGAAATGTGGTTTAAGCAGCAGCGAAAGTGACATCAATCTATTCCAACCAATCTACTTTATTGCCATTAGTAACCGTTTTGCTCATGTCAATCCATTTGCCTGTGGTACAAAAGAACAACATTAGAATAATCAGTGTCAATCAATGGCTCAGGTTGCAAATCATCCAAAACTGTTCACAAGTACAAAATTACAACTATTACACAAAACTAATTCACTTTGAATTCTCTACCAAACTTTCAATATTTGCAGAATTCAGTTAATCATTTCAGTGACATGCTAAATAAAAGCCTTTGAGAAGATCACTCCAAGTTCACATCAGCTGATTCTGTTCTTATGTGTTTTATACTCAGAAATGCCAAAGTCAGAAGCTAAGAGACAATATTCAATAGCTCTGACAATCTAAAGATCAAAATAAGGAATACATAAAAATTTGGCAACATTTTAAATTCAATAATAAAAAAAATAAAATAAAATTGTAAAACTACTCTGAAACAGCAGGACCCATATAAACATGCCATTTAAATAAAGTGGCAACTGCTGCACTAGTAATTGGGGCCTTTTTAGGTTACATATTAATCTTACATTTCATACAAGTAAAATGCAAGCCAATGTTGCCTTTAAAATGTTTAGGCATTTACTTGTGTACAAAATGGCATTTTAAACAAGCCTTTCAGGTGGTACACTAATGCCTCCTGTATTTTAAAGTTTCTTCCCCCCCCCCCTCAATTTCAAGCCACCAGCAGATTATTTCAAATGTTACTGTTCATCAGGTCATTGCACATGGACATTAATACAAGTCACATTCTTTTCTACCAAGTGAATAATCTAATTCAAATCGATTCACTATTTGACACCAACACTGCAGCTGTGTAGCAGCTACCTTCAATGGGTACGGAGACATGACCTTTTTCATCTACTGTACAAGCATGGCTTAGGCATAAAGTTCATTCAATATCCTGATGTTTCAAGTCTTATGATTCAGGTTGCACATTAGTCAATGCCATCAAAAGGTTCTGCCATTGAAATCTGTCCCACAAGCCGTCTTAAAGTCAGATTCCAGTGGATAGCTTAAAACTGACACTTATTAACCGTTGCAGTTATCAGTTAGTTCCCCCAATGCAGATAACCAAATGTAACTTGGGATTTCAGATAACCATTATCAAACCATTAAGTAAAGATGGCATATAGTAATCAGCATACCATTTAAACGGAATAAAATCAGTCTTGCAGGAAAGTCAGTAACAAGAACATTGCCAAAACATTCAATGTCTACAAATAAAGTATTTTAAAAACTAATACTCAGTGTTTTTTTCTTATATATAATTATTCCATTATCCAGTTACCAGCATTATTTACAAAATTCAGCATCCTTTTTCAAGTACATTTTCAAGCAATCAAGTCTTCTCAGCAAAAAAGTGGAAAAATAATTTATAAAGAAAAAAAAAATCAGGTGTTTCAAGCAAGATTCCTAAAATTTTCCAGAAGTTTAAGCAAGCATTCCAATTGAAAACCACCATTAACAAGATTATCAAATTCAGCAAAACTGCAAAGTTTTCCTCCAGCAGATGGCCAATGTGTGTACATAGCTCCAATAAACTATTTTCAACAAAAAAAAAACTAATCACCTTCAAAACTTCATGAATTTATTAAGCTAGTTTGTAAAATGTTGGAATATCAATTAATACCTCTTTAATTCTAAGATATCTAAGTATGCCCCAGATTAAAAAATTCAGATTGTGTTTTTGCAAGTCGACTTCTTCCCTACCTCAAAGATAAATAGGCCAAATTTAAGATAAATTTCCAAGAATAAGGAGAGATAAGGAAAAGAATTATGTAACTTGTTACAGTAGGGATATCAACTACAGGTTCACAATATTTCACTGGTCATATCCTGGATGAAGTGGGAGGGTATAATAAGAATGAATCATTTGGCTTAAGAGTTCAAAGCTACGGAAGCGGGGAATAAGTAAATAAACTAACAGGATTATTTATTCTGACAAATCTTTTAGCTCAAAATTGAATTTTCCTAAAATTACTATATTGGGAAGAAAAAAAAATTCGATTAGGTGATGTTTGCGTCAAGATTTGATTCCAAGAGTTTAGTGAGCAATGAAAGGGGGGGGGGGCTGTTTTGCGTTTTTTTTATGCCTATACTTCAGCTATCCCAAACTTTTTTCTACCTCCATTTGACTTTAATGCTATTAATAACTTTCAAGGATTCATTTAAGGAAAGACTTAAATTCGCTCTTTTTTGCAATCAACAAAACCTATTACAACTTAATATGAACTGGACACATCCTTGATGAGCAGCAAACTTTATACTAGCCACCGTTCCTTTGTGAGATATCGTTCTTTTATGCAAGATTAATATACTGAAAGAATCTTGATGCAAATTATTTCAGTGATATTAACTTAGATAAAATATCCAAATTAAAGGAAATGCAATAAAAAAAAAAGAAAAGAAAAAAAAAACGGAATGCAAACTCCTACGTTATCTCTTTAATATATGAAGACATTGAAAAAATTTTCGTACCCACTTTTGTTCAATCTGTTGATAAATTTCACAAGATGACCGACAAACACATCAAGTAGCGCGGAAAAAAAATTAAAAAAAATGAAGAACCAAACTTAAACTGAGATTACAATTTAAGGAATTGTCAAAAAACCTTTCACATTTGTAAGAAAAATTGCACAAAACAATCTTGATTGACAATCATTAACAAACAAAATGCCAACAGCAAAATGCATTTTTTATCCAAGTTCCAATTAGATTAAAACAACTGCAAAAAAAAACTTTACATTAACTATCCAAATAGATGTCATTATAGGTTCATTTGCTAAATCAAATGTGAAGCAAAAAGCTACAAAGCCTAAAATCAATTACAGTTAAAACATTTGAGAAGCCAGTTTGAAATGAAAAATGGTAAATTAATGCAGTACAAGTGGACAATGGGCATAAGAAAACATCTCATTGACTACAAAGAAAAACTATCGAAAGTGGTTGGCATTTCTGAATAATAATACTTAAAAGAACCGTTACCTGTCCTGTTGGACAAGCGCTGAGTGACAATCCATATCCGGAGGAGTTACCTGTCCCAGACAAACCGTGGCTCGGCAGCCAATATGACTTTATACCTTGATACGGGCTCCAGAGTTCTGCTCCATCTCACGGATCCTTGAACCTTTTCTGCCTAAAAAAGATAAAAATGAAAAAATGTTTTGCTTGTAACTAAATTTATTGATTTTCAACTGATTTTGCAATTAAAAAAAAGAAAAACTCCAGGAAGTAACATTTTTGAAAGCTTAAAATTGTTTTTTTTGTTTGTACACTAATTTGATGACAGATTTTCAATTGCTTAAATGCTGTAGTTTATGTTTGTCCTAATTTTAATTTCTGGTCAAGTAGGATAGTTTGGGGAAATTTGCACCAAACCAGAAGGAAAAAAAAAAAAAAAAAAAAAGCCAGTTTTGTTTTTTTTTTTTAAGAAAAAGTTAAAGCTTCAAATTCTGTATTAATTTTGTAGCGGCCATAAATAGGCATCTTGTAATTAATTCATAATTACAAGATGCCTATTTATGCTAATCAAATAATTCTCATACTGCGTGGTTCCCTAATATATCGAGTCCAGTTAGCTATGTAAATCGATACCAATAAGGACGCTAAAACATACGATCTAAGATTTAAAAAAAAAAAAATCTCGATCTGGAATTCGTTTTAATGATAAAAATTATGCACTCCAGATTACAAGTATGGAATTATATATTAGGGAACTACGCAGTATGAGTTTGCATAGGAAATTGAAACGGTCATGAATATTTAACTTTATTCGCGATTTGAAGTGACTATCTTTCGAAGCTTTTAGGCATAGAGAGAGAGAGAGAGAGAGAGAGAGGGAGGGAGGGGGAGAGAGCAAGTTATACCTCTACACTTATTCAAACGAATGCGATCCATTAACAAAATTATTTTTTAAAACTTCGTTATTTAAAACGAGGTCGTATGACAAGGTTGATGTTTTAACTTAACAGTTTTCTGTATTAAAGCTTCTAACTTGCTAGGGAGATGAAGTATTACTTCAATAATCCTTCGGAGAGAAAATCTAGAGTTTTCCAAGAGTTCTAATATCTCACTATAAGTCTCTTGGCTGCTGATAATTATAGGTTAATGTATTTGACTGAATTACGGTCCCTTTTTGAATACGCAATTAGATTATAACTGCTTTTAAATTTCAGCCATAGTTTACAAAATGGCGTATTCTATCCAGACCATGAGCACTTCGGTTAGCAATCAAGTCTAGTTAGGTCAACGAAAAGTTCGATTTTCAGTGTACCGCAGCTACGCGAAGATAAGTCTCTTTATCCAGACTTACGTTTAGATGCGTCAAAATCAGTTACATTGAAATAGTAAGAAATCCCGTTATACTTCAAATTAATATTCAACAAGTTTACAAGATACTATTTGGAAATTTAATATTTAGCTGAAATATAGAGTTGAAAGTATCAGAATGCAAGATTAAATTTCGCAATATTCAAGTAGTTTAGTTTTAACCATAATCTAAATATTTGTTAAACAATACGGACTTAAGTATACGATTACAAAAAGAATCCCACTACAGAACGTTCACAAGCGTTTTAATTTTAAGCACAAACTTATGTTGGATAGCCAATTCCGATTTTAAAGTTTTAAAAGCCTAAGTTTTCTGTAATTCATGATTTTTAAGAGTCTTCGGGCCGAGAAAGAGGTGGTGGGCTTTAAAATTAAGCCGATCGAATTAAAACTTATTCTCAAACCAAGGTTAATCGCTCGCATCTTAAATCTATGGCTAGTCACGCGTACAGAAAGATTCTAAAGTTTAAAGTGAAATTCCACACCCCTCGAAATGATCTATAAAAATAAAAAAATTGTGACAAAAAAAAAAAAAAAAAAAAAAAAAAAAAAAAAGTTTCAAGAGAAGCGGAAAAAAAAATTAAGCAAATCGCCATTTTCAGTTTCTTTTCGATCAAAGCCAACTTTAAATGGAGTATGAATACTAACCGTTGATTGGCGAACAACATTTCGCTACAGCCAATCAAAACTCGTACTTAACTAAGCGCGGGGTCAAGTAGAGGAAAACTTAAGAACGAACCAATGACTTTGCAAGAGAAAATACAATTGACTAAGTTCAGTAATAATATTTAGCAGTTTGTTTTGTGATCAAAAAAATCTTATTTTGGAATAAAAGACAAAATTACACTAGGTAAAAGCCCCCCCCCCGAATATATTTTACCTACGGCGTAAATTGGCTGAGAGATATGCGCAATTCATATTATGTACAGTAAATGACTAAATTTACTAATATTTCACGTTAGGTAACTTTGCTTAACGAAAGTCATTTTGAATCAATTTGTTAAAGTGATAATTTGATAGCAAAATTTATAGTTTAGTAACCGTTATAACAGAGCAAAAAAAAAAAAAAAAAAAAAAAAAAAAAAAAATCCTAATAAAGAAAGGGCGAAGGGAACCAGGACCAAAAAAATAAAATACTGCAGGCGTTTTTTCTTTTTATGCAACGTATTAGTGGTAAGAGTTACAAAACAAACGTTAAGAGTTTATAAAAATTTGAGTGATAAGAGAAGATTTCTACTAAAAATGAAAATTTTTCAAGATGGCCGAGATGCATAGACACTGAATAGAAAATGTCAGAGTCGTTAAACTAATCCGAATTACTTAGGCGAACGGCTATCTCATAGTTAGATATAGCGACTTAAGATATAATTATTTAAAATTATGCAGCTATTAATCGCGCAACATTAAGAACACTTATTAGCAGAATTTCAGAGTTCTGATTAAATCTTTTAAGATTTTGCCAAAATTGAAAAAAAAAATATAATAAAATTGATAACTTACCAATAATAGCTCCTACACTGGAGGAGGAAATTGTCATAAACATTGAATTACCACTCTCATCATAACCTCTATTTTGTTGAGGCCTTCGACCATACATTTTGATTTTTTTTTTAAGTCAAGAGACTCGGAAGTATTAAACCGACTTGGGCGAGAGACAAACTTGAAAGAAGGAAGCTCAGGATCTACTGACGCTGATAGGCTGATATTTGAGGCTCCAGTTCTCGGCGTAATGAAATCAAAATCTCGTTGCATCGTGTTTGACGTGATATAAAAAAAAATTCAATTTAATTCATTTTCTTTGATTATTTGATAAAATCTGAGTTAAAAATTTAAAATAATTATAAAAAATTCGAAACAGTAAATTAAAACGTGAAAAAAATTGCTGACTCTTGACACCGAAAAATAGCCTATTTTGAAGTTATGACGACAATAGACGAAATCGAAAAAGCTATATTTTACGGCAGCACCAACGTGACACAAATGTTTGTTTGCTTCGAAACAAATACAGTAATTTTACTTTCTTTCACATTTATTGGTAAATAAAATAAATATAAATGAAGCCAAATCAAGAATAACAGACTAATTTTTGCTGTGAAATTATTTCTTTATTTTTAATCAGAAAATTGTTGGACTAAGAATAAAATATATATATTTTTTTTTAATCATTTATCACAAGCAAGGCAATAAAACCACTAAGATGCAAAAGGTTACTGAATGTGAGAGACTATGAGAAAAAAAAACATTATTAAGAAGAGAGAACAATAAAAGAATAAGAATTAAGAAGATAACGATTGATATTGCATTTAAACTTTTAGAAAATCAAAGTTGACTGGAATGCAATAAGCCAGAAGTGTATTCTATTAATGAAAAGTGTGAGATAAAAAAATGTTAGCATAACACTTGCAGTTACGTTTAGCTATTTCAACTGTGATTATATCAATTGCATAAACATTATAATTGTAAAAAAAAAATGTTTGTTTCTTCCATTGATTATTAAGGGAGAACCTTTCCTGCTTCTAAACACAAAAAATTAAAGGAAGCATTTGTGCTGCTTGGAGTGGTCAGAGGATGTGCCATCACTCTAAACAGCATTCGAAAACTGGACAATATCTACTTTATTGCAACAGCAAACTACTTCATTATACTTACTCACCTAAATCTGCCCCTCAAAACCTGCTGCCTAGAATGGACTATCCATCCAGCGCCACCTCTAATTCCACCAGCTCTCCATTAATATCAGTAAGCATGTTTACTTAATCAATTTAATGCTCAGTTTCTTTTCTTATTTAACAGATATATTTCACTAATGAAATGGTAGTTGACTTAGTAGTTATGAGTTCAATCTCTGGGCCCAGCAGTGTGTACTTGGACTCAGTGGAAGCAGGTGAGCAATAACTAAGTAGTACTAAAAAATAA
Source organism: Acanthosepion lycidas (assembly GCA_963932145.1). Lineage (NCBI taxonomy): Eukaryota > Metazoa > Mollusca > Cephalopoda > Sepiida > Sepiidae > Acanthosepion > Acanthosepion lycidas. The sequence continues at coordinate 19,236,032 of OZ010580.1, read as the reverse complement.
GAAAATATGATATCCCTAGACATGGGAAATGGAATGCGAACAGTCTATCCCCATAGATTGAATAAAGAGTTCAGTTTCGAATTCCCTGTAGGCTACACTTGATGAAGGCTGGAAGGTACAACAGTTGGAATGCTGATGTAGATGCAAGTGTCATGTTTGTTTTACTGCATACAGCTGACTACTGAACAACTGCCAGATTCATGATTCTGATATTGAAAATTTTCATGTATCTTTTGGGATAATTCTGTTTGAACTTGTTTTTTTTTCTTTTAATAGTTCTTTTGCTTTTGTTTTTTTGCATTACATTTCAAAAACTGCTCATCAAACATTTTGGATAAAGAAGAAAAAAAAACAATTTTTTATATTACTGTTCACTGACTACAAAGCCCATGAGTCACTCAAGGTAGAAGGTTGTTATAAGATTATAAAGGGAAAAAATAAGAAATGCATATTATGAGGATATGTAGGATAGATAACAGTTGAAAGCATCTGACCTTTTTTCTATCATCTTTAATGATGGTTTGTATTTATTAGTTCCACTTAAGATCTGGAATGAACTTGAGTCCCAATAGATATACAAGGCCAGGAGGCTCATTGAGAGTACAACCATTCATCAGCAATGGAGAAAATTCAGGGTATATTCAGTGATGATAAAACATTACTAACTTTGTTTTGGAGGTATTGAATAATACAAGTCAGTATTTCCCCTATTTAGCTGTGATGGGTAGGTTAGAAAAGAGATCAGCTGCTAAACTCTGGTCATCTGGATTATTGGAGGTGTACACATAAACTATGGTGTGATCTGCATATATATTTACTAATGATCTGGGAATGTTTTTAAGCAGATCATTAGTATAAAGCAGAAAGAAGGTCAGACCAAGGAGAGAGCCTTGAGGGATACCTGCATTGATCCCATGGGCTACAGAGGTCTGACTATTAACAACTTTAATGGACCCTTCCTGATAGAAGGCTCTTCCAAAGATGCCATAGCTGGAGAATTTATGTAGCAACTCCCTATGCAACAACTATGCTCTTATAATGAATTTATTATCAAGCACCTTCATTTATTCTATGTGTAATGATATCAGCAATGGACCTAGAGGAGAAAATCCATACTGTTTATTGCTCAGGAGGTTATTTTTGTTGAGGTGATCAACAACTTTCTTGTTGATGATAGACTCAAAAGTTTGCTGATATCACTAATGTGATTGATGGGGTGTTATTATAACAGTAATGAGTATTCACCTGCATTCTTGTAAACACGGTCTACAGCTGACACCTTCCATAGACTAGGGATTTGCTTTGATTTCAGAATTCAACTTGATCTTCAAAGCCAGATTTCCTGACCAAAGATTTCGGACAGATATTCAGAGCCATATTTTGGTTTAGATTGGTTTGGTTTATTTTGTTTTACAACAATATCAACCTCAATGGGTTATTTAATGCCAACAACATTTTTAGGATAGATTCATATGAATAGAGTATTTTATTTTTTGGTTTAGATTGGTTTGGTTTATTTTGTTTTACAGTATATCAAATATATTTAATGCTGACAAAAAATTTTATTGCTGGTAATATTTTGTTTTGTGAAAAATCTGTTTCTGGTAATATTTTTCCTTCAAAATTGTATTGCTGGTAATAATTTTTTTCAAAAAAGTATTGTTGGTAATAGTTAACTATTTTCCCATAGCTGGGACCCTAACAAGTGCTACCACCCCTGGTCAGGGTGGACCTGGGAACACCAGCAATTAAGAGGTGGTTCCACGCTCCTCAAAACCTCCTGATCAGAGAGAGCTATATTTTGGATACCTGAAATTAATCAAAAGGCTCTTAGACTTGAAAATATGTTAAGAATTTAATTAGTCATACTATTTATAATGATTTAATATAGCTTAATCATTTGGGACCAGGATATTTTTTATGAAGTCATAGTGACATAATAACTTGTTAACCTCTTTAGTAAAACATATCTTTCACCAGCTTTGTTAATATTTATAGATTTTCTTGAATCATTATACAAATGAATTTGAAATAAATATATTAGAATAATATTAAGTAAGGTTCTAATATATTTATCTCAAATTCATTTGTATAATTATTCAAGAAAATCCATAAATATTAATAAAGCTGGTGAAAGTTTTATAGTTGAGTAGTTTGAAGGTTGTCTTTACCACAGTAGCATTCATTATTTAGATGAAAGGAAAAGCTATATATACAAGCAGTGCATCACAAAATAAAAAGTGGGTAGAAACCTAAATCAGATGTTAACACAGTTTAAATTTTTTTTTTTTAAGTTTTAAAGATTTGTGGTTCTATATCTTTTACCTGTTCCTCCCATAAAATGAATATTTTTAGATCAATTATTCTAATGTAAACATTTTTGTTTAGATTTTAAATACAGATTTTTTCTTTTTGCTTGTAATTATATTATGGAATGAGACCTATAGACTTTTTCTGCATATAAGATTTATATAATCATTCTAGGAGCTAATGTTTTACAAAAAAGGGAAAATTAAGTTTTCTGATCTATTTTGAATGGCAGTAATGATTTTAGGCAAATGATACATCTCATCTCAGTAGCATTGTCATAAATTAGGACCAAGAGGACAAATGTTGTCTCTTGTTTCTCAGTCCCAGAAAAAAGTGGAGAATGAAGCTGAAGCTCCCTACTACAGCATCATAGATATCCATCACTAATTTATTTGTATATCACTTTTATGTAATCTCAATAGCTTAAAATAATGTACTCATTTATTCAGATATTTCCTTAAATTATGACTAAGTTGTTTTATATTAGTATTTTTAAAAATATGTGTTTTGAAAATGCATTTTATTTGTGACATTATCACAACATCCTATGTGGCATGAACTGGTGTTCGGTAACTATTGTTCTGGCTTCATAATGAACTGTCTCAATTGTGTCACTGTGTTAGTTTCCATGGCTGACTTCAGGCCAATATACCAAAGTTGCACTGTCTATGTTTCTTACTGAAAGTCAAATCAGCCAGGAGAAAGTCTTTCTTGTAGTAATAAATAGCGCTATGCACATGGCCTGTATTGGTGACTTTTATTGTTCCCAGTAAAGAAGTTTTGTTGACTACTTGTCATTGACAGGGAGGGTGAAGTGATGTATAAGTGATGGATCCTAACATTGCAGACACATACCCCACACAGTAAAGATTCACACTGAAAGATTTAAGAGGAAGAAAATTCTTTTTTTTACCAGGAAAACTCACATTCTCGCTAATTGAATTAATTAATGGGTTAATGAAAAAGCACTGCCACATTCTGCTTCTTTTTCCTTTTTTGTGAGACATGATTGTCAGCTGACCTATTAAATATAATGTATTTCAGAAATATGATTTATTTGTAACAACCTGTGTAACTATTTTTTTAGCTAAGAGATTTTTTTTTCTCCTTATATTTACCTTATTCTCCTCTGTTTTACACGCAAATTGTTACATATTTATTTTTGCTCTTGTTCACCAAAATTTATTCAGATCCCATAACTAGAGCCTCCTATCTATAATATCAATGTATTGGACAAAGCATACTTGGATTCTTTTTCAGAAGAGAATTGTCATATAGGCTGATAAAATAATATATTTTTTTAAAAAATGGCTGTCGCTAATTAATTTTTTTAATCGGGTTGAATTCATTTAATGCTATATGAAGGGTAAGTAAAAAATTATCTGCATTTTCATTATAACATATCTTCAGGTTTGTCACACTGCCTGCTGCTCTTATGGACTTGGTACTATTATGGTCACATTATCAAAATATGAGCTTGATTGCACCAGTTATCTTGCTGCTGTTGCAGTATGGCCAGTCCAATAGCAGTGTGCACCAAGTAGGAACAGTAAATTTTGGTTTTGTTTCCCGAGTGCTAATATCCATTAAAATTTTTCCAAAATCATCATAATTCTGTGCAAATGTACATGCTGAACTCGAATTAACAATTAGATTATGAAGAAACCTTACCATTTTGAAATTATCGACAAGAAAGAATCGGACTTCTTGTTAGTCATTTGTCTCCCATTACTGCCATCATATTTACTAATTTTTTGGTAAGGGTAGTTTTATTTATAACAAAAACAAATTAAATAATACAACAGAACCTTTTTTCCATTTTGAATAGCAAAATAAAAAAATTACATTTCTTTATGGTAGTGCATAGTGATTTTCTGCAAGGAAAGCCTGTAAAAGAAGTAAATAGGCCAATTTTTCTGATTATGCCTGTGTAGGTACTACGCAGTAAATTAGTAATCTGATCCGATTTCTCTGGTTGGAGGGTTTGTCAGGGGCTGAAATTCATTGGAAGCTTTTAATACAATACGGCAACAGTAGCACTATTGCATAAAAATGTGTATGAGTCGATCAAAAAGCTTAAAACTAATGGACAAGCATGATGCATGAAGAAGGAGCAAGATGCCTGTCAGCTTCCAGCACTGATGAAAAGATTCAGTAAGCTTGAGAGATGACAATGATAAATTGGCAATTTATCATTGATAAGGTAGCATGTTCTCTGCAGATTCAGATCACTGCTCTTTGTTCATCCTTTGTGCACACTACTAGTGGAGCAGCCATGTTTACACTGTAACAGCAGCAAGAAAACTGGCATGATCAAGCTGAAACTTTGATCACATGACCATAATGGTATCAACTATAAGCACGTATGAGCAGAAAGCAGTGTGACAAACCTAAAGATATGGTAAAAAGTACGGATAATTTTTGACTTTACCTCATATAACTTATGCAATATTTATTTTCTACTGTAACAGAAATAATGATACACTGATATAAGTGATATGTCATAATATTCAGAAGCTGAATTACAACACTAATTGAAATATATTTGTTATAGATGTGAAAGTGATGTAGTGAATGTTATGACTAATACTAAAAACGTGTGTGAATTTTTTTTACCAGATTATAGGATTCTATAAAAGTTATATTTTAGAAAAAGAAAAAAAATATTTCTGACTAGGAAAAAAGATCTCAAAGGCAAGCATCAAATGATAAGCATTTTCCTTGAAATGAGATAATTTGTTGAAGGGAAAAGGAATTAATACAAAGTTCTTACAAGCCTAGAAGCTGAGCCAAGGTCTTAAGGTTAAACAGGAGCCATTCAGAATAATTGTTAATCTTGTTTTATTTTATTAAAAGAAAAAGAAATCAGGAGTTGAAAAAAATCCCAATCTCAAGTATCAAATAATGAGCATTTTCCTTGAAATGAGATAATTAAATCAAAGCTCTTACAAGTGTGAAAGATGAACTAAGGTCTTGAGGTTGAACTGAAACAATTCAAAATCATGGCTAATCTTGTTATTTTTTATTTTATAGAAAAAAGAAATCGAAAACAGAAAAATGTAAAACAAAACAATACCTAAAAATGAAAATCAGTCAACTCTAGCAACTTTTCAAGGATAAATCTCATATTGCTGTATAAGCTGATTATTAAGTAAGATTATCTTCAATGTATAAAAAATTCTATGCAATGTATCATGCAGAAATGACATCTGAAATAATCATGAAACATTATACTGTTTTCTTTTGAAAGCATAAAAAACCTTAGAATTATAGAGAAATCTAAGACAAAGTGGAAAAGTTTTCATGTAATATGTTTTATTTTTTAGGACTTCATTGGACTAAAGTGATGTTTACATTGATGCGACTACACATGAGCACGAAGGAGAGAGGTTGCTGAAAATTTCAAACTTACATTTTCTTTTTTAATATGTATTTTGGGTATATAGTCTAGCACAAAAAATACAAAAATCTTAAGAAAAAAGCAGTCAATAATTGAAACAAAAATAGTATTCATAACTCTGTAGAAAACAAAAATATATAAATTGTACAGTTGCTTTCAAAGGAATTATTATGATGCCTTGCATCTAGCTTACCAAATTGTTGTGTTAATAATGTTTTTTGCATGTAGTTTGATATATGTATGTTGTATATTCCTTTCTTTCTTTTTGGTGGGGTGTCACCAATTTATGGAATAAGAAGCAGGTCACCACTTTGTAAAATCCCATCAGAATGACAAATTTGTAGAGTTCAATGTTTCCATGCTCAGCAGCTTGGTACTCTGTGTCTAGATGCTCCTTGAAAATATAGCAAGAGACTGAATTGGGAACAGATTGCTAGACAAGAATGAAGAAAATTGAATGTACTTAGTAATATTAAACCTGCATAATGGATAGAAATAAGAAAATATAAACCAAGTAGAAATAATAACAATAATGAAAGACTTATTATTTCCTGTACAGTGCATTGTAAGAGTTACATTAATGGCAGAACTACAGCATAGGATCCAGATATTGTAATTGAGATACTATAGAACCATTCAAGGCATCTCCTACATAGACCTCATCACAAATGATGAGAAGCATGACCATCAGAAGAATTCATAACTGCCATCAAGAAGAGGAAATTTAAATATGACCATGTCACAAGAGCCAACAATCTTTCCACCACCATCCTACAAGGTGCCACCTTAGGCCAAAAAAAGAGGCAGATGGAGAGAAAAATAAACTGACAACATCACTGAGTGAACTGGAAGATCCCTCACAGAGACTCAGACATGCATCTAAGACATTTTTTTAAAATCCAAATCATCCTATGCAAGGCAGTAAAGCTACTATAACACAAGGGGGTTACTGGGTGTGAAACAATCAGAAAACACAAACATTATTGGGGAGCAAGAACAATAGAAGAGTAATCAGGGAGACAGTATATAATAGTTGAGATTGTATTTAAATTTTTGAGGAATCAAACTTGATTGGAAAGCAAGTAACCAGAAGAGAGTTCCACAATATGGAGAGTCATAGTCATAGCAGAGTGACCTTATAAACACAACTGGTCATGAGACTGCTGCTGGTGGAGGTGATGATGATAATGATGATGATGCACTGAATTAAAGAAGAATACAACAGTGAAGACATTCATATTAGTTCAGATAAGTTTCCAGTAAAGTTTACCTTAAAATTTCATTTGGTCTTTGTTGTAATTTTGAAGCACAGTACTGTTTTTAATTGAATAAAAAAATGTTATTTTGCCACTAATTTTATTAACTTTGGGGACTTGTTTGTTCACTGCTTTCTGTAAAAACATGTACTGAGAATCAGAAAAAGATAACTGAAATTTATGGGACACATAATGAGGAAAGAGGGTTTGCAGAATTTGATACATACAAGACATGAGAGGTAGAGGGAAACAGTAAGTGACACCTAGTGAGCTTATGTAAATGGTTGGCAGAATAAAGACTGACTGAGATAGTAAAAGAATAAATATTGCTTAAATCTACAAAGGATAGGAAGTTATGGAGAGTCATGATCACCCATGTCCTTAAGAGACAAAGTGCATAAAAGAAGTTCTGTGAAAACCTAATGTCATTTGACTTCTGGGCTTTGAATCGTGAAGACAGTTGCTAAATGCTTTCCAAAAAGTGTAATGAGATATTATTATATTGTTATAATCTGTGCTAATAGGAATATATACTTGAAAAACAAGGTGGATAAAATAAGTAAAAGTTTATTGTAAAAAACCAATACAATAAGAATTAAGATAACAGTTATGAACAAGGTCATCGCAAGTCAATCCAGTAGTGAGTGCTACTATTGGAAGGTCAGTAGTTCTCACGTAACTTTGAGTTGTACTCAACAGATCCCAGCTACTTGGTATTCACTAGCCCCCCACAAGGATAAATGTGGCACAAGGCTGAGTTTTACGTAAGACATCCGAGCCCTTAGGCTCAGACAAAAATATTCCCTTTTTGAACCTGCATAAATGGGTTCAGGGTCAGTCTACCTCCTCGAACAAGACTCTGCCCTTCAGCGGAGCCATGTCCAGGTTCTTCTCTGCCCGAAGACAGAGAGTTCGACTGTTTAGCTGGAACAAGTCGCAGCTAGTATATTTAGCTACCCCCCCCACGAGGGTTGCATGTGGCACAAAGCCGGTTTAACATGGGTTCTCTGAGCCCATAGGCTCACCCAAAAATATTCCCTTTCAAACCCGTATAAACGGGTTCAGGGGCAGTCTACCTCCCCAAACGAGACTCTGCCCTTTGGTGGAGCTTCGTCCGGGTTCCTCTCTGCCCAAAGGTAGAGAGTTTGACTGTTTAGCTGGAACAAGTCACAGCTAGTCTCTGTAGTCCATTGACTTACAGATACTTATAGGTAGTTACTACCTATAGTGTAGTCACTCGGGCTGGAGGATGACAGGTTATTCTATTACATCATATATATAAGCTTGTAAGCTTATAGATTTATCTATTTGTCTATTACATTATCTAGGGTGCTTGTAGAGTTTTGTTCATAGTATGTTGAAAATTTAGAAGGACTATATAGGTTCTTTATAGTCACTGGATATGTCACTGGATATGTCATTAGGATATGTCTTCTGCAATAGATTAATCAAATTCATTTTTATACAAAAAGTAAATGTGACTAAGACAATGACTATAGACAAAAATATGCACTGTGATTATAACTTTTCTTTACTCGTACCAGAATAAAAATGCTAATATGATATATAGAAAGATATTGCAACTCTCATTTTTAATCTCCATGTCATCTGAAAAGCTCTTATTTCAAAGCATAAATTGCTGTGAGATATGAAAAGCAATTACATAGAAGAAGAAAAAAAGTTGGCCAGTCTTCTCATGTGTGTGTGTAATCACTACAAGTTTTCTCTCTCTCTCTCTTTGGGCTTCTTGCTGTTCAAAAACATACAATCTCTAATCTAATTAGCTACTCCTTTCTAGATAATCCTGCAGCCATACACCTTGAAAAACATAATCTCTATGCATTATCTTTTAACATGTTTATTATCATAAATTCATTTGAGAGAGAGAGAGAGAGTATTGTGATTTAAAAATAAAAGACATTGTGTTTTAATTTTTATCAAGCAATCTATTCTATTGCTAATTTCATGGCAAGTGAAGTTGCTACTCCCATGCTCAATCAGTTTTTAATTCAAAGTTGTCCTTCTCAAAGACTGGTTGCCAACCAAGACCCAGCCTGCTCTAGTACTAACATCTTACTGGGGAAGAAGAGATGGATTCTAAACTTTTCAAGGGTATTTGTGCAAAAGTGAATGCTAGAATTTGAACTTGACACACCAATCTCACTTTCCATGTAGATAACCATTATGCTATCCATTTTTATTATGAAAAATCAGTTAACAATATTCAATTATTGTTTGTAAATCAGATCTGGAAACTGAACTGAATTGATTGGCTAAATTTAAAGGTCTGAAAGTTAGTGTATATTATTGCATGCCAAATATAGCAATACAAACCCTCACTGTCAATGATTACTAGATCAATACATAACAAAAAATTTAACAAAAACCTTGTCCAGTGTTTGATCAATCTGATAAAGTGTCTTTCAGAATATGTCAATAACTTTTGAAACTTAATGAGCTCCATCAGGCTATCTTGCCCTAGACACACCATTGCTGCTATAGCAGCAGTACATGTGGTGCGGCTATAACCTTGGTGAGTGACACGACTAGTGACATGACACGGCCATGCATAACACTAATATTCAGCCACTTCCCTTCTGAGGGTGTTAATTAATGTTTGAATTAATATTTACTAGGCCTTATAGACAATGAATATCTTTACTCTATCCTTTAAAATGCAATGAATGATCTTATGGTCATTTAAAGAGCTGAGTTATATGAAATTACATTGTCCCTTAAATTCTTTTTCTTTCAGATTGAATATCATATAAGAATGTTAAAATTAATAAAAACATCTGATAATTTATATTTTCATTAGGGATTTTGTTTAGCCTACAGTCCCTCTGATGATAAACAAAACATGTTCTTTTAAGTTTGTCTTATAATTCTTCTGAATACAATTGAAGTTTGTTACATAAACTGTGCAACGTCAACACGTTACAAATACTTTGAGGCTTCCATATTTTCTCGCTTTTTCCAGATTAAACAAACGTTCTAAAGATTACGAAACACAGATATAATATATTTTTTTAATCAAACTTGTGTCTTGTAGATTTCTGAACTAGAATTTAGCCATCATGAGTTTTTACTGATGTTATTTACTTACTACATTAGTTAAATAAACCTTTTTTTAAAAAAAAAAACCACGAAAACCAAATCTTCGATTGACACTCCTGCTAAAAACAAGCAGATGAGTAAAAGCACAATCTCATGACTATTTAGCTTAAATTCATATTTTATTTGCTAATTTGATTCTGCAGAATATACATTATTAGAAATGTCTTTCTTCTGTTTTTGACACTTATTTAGATTGAAACTAAAGTAAATCGGTCATATGTTTTCTTGATCATATGCGTGTTGCAGTTTAATTTTTTAGGTAACGAGATCGAACAGTAGTTGAGTAGTCGTAGCATTTAAAAGGTAAAATAATACAAAACATTTTAAGTTTGCTTAATACATCACAATCAAGCATCATTTTTAGAAACTCAGACAAGGTTTATATTTTATTGTTGGTCTTGGTTTTCGCAGATAAAGACTTTTTTGCTGAAGTGTATATTATTACCATCGACTAGCTTTTCTTGTGTTGGCAGGAATGTTGAACAATATGGCGGAAAACGTAGACCCGCTGAATTGGACGGTTGATATGGAAGTTAGTTTGTTCCATGCCATGCGTGGACACAAGCCTGTTGGTATGTTATAATTATTTATATCTTTATTTATGCATTTAGTACAATTGGGCTTGAAAATAAAGATATACTATTCGTATTTTCAAAATTTGTATCTATTGACGCACTATTTATTTTGAAACAACCATATTTTGGTTGAAATGTTTAATTTTTGTTAAGTAATTCGAGGTTAGATTTTGGAAATTTAAACATTCTTTATGCGACAAAATTTATAATGTTTATGAACTTGTTAAAACTAAAAATGATTTTTTCAAACAATTAATTTTCGTAAAATACAGTAGTAACTCATCACTCATACCAAATTAAAAATGTTGACGCACATGGCTGTTCGTTCTTAAAATTTGACTCATTTTATTTCTAGATGCATTCCAAATTAAATGTTCATTGAACTAAATAAAAAATAAAATAAAATATCCTAACAACACTGACAGTTTTTTTTTTTTTTTCGCTTCATGTAACAAAACAATGGATAGGTAAAATAAAAACGTTTAACTTTGTTATTTAATTTGAATATATTCATTTATATTTCCTAACATATTTCTATCAAGTTTTTATGTTTATTTCATCAATTCTTTGATATCAAAATAATTTTTCCCCTTTCTAAAATATTGGGACACAATGTGGACTACTTTATGTCGAAATGGTGATGTAGTAGTGGTAATGACGTCAGTCTCTTTGCTCTTAATTTAAAATATGTTAATGTCTTCTTGTGTTTTTCTTTTCTTACAACAATGTGTAGATTTAATTTTGCGTTTAAAGATTTATTCTAAATTTGATATTACATAAATAAATGTAAATTTAGAATCGTAGATCATAAAGTCGATGAGCAAACTTAAAATGAGTATATTTTCTTCATTTATTCCAAGGTGATTGTATTTTTAAGAGATGGTGGTGCGGGGGACATTGAAAATTCCTTTGTTTTCTCTTTGTGCAAAAATACCTTGGAATTTTAAAATTAATGAATCAGTCTCGGTGGTTGCTTGTCACTTAGTTTTGCTAATTTCTTTCAGTATATCTTGAAAACATTTCTTGTTTCGATAGTACAATTTTTTTTTAAGTCTGTAAATGTCTGCAAGCTAAAATATATTAAATCGCATTTTTTTATTTATTTGTATCGTGATAAGAAAAAAAAAAAAAAAAAACGTTATTTCTGAATTTTGGAGAAAATAGCAATTTTTTTTTCTTCTTTTCAGATTTCCTTTGTACATGATTATTTTTTCATGTTACGCTAGTTATTTTATTAAATTTACTACTTTAGTGTTAAAAATTAAAAAGGATATTTTTCTAGTGTTAAAAATAAAATTGAGAAATATTCTGTGGAAGAATAATTGCTTCTCGACGCTCATTGAGTTTTTAATTTATTGACGGAAAATAGGAAAAAATACACTCCTTGCCCGACTCACACTTAATTCATTACAAGGCATTTGGAATCCATTCAAATTATGTACCAACTCTTTTAAGAAAAAAAATAAAAGCGAACCCACAGCTAGTTACGGTGCATTTGCCCAATAAACACAAAAATGTTAAATAATCATGATGCTAAAAAGTTTTAAATTTATTAGTTTTACATACAGATACTCCTCATTATCACCACATTTAGCGCTAAGTAAAAAGGTATTCCTGTTGTTTAAATTGGCAGTTCAATAAAATATTCCAATAATGGAGTTTTTTTTTGTTTTTTTTTTAAACAAATAAATCAGACTAGTCTGATAAAAAAAATAATTTTGGTTTATTTCCAATCTTTCTCCAGTACTGTCTGTACACTACACACTGGTTTGTGATTCCATGATTTGAAAATCTATTGATCTATTGAACAGAAATTTTTATTATTCATATTCAATGAAAATATGATTTGATCACATTTTCATCTTTGAAGTATTTTCAGGTCAAATATAATAATTATTTCAAGGAGAAAAAAAAACACCAGCACGAACATATTCCCATTTTTCTACAAGAATTTAAACAAAAATTGAGTGAATTGCGAATTAAACTATTCAATCATTCACCTGCACTCAGTTTTTTGTTAGAGGAAAAATAATGCTTTTAGTTTTATGATCATTAAAATTAAAAATAATCCTTCTCGAAACCTTTTTTTTTTTGTTTGTTTTAAAGATGGGGGATTTTTATATTGTTAGACGCGAATAACGAACCAAATATTTTCATTAAATAAACAACCACGGATTGATCAGAATTAAGTTTTTGCTTAATTTTCTATTTTATTTTATTTTTGTAGCGGGTCGTTTTCTTTTTGTTTTCTGTTTTTTTAAGGTTAAAAACTAAAAAGTAAAACATTTTCACAGCCTACATTTTTACGTTCACTGTCTAATTTTCCTAGTAGTTAAAAATGTTGGATGAAAGGATTTAAAAAAAATGTAAACATCATTATGAGATTCATTTTAAGTTTTACTCGTGAAGTTAAAAATACGTAGTAACTACTACTAGTCGCTGTTAAAGTAGTAAAGAAACTAAGCATTATCGGAGCATCAACAAGACGACGATTATTCAAACCACTCGTGTTTCTAAAATTATCTTGGGGAAAAAAACTTGCAAATAAACACAACTTAAATACTCGATCAATTTTGTTTAATCATTCTGATTTATTTTGAGGATAAATGAATACTTCTGTTTTGCTGTTGGTTAATTCGTTAATAATTTTTCATTCTCTGTTTAAAATATCAAAATTATTGCTTTTTTTTCAATTTGGCGCTCAAACAAAAAATAAACTGGAGAATTCGTTAAAAACATTTGCTTTTATTTATAAAATTTGATGTTTTACTTCTATCTCAGGGTCACATCATATTTAAACAACTGTAATGAAAAACAATTAGAAATCGTTCTTCTATCACAAATTAACCACTTTTAAATTGTTAAATTTGTAATTGTTGAAACTAAAAATTAGTCATCAGTTTTCTTCAAACAACGTGTGTATTCTTTTATTTTAAAATGGCCGTCAAAAAAAACAAAAAACAAAATCTCGATGTTTATTTTCTAAACAGATAAATTTACTGATGCTTTCCTCTAGAAACAAGCTTCTGCTTAATAATATTTGCTTAAATCTGTTTTGAATACTAAATGTGTATATTACCCATTAAATTATAAAAATGCCTTTCTTTCTTACAAATCCTCCAAAAAATCTTCATTCGAAGAAATTACATCTGATTTTAAAAATCCTCTATTCACTTTAAGGTAAACGAAGCCTATACCATTATTTAAAAGCAAATTTATTATATCTTATTCGAAATAGATCATCGTTGGCTGGAAAGAATATTTTTGTAGCAATGTCACTCACAAACTAATATACCGTCATTTGATCCCTATATTTTTTGTTTGTCTCTTGTTCTTTTTCTCCCTTGCACTTTCTCTTTCATTAACCACTCAGATAGTGAGTGACCTACAATCTATTAAATTACTATTAGTTTTTTTAGCACATCTTTTTGGAACTTCGTTCTATAACTAGCAGAATGATTTTAAATGGTTTTTTTTCTTTATTGTCAAATACGAATTCTCGTCTAACAATGGAATATGTAATTAATTAGTCAGTCTAAAAAAGAAACTAGTTGTTTGTTAATTTTAAAGACTAAGCAAGAGGTTTCATTTTCATAACATTCATTTAGGAAATTTAGGTGCATATGTCCAGAAAGATCGATTTGGGTTTTTTTTTTGTCTTTTTTTTTTATCATCATTAAATCTTTTTCATCAGTTTTTTAAACTGATTTTTTTAATAAATATTTCAAGCAAGAAGTCAATAACTATATAGACTTTTCTTTTTCATCTGATTAATGGTTGTAAAGAGAAGAAAAAATCATAAGACATTTTTTTTTTTTTTGTATATGTGTGTGGTACGCGCGCATGGGGAAGATTCATAAAGAAAAAGCCATAAAGGGTGGCTTCTTCTTGTGAGTTGGTTCGACAAATGGTTCTGTAGCCAAAGGTGCTTTAGCTATATTGAAAGGTTCTCTGGAACAAGAGATTTTAAAACTATTTTGATGTTTCGTCAGATTTTGTTTGAGAAGTGGATATCGGGCAGAGGACTTTTTCTTTTTTTTTTTCTTAATATCCCTTTGTAGATGTGTGTGTGCGTGCGTGCGCGCGCTACACAATTTAAAAATACTGAAATTAAATACCTAAAAAAGGTAGAAAAAGAAAATGTGATATTTTTTTTATGTCGGAACAAAATTGATAGCTTGGAGAGATGGATAGTCTAAAAAATCCAATGTCGAAAATTTTAAATGTATTTTTCTAAATTTCTACTCTCTAAAATATTTTAAAATTTACATGACTTGGTTTTATTCACAAAAAAAACTTAAAATTTGAAAAGGCTGTGTATTACAATCGGACTATGAGAATTTAACAATGTCAATACTGGTACGACTAAAAAAATCAACTTAGAAAAAAAAACATTTACTACTACTTACACTCTAAGCATGATAATTTTTTATTTATTTTTTTTGCACATTTTATTTTAATGTTTTGCAATATGCATTTCATAACTTTTTTATTGTACTAAATTTTTTATGTGATGCCATACTACTTTGTTTTAGGTGTAAATCGATTCTTTCAAATGATTTGCATCCATGAAAAGCTAAACAATGCCTCAAGTAAGAAAATTCCAATAAGTGATGTTTGGAAACACTTGGGAGAAATGTATGACCTCATGGCTTTGGTAAGTTATTGTTTGCATCTTAAATATCAAAAATAAGAAAATAAAACTATATATTATCTCTGAATTTAGGAAAATTCCGTAAGGGAAGATTCAGTAATTGAAATAAAAGTCGATTGAAAATTGATTTTTAGTGCCGTTCATGAGTGAGGGCTAAGCACTCCTCCCTATGTTTTTAAATAACTGAAAATCGTGGGGTCCAGATAAAACTGCACTAGAACATTACCAGTGAAGAAGGGAAGAGGAGGCTAGACCTCTTTCCCCAACTTTTTTTTTTTTTTTTTTAAAGTACAGGGTGGTCCGAAAGTCTTTCACCCTCTACTTCTCTTCTAAACTGTAGAAGCTCGTGGTAGCCAACTGAAATAGAAAATTAATGTATATGGTGTGACAAGATTTTCGGACCACCCTGTATTATATTAATTATGGGGGTCTACATAAACCCACTACAACAATACCAGGGCCGTACTTTTCGGATTGGGTGGGGGCGCCAATATTTTAAAATCATCATTTAATTATGCTATTGCTTTCAACAAGCAAATAAAATCGATTTATCTAAGTTAAGTTCTTGTATCTTCTTTTTAAATTATTATTATTTTAATAAAAAAAAAGGAGTAAATAAATTAGGTTTTTGATAGTTATTTCTTTTTAAAACAGCAAAAACTAAGCCTTATTTTATTTATATTTCAAAATATAGGGGAGGGGGATTAACCCCCAAATCCCACTCAAGAAAAGCCATAAAATCAATTTTCAATCAACTTTTATTTCATAGTTACTGAATTTTCCTACCTTGTCAAAATTATCGAATCTTCCATTAACAAATTTTCTAGGCTTTTATCAGTAAAATAATGTCTTTAGTTTTCATTTTCACAAGTCATGCTTAATGAATCTTAATATTTTGGGTAGAGCTGAACCTTCAGTTTTTTTTTTTTTTTTTTTTTTTTTTACATGATGAACTTAGGATACACAATTACAATAGCTTTCAATAAAATATATATATATATATATATATATATATATATATATATATATATATATATATATATATATATAATTTAAAAATCGAAACAATTTTTATGTATTTTCTCTTAAAAAAAAAAAAAAAAAAAAAAAAAGTTTTGATTGCAACCCAAGAATATTAGTGATATATAGGTTAGTTTTCATCCAAATTTAATAGTTCTTATGTTCAGATTATTAGTGTATTTCTAATTTTAAATTAAAAAATGGATATGTCAAAGGTGCAGCCAAACTTTTAAAATAGCTTCAGAGAAAGGGGAAAAAAACTTTGATAAAACAAGAGATTCTATATTTTCAAGTAGCGATGTATGAAACCAGGCAAGAAACAGTAAATGCTTGATAGTTGAACAGTGATGAGTCTGTTCCAGTTCCTTTGGGGAGAAATTCATCCATATGTACATTCCTAGACAAAAATAAATAAATGAAGGGACCTTAATCTTTCTTTGTCAGAGCAAGCCACTCTTCAGTGGGGAACAGTATGTCTCACATAGAAACATCACAAGCACATTGTTACTTTATCACTATTGCCATGGCAAATGTTCAGACAAGTTAGATTCCTTAGTTCCACCAGTTTAGACTGACCATACCATGTAGATAGTCAATTCATCCTCATTCCCTTTGTATACCATTGGTTAGGAAAAAGTTCAACTCAGATTCTTTTTAACTGTTACTTTGGGGAACAAACTGCCAACAATGTCGAGTCCGGAACCAATCATTATATATCCTACACATTTTAATACTCTGCAATTGCTTACTCTTCTTACATCCATGCAACAACCTCATTTATTTACCTAGCTTGAGTGGCTCTTGGACCTTGCATTTGGTGAATTTTTTTTTTTTATTTATTTATTTTATTTTTTTTTTAAATCATTTCACCCCAAACAAGGCAATAACACACAAGAAGTTACTGTTAGAGAATATGAAAAAAATATAATATTAAGGAGAAGGGACAATAAAAGAACAAAAATTAAGGATTACCACACTAAGTTCTTTCTAGAATTTTTTTTTTTTTTTTGTGGGTGCAAAAACATGAGCACCTATTTTAAAACTTTCTTTTTATTGTGCATATAGATTTTAATTTTTGTACACTAATAAAAGAATGAATATTTTGATGTAATGCATTACATACATGTTTTGACATCAAAAACAAAAAAAATTGAAATGCAAAATAAAAAACAAATACATTAAAACAATACATAGATAATTCAACGTACTTTGACTTTTATTACTCTGTGGACTTCTGGGGATGCAATAAGAAGCAAAATTGCTAAGACTTTCATTTTGTCAAAAAGTGATGTTCCCTTGTGCTTATATATGAGAAGATACTAGCATTTGTTTGCCCTTTCTTTCACCTGATTCGTATTTATTTGTCACATTAACGAATGAAGTTATTTTGTTGTTTTTATAAATATACAAAATAATTCACCATCAGAAATGCTGTCAGGATATTAATGGTTGCCAGTAGCTTCCATAAAATTAGTCAGGCATGAATGATAGTAGCTGCTAGTGGTCATCATCGCTTTCCTCCACGTCACTAGCATGTTTATCATCTTCGACCACTTCACCATCAATATCCACTTGAGTAAAACCTTCAAAAACTCCTGAATAAAGGCTTTGTTGGATATCAATGTGAGCATTTTTGTTTACAAAAAGTCACAAAAAAATTAACTTGGGTTTAATTGATGTTACACCTCATGTAGAGTTTAGAAGAATTCAAATTGGTATTGGAAAATGGAAGTTTAACCTTGTTCCAAAGCAGTAGTAGGTGATTTCCAGCTTAAAATACCGGAAATAACAGTTGACAAGTGTTTGTTTATAGCAACCATCTCAAAGCAACAGAATGCACCTAGAGTAGCAAAGGGAGAAAATTCTATGGTGACTATTGTCGCCTGCAGTATGGTAAAGGTTAAGAAGACAAAAGATAATGATTGACATTGCATTTACATTTTTGAAGATTATTGTGGCCTGTTTAGAGGCCAGAAAGAAAAACATGGAAGACGAAGGTAGGTTGAACAAGTATATTGAAGATATATATACAAAGCAAGAGTGTTAGTAATAAGTAGATAGTGGAGTATGTCCAAACAGTAGGTTAGCACTACATCTACTTTCCCTCTCAACCGACTCTCACAGGTAGTATTTATGAGAGGAGGAAGAGTTCATTCAACTATAGGAAGGTTTACCACAACAAAGATCAAACTTGATCAAGAAGCTGGAAGAGAGTTTCACAAGTGAGAAGTGCAATAGGAGAAACTGTTAGCATAGAACTTACAGTTACATTTAGTCATTTCAACTGTAAAATGATGAGCCCTTGCTGCCAATCTAGTACTGCACTTGAATTCATAAAGTCTAGGTACCATAGAGGAAGATCATCAAAACAATTACCATGAATGTATTTATAGAAAAGCACAGGGAAGCTACATTATGGTGGTGGGAAAGAGATTGAAGCCAAGATTCCAGGTCAGGACCAATAAAATTGCAGATTTTTGGGATTTTATCAAGAATCTCTAAATATATAGCAGGAGCATCAAACCAGATGTGGCAGCAATATTCATAGTAAGGATGAATAGTAAACTTTTAAATACATAAAAATTCTGGTACGGTAAATTGTCTAGCTCGACTCAGTGAACCAACTTTCCTAGCTGCAGATTTAGAAATTGGTTGAATATGTCCTTTCCACTTCATGTCAGCAGAAAACATTAATCAGGGAAGATGTAATGAATCATTCTCCTGGAGGTTAGCATCAGCCATGTTGATGGACAGTAAAAAGGGTTCTCTAGGATGATAGAGCAGTTTTGTTTTGGAGGCATTAAAATTAACAAGCCACTACTTGTCCCATTTAACAACAGATTGTAGGTCTTTTTTTAGATCAGCTGCCAACTTGACCAGACTTGCTATTAAGACAGGAGTAAATAGTTGCCATCAGCATATATACCAAGTTAAGAACTGATGATGTCAGAAAGGTCATTTATGAAAATTAGGAACAATGTAGGTCCAAGGACAGAGCCCTGAGGAACACTTGCATTAATGCAAAAAGATCTAGAAAAGTGGCCATTCAAAACCACTTTTATTTTGCGATTTGATAAGACTGAATCAGTTGAAAGATTCATCCAGAAATACCATGACATTTCAACTTGTGAAGAAAACCAGTATGCCAAACCCTGTCAAATTCCTTCAATATATTCAAAACAACAGCCCGAGCATCACTATTATCTAAAGCTCTTTCAGCAATAATTGTTAACACATCAACATTTGACCTAGAGAAGCAAAAGCCACATTGCTTATCTAAAAGAAAATGCTGCAAGGTGAGATGCTTAATCAATTAGGGCATCTAGTACTTTGCCAAAAAGAGGTAGAAGGTAAATAAACTAATGCAAGGATCAGATTGTTTACCTGAGTTCTTAAAGGCTGGAACTACAGAAGAGGATTTCCAAGAAGCAGCAAGGTATTTATTTTAGACTTTAGAAGAAACAGGAGCCAATTCAGGAACACATTCCTTAATGACTCTTGCAAGGATACCATCAAGTCCACATGGTTTGTGAGGATCCAGATTAGAGATGATATGCATATAATTCCATCCATGGTTTCAGCTAAACCAGAGGAATCAAGAGTAGAATCTATAATACATTTACCCTCTGCCCCACACCAAACTAAAATGATCCATTCACATGGATATTTGTGAACTTGATAATCTCATATATTTTTCTTGTCCTGAAAGCACTATATGATCAGATCAACTAGTTGTGTGCACTGTAGCACAAATTCTGTGACATTGATAATGCATGGGAGTAGGGTGTTCTAGTTGCAAAGAGCTCCCCCTCCCCAACCCATCATTTTGCCTAGCTAGTTTGTATTAATATTTTCTTTTTCCTTTGAACTCTTTCTTTTTGTGTGTGTGTATGTGTTTTTTTCCCCCCAAGAGTTTTACTAATCCAGGAGTGTGTATTTTTGTAGTTAATAATTTTAGCATCTTTGATAGCTTAGTAATAGATGTTAAAAATAATGAGTTCATAAGATATGTTCCAACTTTTCACAGTTTAAAATAATGACTAAATAATAAACTAAAAAGTAAAAAAAAACAATAAACATGACTAATAATCTATGTAATAATATTTTACTTATTTGAACTTTCAGATTGTAACTGATTATTTTGTTTATCTGGATTTTCAGAATGAATCTGAGATTTTTCCCTTCCCCAATCGTCCCTGTGATTTTGAGCTCACCTCCAGTGAATACAGTGAGCTTTTTAGTGGTGAATTTCCTCGTTACAAACCAGAGTCTTCAGATTCAGCTGATGATGCCACAAGTGATTCAAACAAATCGGAGATACAGAGCGAAATCAAATCTGAGGGTAAAGGCAAGTTCTTTTATTAAAGAAGTTTATAACTCTCTAAGTTTTTTTTTTTTTTTTTTTTTTTTTTTTACAATTGTGATATTGATTGATTGTTTTTATGTGCAATTTGTGATACTTGTTTAAATTCTGGATATAATCTATAAACTTTTGATGATATTATCCCTGCTTATAAATACCTACAAATATTAGGTTGGTGCAAAAATAATTTCGTTTTCTCACATAGTAACATATGTTAGAAAACGAAATTATTTTTGCACCAACCTAATATTTAACTTCTAAAATGAACAGTAGTACATCATAGAATAGTTGATGTTAAGATCACCTTCAGCAACAAACATCCAGCTCTGGTCATGGTCTTGAGTGCCATGGCTTCTGATGGTGGGACAAAGATGTCTCCATTCCTCTTCAAAGTGGAAGAAAGGTGGACACTCCTGACTGACAGTTTTGTATTAATAAGCCTATTTATCTATAAATGAGTTTCAAATGTTGCAACAATTTTGTAAGTTTTGCTTCTCCACCCTGTATTAACACTCATTCCTGTGATTCACTTGAATATATATATATATATATATATATATATATATATATATATGTGTGTGTGTGTGTGTGTATATATATATATATATAGCAATGAAAATCTTGGTAATCCATATGGATAATTCCAAGGAGGATAAAATCCGAAGATCTCAATGTTAAGTCAGAGCAAATAATTTAATTTAAAGAAAAACAGACCACTTTAAGGTTCCATTGTTATAATTTATTTCACCAGAGATTTTCTTTTTCTCTGGATCATCAGACCTCACTTCCAAGGATGAAAAAATGAATTTAAACTTACACTTTTGAAGGCCAGTATTAAGCTTATGTAAGGTGATATAGAGTGGTGACAGACATGGTCGAAATTAGAGAGGGAAGGGAGAGAAAGGAATGCTTTTAAATTTATTTTTATTGCAATACTTAATATTGAAGGGGGGTAAGGATCAGACATTGACCTATTTAATAGGTCAACTCACCGGAAACAATATCAAGAGGAAAAAAAGATGAGAAAAAAAGAAAAAAGGGAAGAAGTAAAAATGTAAAAAATAAGAGATGGACCTAGGGTTTTGAAGGAAAGAGAGGGAGATAAAAAATTTGGAGAGGGAAATTAATGTATGTATGTGTGCATGTATCAACCAATCTAGAAAAACAGATTTATATATTTAAAAAAAAAAATTTTTAACGTTTGATAGTAAGTTAAGTGTTTAAAATTCTCCACAAATAAACTAGGAATTTAATATAAACTGAATATTATATCAATAAACAAAATATGAAAAATAAAAGGTTACTAATATTAATATTTTTAATATTGTGAATAACGGTTAAGGAGTAATATTTCTTAGCTGGAGTCTGTCATCAATTTAATTTGAAACTATTTCTAGATGAGTAATATTTCTTAAAGTTTCAAATCTAATTTGAACTATTTCAAGATGAAGTAGTATTTGAAGGAAATACTAAAAGAATTTACTGTCTTTACACACACATACATACATACATATATATATATATATATATATATATATATATATATATAGAGAGAGAGAGATAGAGATAGATGCACATGTACACACCCTTATATATATATATATACACCTGCACACACATGCATATGTGCTTGCAAGCTTCCTCACATCTAAATACATGCCAATAATTACCACCGTATATAAACATCTACATATACATATACCAACATATGTATATGTTTGTAATTATCATATGAATACCTATAAATACTAGCCTAAATGTAAGGATGTATATCAATGCACATATGCCCATATACAACTGTATATATATTATAACTGATAGTGTTTGTATAGAGAGACATCGGGTATTATTTCAAATATTGATAATTTAGACATTCAGAATTTCAGTGGACTGGGTTTGTTTTTTTAAATGTAGTGAGTTATATTGAAATGATTACTGTGTATGCATTTAAAGATCATCTCATTGTGTTGGTTGAGTAACTCTTCAGGATCATTATGCTTGATTACCAGGATCTTCTCTTTAATACAGGTCACATTTAAGAAAAATTAACAAAGTATAAACAGATAGAATAAAATACTGTTTTTATTGAAGAGAAAGCAGAAATTTTAAATCATTTGATGAAATAACTTTGTAAAATTTCAAAGTAAAACTATTTTTTTTCTTTTTTTAGGTTCTCAGAAAATTCAGTTGAAAGACATTTCAAGTTCCTTGTCTAATACAAGCTCTCCAAGTACTTCTTATCCATCCTCCCTTGTATCTGCCCTCACATGTACAAATACTTCTGAGAACTCTTCTAAACGTAAACGTACCAGACAAGTACAAACTCCAGGAAATGAAGGACCACAGGCGAAACGCAGAAGATGATTTCATGAACAGCATTAAAATGGTGTGCTAGAGAAAGTTTGTGTGAACAAATGAGAAATTCAGAGACAGTATTGCTAATGAAATATTCAGTGTTTTTTTTTTTTTTTTTTTTTTCCCCTGTAACTTGTGGATTCTGATTTACATTAAGTTATGTATTTTCCCCATATGAACATTGCTCTCTGTAAAAAGTCTACTCACTTTGCTTTAAATGTCAGAGGGGAAATATTTGCAACTCACCTGAGTGCATCTGGTTACTGTTTAAAGCATTTAACATCAGTAAACAGGTGGGGAAAATTACAAGTTCCAATGGATTTGTAAATAAAAAAATATTGCATATTTTACCAATTTAAAAAGTTCACGGTAATTTTCGTTTTTCTTTGATTTTTCATCTTTAATGGGAGAAGTATTTTATACTTGAAAAAAAAAAGAATTAAATTCTAAGAACATTCTTTTCTTAACAATTTTTAAAAGAAGAAAGTGTTTAATAAACACTCATTTAGAATATTTTTTCTCAAGTTGCAATGAAAGAATTTAACATGTTACATTTGATTACTGAAAAATACTATTTACAAAGCAGCATGCCTCTATCTAAATTTAAAAGCAAATAAATTACCTTGTCAGTTTGCAGCAAATTATATTTTGTGTGAGTATCTACTAACATGCCAAAAGTCATGTCATAGCAGAATTTAAAGGTAATGAGAGGTGACACCACAGTAACTTGATGCTATGGAAATGCACATACCTATATCATGTGTACTCTGACATCTGGTGAGTCTACTATTTACATTATTCGGACTATTGTCCTCATCTTTGTCCATGTTTATTATGTTTTGGCCGTTGTACGCTCTGGCCTTCTTCAGATGGTTGGAATGTCGAACTGAACCATTTATTTCACTCACTGGTATAGACTGTTCTAGTTCCACATGCCATGTCTAATGGATGTCAGTTATCTCCTTAATTCCCTCTTCAAGTTCTACACTGCCTTAACAAGGTATTGAACTTGCACTCTTTGAGTCCTGTCACTGGATCTAACTAACGCCTTTTTTCCACTGTGCCATGGACAGAACCCAAAGAGAGTGAGTTCAATACCTGGTTAAGGCTGTGGAGAGGGAAAGGAGATAACTGATAACTGACATCCATTAGACCACCTGAAGTAGGCCAGAACGTACAACAGCTGAAACGTAATAAATATGGTGACAAAGATGAGAACAATAGTCTGAATAATATAAATAGTGTATATAATACCGCATCTCAGAAATATAGACAGATATCTGGTGAGTCTGTATGAATATTGGCCCAGTTTCTCATGGCAAGGCTCTGTGAATCATTGCTGTTGAAAAAGATGGTAGTGGGTGTTATTTCTGTAATTATAGAAATATCTGGTATTCCACCATTTAGTGTTACGTGGACACCAGAAATACCTGATGGAAAGCATTACAGCCCACCTTGGAAGTGCAGTAGCAGACCACAGGTCCTTAATTATTGTAACCAGACATGTCTGTCTCGCATGGACTATTGTAACAGGTAAGTGATACTGGCTCAAATCAAATCCACATTCAATGAATGAGATACCAAATGCGCATCAAGAAGTTTAGCGTTCCATAGGATATAAAAGCAGAAAACCAGCCAGTATGTCTTTGCTATTCATTACCTTTACATTCTGCTATAACATGACTTTTGGAAACAGGGTTCCTGGAAACCTTGAAAAGTTCTGGGAAATTGACAGGGCTTGAAAGGTCCTGGAATTTTCTAAATTAGTCTGCTCACACAGCCTTTTTCTCAAATCATGAAAGTCAAGATGCCAAATCCCAGAAATCTGTTAAAATTGTTCTTAAAGAAAAATATTGTTTTAGTCATTAGTAATATTTGGCAATTATTGCAAACAGGTCTGTCTCCATGATTAAAACAAGTTCATGACCTCATAGTTACTTCTGTATTTTTTTGAGGTGACAAAAGAATATGAAGGTGTCTTCTAGCTGCTAACTTTACTCAACAAGAAAAGAGGACAAGCAAAGATAAAAGGCATCAGTTACAGTAATAAAATACATGTTAGTAGAAACTCAAAATCTTTGCAGTGTTAAAATTTGAAGAAATTTTATTCACAAGTCAGTTTCAAAAAGTAAAATATCCTTTTGATCTCTAGTCAGTAGTGAGTTAGTTCATGCTAAAAAAAATAAAGATATTTTGTGTCCATGTCGGTGTGTATCTGTGTAAACTCTGTTTGTCTAAATTGTTGCCAAAAGTAACAAGTTTGAAAATCAATTGACTTAAAGAAAATGTAGACAGAAAGGATGATAGAATAGAAAATGTTATTTTTAAAGTTTGCAGGCTAATAATGACCTGTATCTGAAGCTTTTGTTGTAAATATGAAAAAAATAATGAAATATATTAAAATTTATTTGGCTTTATTAAAATTTCAATCTGGCAACCCTGTCACTTTACTTTTGTATTTTTGCCATAGATGGCTAGAAAATGTACAAACATGTAAATGGCTCCTTGACATTTGACCAGATGTCATCAAATTTGTCAACTTAATTAAAAAAAAAAAATGTCCTTTTCTGCAGTGCTATCAAACATGAATGACGTGAAACTGCAGATTTTTGTGTCAGTTTCAAAAGACATTGAAACATTTCTTGTAAAATATCAGAGCAATAAATCATTGCTTCCTTTCCTTGCAGATAGGGCTATGCATAGTTTATCCAAAAAAAGGAAATGTGACAACAAAAGATCTCTTTGCATGTAAAATTGCAACAAAGACAGTATTCAGCACCATCATTGAAAAACTGGTAAGTCTCCCCTTAGATACCTGCTTGTAAGGTCACTTGCGTGGCTGAACCCCAGATCTATGGAAAAAAAATCTGCCACAGAAGACAGATTAAAAAGATGTCTTTCCCACATGATTGATAGAAAATAAGTTAGCAAGTCTGATTGTGATGACATCATCAGTCAGTACAAATAGTTCAAGGGAGTAGGCTGCTGGAAATATTGCTTTCAAGAATTTCAGCAAGCATAAAGACTATGTGGTCACTTTGTTCTACTCTTTGTCTAGCAACAAAGAATATCAAAAATTGTAAAGTTGTTTGGAGATTGCTGGTACTCTATTATGGACAGGCCTCAGTGGAGATAGGTTTCTCGGTCAATAAGGAAATTTCCACTGACAATATCAAACACTGTGTATACAACTGTGACACTAACTGCTACTGGAAAATATTTATAAGGCTTTTTGGATAGCAAGAATGATATATTAATAAGCTATCATGAGAAATACCGAAGATTTCATTTCTCGGAAGACTGAAATTTCTAAAAGAACCAACAAGAACATATAGTGATATTTTTGACAAATGATTAATGACCACTGCCATGGGTGCTGTCTGTGGAACCAGAGGTGGAGAGAATCGGATAAGATTTGAAATTACAATTCAGAGATAAAGTTTTCCTCAGAGAATGTCACTGACAAGAAAGGCCATGTGGTCTGTATCTGATTTCAGATGAAAAAAAATATAAACCTGATATGGGGAATTTTTCTATGGAGGCAATAGGTTTGAAATAACAATTCCTTGACTTAACTTTTATGACAAGGATTTCCTTGTAAGACAATAAGTTTGGTATAATAATTCTTTTAATTAACGAACTTGGAATTAGTTTTTGCTGGGTGGCTGAAGCTGCAGGCACAGATGAGACACTAAGGAAGGTGGAGGAGCTGTTTGCGCCCACTGAGGAGTAGCAGGTGCAGAGGAGTCACCAAGAAAAATGGAGAATCTGCTCATGCCCATGGAAAAGTATTAGTGGGAGATGCTAAGAAGAGAAGGAAGATGTTTTGGGGCAGATTAATACCTACAACTGTCACCCAAGAAAAGGGGGGAACTCCCCAAATTAAAAAGTAATTAATTCCTAGAATCCAGGCAATGGAGAAAGAGTTCTTTGTGATAGAGAAAATGCTAAATATCCAGCCATGTTGCACCCCCATGCCAGTTTTGGGTAAGTGTCAATAAATGCGAATGCCTCAAGACAAATAATTCCAGCCACGACACAAGACATCTCACATGACTGCCTACCAGTGATAACGTCTGACACCAGCCTTGTGCTAAACTTCAAGTCAGCAAAACAAACTTTGTTAACAAAGTGTTGCGTCTGACTTAAGAAGTGGTTTGGGTCAATAAATGCCTACATACAAACTCCTAGACTCAAACAACAATTAACCAACCATTGTACAAAGGACTTGATATAAAAAAATAAAATTTTTCTTTTTTTGTTTTCCTGTGCATCTTCGCCCTGTTTGGACCAGCCCAATACAAAGATACCTACGACAATTTGATCTTGGTCTCCTTATGATCAAATCAAATCATATCATGGAATAAGGCAGGTCTGGGATTGCTTCAATCACTTCATTGATCAGCTGCGGTATTGAATGTATTGGATGGCCAGGAAGCGGTTGAGGGCGACACAACCAATACCTTGTGGCTGAGAAGAAAAGAAAAAGCATGAAGAATCATCTGGACAAAAACGGAACTCCATGCTTATGGAAATTGAAGAACTGTAGACCAAAAAACAAGCTTGGAAGTTACATACAAGATTTGCTCAAGTCAGCTGACAGCCATGCGGAGAAAGCTGAGCAGACTCAGAACTTCACACTTATCACAAAGAACAAGTCCATTCACACTTACCATGCAAAGAACAAGTCCATAGAGATAACAAAACTGGAAAAGGAGCTGAATGCTTAACTAAATGAACTAAAAAAATGTTAACATCATTGCCAAGTGCAACAAAAGCCATGAATAGTAGGGGTAACTAAAATGGGTAGTATTTTTATGAAAATTTCTATTTGTAGTTCTGTTTATTAAAACCATTATACCTAACTTCACAGGAAATGTGCAGCAGTCAAGAATTTTTGTGACATTCACAAATCGTGAGTAGTCTAGACAACTGTAATATGTAGTAGTAAGAATTAAAGTGTGTAATTCAAGATTTTCAAGTGTAGTAGAATTCCAAAATGTAGAATGCTACACAAAATGTGTAAAATAGCCAGGTTTGCATTCAGTTGTGTTTTAGCCTTCACCACTTTGATTTCTGCACTGCTTTCAACTGGTCCATGTGACATGAATTATTGGAATCAACTTTGGACATCTCATCTGTCAAAGTATTAAAAGATAAATCACAAAGTTTGTGTTTTTGAAATTGATGACCATTCACTTTGTATGTGTGCACATGTCAGTTTCAGTCCTTGAAACTTTTTAACATAGTCCTGGAATTTTTTTGACCCTATTGGAGTGCTAGTATATACATGACGAAACATGCGACTCCAGTCGACCAGAACAAGAAAATTAAATTAATTATCTACTATAAAATTTTAAAACTGCTAACATTATCAACAATAACAATGCACCTGCAAGATCTAATATAAAGAGAACCAATATTTATGAATTTACATGCCCTTTAGGGGCATGTAAATTCATAAATATTGGTTCTGAAAACTGAATTCCTGATCAAACCACATTCATGAATAATTGGACATACATATAGAAAAAAATAATTGAGGGAGGTTAAAAAAAAAATTCAAGTGCAGCATTCGCTGGCAGACTAACTCTTCTTCTTCATTATTCACCTCAAGGAAATAGATTCCAGGGCTCTATTTCTTCACCACCACACTGGGCACTTTTTTCAGTTGACAAAGTCAGTTGCATCTCTTTCACCTTCTTTTTTCCTGTCAATCCACTTGTCAGACTAGTAAAGGTAATCCACCCAAAAAAGAACCAACCCCGTCATTCTTAGCATCTTGCTTTTTATGTCTCCTCAAGCAGGCCAGAATTTGCATATGTGCAAATCCAGTCTCATAGAAATGAGACAAGCACTCATAAATTGCGCTTCCAAGAACGGCCATATTTTCTTTTCAGCATTTTGCATGCAAGACACATCTGTTCTCATTTCGATCTCATTTCTTTCATCACAACACCTATTACTACTGCAATACAACTACATGTTTATCAAGTTAACTCACATTACACCTCTCTGACCATAGCTCAATTATGACTATTTAAACTCATGGAAACCTAACAAAATCCATCCACAGCATACATGTAGCAAATACAAATATAATAGCCTTATCCACATGTAAAAAAGACTAAAAATAATGGAAGCACTAATAATAAAAAGGAGAAAGCCAACACTCAATAACATCAACTATAAACACGGTCGCAATATGTTGACCATGTTTGGAAAATAAACATTTGCATAACTTTAGAAACATAAAAAATCTACACATTCAGTTAAAAAAACAAAAATATCCTTGGTAATGGCTAATCGAATAGCCGAAAGTGCTCAGATATACAGAACATTTGGAGAATTTTTACACACTTTATGTCCAGAAATGAAAACATTTATATGTAAACAAGAAAAATTAAAATGTTTAATTGCAATACCTTGTCAGTCGTCTTTAATAAAACGATATATATATATATATGCATACACACTATTTTATGTCTAGTGGCAGATAAAAAGAAAGAAAATATTTTGAGCTACAAAAATATAAAAGTGTAAAAAATAAATACAGTGATCAATGATCAAATAAGGCAGAAGAACCCAAGATTGTTTTAAAACAATACATACAACTAGGATCCTAGCATTTGAAGCCTATAGTGCTGAAAGGTGAAAGTATGCTTGCTTTATTTTAAAACAATCTCTTTATCTATATATCTATATATCTATATATATATATATATACTGGCTCCTGTTCTCTCTAATCTGTATAAGTACCTCACTACCTCCTGCGTGCTGGAAGTCATCATCAGTTGTTCCAGTTTTTAAGAACTGGCAAATCATCTGACCCTCCCAACTATTAGCCTTCTACCCCTTTTTGGGAAACTCCTAGAGGCCCTAATCAATGCTGAATTGATTCATTATCTATCATCACTTCAGTATCTGTCTATATTTCTGAGATGATGTATTATGTACACTATTTACAATAGTCCAAATAATGTAGATAGTGTACTCTCATTGCTTGTCTGAGAATGTGGCTTTCATTTCTCCAGGTCAACTGCTGATGTACTGACGATAATTGTGAAAAAAAGCCTATGATGCTCTAGATAAAACCAGGGTGCTGTAGCACTGGACATCTCAAAAGGATTGATTGGGTCTGGCATTCAGGTCTTCTTCACAAGCTGAAAAGTTGTCTCCGGACTTTTTTGAACTGATCTATTCTTTCATATCAAAATGTGAAATGAAGGTCATCTTGAACAGCCACTCATCTAGATCCCTTTGTACTAACGTGGGTGTCCCCCAGGGCCCCATCCTTGGTTCTACTAATGGTCTCCCAGATGACATCATCTCTCAACTTGGCATCTACACTGATGACATAGATATTTACTCCTACCTTGATGGTAAGGCTGATCAGCCTGACAAGGTCAAAATGTCAGCTGATGTCTCAAACCGCCTCAAGTTCATTGTTAACTGGGACAAAGGATGGCTTGTTAATTTTAACACCTCCAAAACTAAACTTCTCTCCATTAATCATATGAGAGACCCCTCTCTGCTTTCCGTCAGCATGGCTGATGCTAACCTTAACTCATTGTGCTTTCTCAGACTCACATTCTCTGCTGTCATGAAATGGAAAGACTATATTGAATCCATTGCTAGGTCAACTGCTAAGAAAGTCATTTCACTATGTCGGGTAAGACAATTTTTCTCTTCAGAATCTACCTAACTTATCTATAAAGTCTTCCATGCTTAGAATATTGGTGCAATATATGGTCCAGTGCTCCTGTCATTTACTTTGAGTTCCTTGATAAGATCTAAAGAATCAGCAATATTATTGGTCCTGATCTAGTGGCTTGTTTTCTGTCTCTTTCTCACCACCATAAGGTTGCCTCTCTATGTCTTTTCTATAAATACTTTTGTGGTGTGCGAGAAAATGGGAAAAAACAACAACAACTTCTTGCGACACAAAAACAAACGCCTACTTGCAAACCGGAAACAAACGCCTTCTTGCGAACCTGAAACGAATGCCTTCTCTTACGAACGAACACTTTACGACAGCAAATAAGCAAAATGACACCCAAGACTGCTGCTGACAGACGACCGACCACAACGGCTTGTCGCCCAAGAAAAGATGCCAAATGACTCGCGCATCGTCGTCTTGTAGGCCTCGGTCGAGTTTATTATGGTACCCCAAGGTGTGCCCAGCAACAACACACACACGCAGTTTGAGGACGCTTCCGCACATACTCGTTATAATCCTCCCTGATCTCGAGATCACACAAATGGCAATGTAGGGCAGGCCGTTTCTGCCTGGTGCTCCGTCTCAGTGGTATGGTTTCAAGTGCTTCCTCAGTGGTGCTCTCTTCAGACGTCTCACTGAGCTCATCCTGCATAGGTTCATCAGGCGCACTACTCTCAGAGGTGTGCTCTTCCTGTGATTTTATATATACCTTCGGGGCTTCATCATCATCATCAGAAGAAGAACTAATGTGGTTGCTGATGGAATAATCCTTGCCGCATGCTGGACGCACATCTTTTATGTGGCGCAGTATTCCATCAACAGAGACAGTGTGGATTATTAATTTGTGTCACCGTACCCTTGTTGAACTGTGTCGTATACCTTCCGTGCGGATTTTTCACCCAGACAGTCTCTCCTACTGAATAAGGATTGGTAACTATGTCGTCACGTACCAAAGCTGCATCGATACCCTTAATGCAGACCCTGTAGGTGTAGGTTGCATTTGCCAGTGCAGTTGAAGCTGTTTTATTGTCCTTTGGGGTAACGTTGTGCCAATATACAGCTTCCAAAACTGAACACTGTGTTCTCATTGCAATGAGCTTTATTGTACGATGGCATCTCTCAACTATCCCATTCCCCGATGGTACGTGGGCACAGTGAAATCGTATTTGTACATTCCACATCTTTGCAAAAGTGGCAAACCTCTCTCCACAAAACGCTGCGCCATTATCCATAAGCAGCTCAATTGGCGGCCCTCTTTCACAAAACACTACTTCCAACTCCTTGATGATGCTAGCAGAGTCTTGGTGGTGCAAGGGCTTCCAAATGACAAAACGACTGGGGCCGCAGTCTATCAGCGTCATGCATAGTTGATGTTCGAAATGGGTTACATCCATCGCAACCCTGTGCCAATTTTCCGTGACATCAAGCCTGCCCGGTTTCCAACGCACTGGGGTTGGGTTGATTGACTGGAATTCCTTGCATCCCCTAACCACCGCTCGCACCTCAGCTTTTGTTACTCTTGGGTCGAACAACTTCATAAAATAGAGTGTTCTCTTCACACCAAGATGTCCGCTGAATTGATGAATGGCTCGTACTTGAGCAACATCTTGCTCTTCACCTACAGTGTGTATAGGTTCTCTGGGTTCCATTATTTTGCGCATTTCATTTAACCATTGCTGTGGTACTCTAGTAAGTTGGCTGTCTCGATTGTTGCACGACTTGACAAGCTCTACATGAATGTCCAGCTCGTATTCTAAGGCCAACTCTTGGAGTGTGGCTAGCCAACGTCTGGTTAGCATCTTGGAGGCTGCCTTGGTGCGCACTCTCATCCGTCCGGACAGAGTGTCAGCTACCCAGCGATGCACACATGCTAAGTCTGTCTGTAAATGAATGATTTTAGCCTTCCATTGTAATGCAAGGTTGACACCTCGCAACACAGCATCGAGCTCAGCCAAGTTGATGTGCTTGTCTTTGTGCACTGGTCATAGCCAGCTTGCGTCTTAATCTCCACTGGAATGGCCAAAGGGACTTGTTGATGTGTACCTGCAGATAGGCCTGGCGTAGGTCCAGCACTACAGCATTTGGTCCTTGCTGACGCCATTCCCGTAATTTTTGAGAACAAACATCTGCATTGGCTGTGTATATGTCAACGTAGTCATTGAGTTCCTGATAGTCCATAACGGGGCGAACCTTCTGTTTGTTTTCCTGCAGAATGGCCATGAGGGGGATTAAACCCTTTGGGGGTCTGAGCTCCTCCTCTGAGTAAGAAAGCAGCCAGCCTTTATCTATCCAAATCTGGAGTTCCCAATCATGCTCCTCCCGAATTTGTGCGGGAGCAGGATATTCTGCCAGTCTATTTCTTAACGTACCCCGAGGCTGGTCGCCAGCCCATTTCCAAGATGCGGTCCACCTCCGAGTGGTCTCATCAAATTCTACTTTAAAGTCAGGCTTGGTAATAGTGATGGCAGCAACAACTAGTTCGACACACTGCGGAAACTTCACCTCACCGGTGCCAGTTACAGATATTCCTCCCAACTGTTTGATGGCGTCTAGTCCGAGCAGCAAGCCAAATCCAAGCAGGTCTCCATCCACGACTAGGGCTTCCATAGCGATGGACAGCTTTGCACTAATGCTAACTTGTACCACTCCAATTCCACAGCAGTCAAGTGCGCCTCCATCTACTGTAAGCACGCGTGTTGATTTTCTTGTCCATGCTCAACAGCATGACTTGCGGGCTAGTGACTGTGTGCATCCTGTATCCACCAGAGCTGTACGGGGTATTACATTGATATGAACTGTCACTACAGGCAATGCTCCATTTACAAGGGTTTTGGGGAGGAGATTGGTGCTGAATTCTCGCCCCCTTGCATGTTTCCCAAACAACACCGAGCAATGTGCCCTTGCTGATGACATCGATAGCAAGTGATGGTCCGTCGGTGCTTGGTACCAGCACCTTTGGATGGTTCACAACCCAGGAGACAATTGCTCGCTCTATGATTGGGTCCATCATATTTATAGCACCTCGTATGCACATCTGTTTCCTTCAACTGTGCAGCCACTGTGGCCTGCTCCGTCGAACCAGTGCACTTCAAAATAGCGTGAGCTCATGCCAGCACATGTGACAAATCCAGGTCTTCCATCCGGGATGACACTCTTAAAAGCTCCTCTGCATGCTCAGGCAATCCAGCAACGAATGCACACTGCAAACACTTTTCTGATACGTCATCAAACAGAACCACGAGTCTGCGCAGTTCTGCCAAAAAGACGTCGACCGTCTCCCCTGACTGAAGGCAACGTGCTGTAAACTGCTTCCACGCGGAGAAGGGATCTAAAGCGAAAGCCGTGTATAATGCTTTCTTAATGCAATTGAAGTCTGGTACACAGCATATGCCCCACCTGCCAAACGCATCGGGATAACACACTCAATTCGTGTCACACTGCTCAACTGACATATTAGTTACGCCTTCTCCAGCCATTCCACTACCAACTGTCAAACAGTGGTATCAGCTTCAGGTCGAAGGCCATAATGCCAAAACAGCTTGTGCAAGAAAACGGGTGGGGGGGAACCCAACTTCTTGCAACACAAAAATGAACGCCTACTTGTGAACTTGAAACGAATGCCTTCTCTTCCAAACGAACACTTTATGACAGCAAACTAGCAAAACAGCACCCAAGACTGCTGCCAGCGGATGACCGACCGCAACGGCTTGTCGGCCAAGAAAAGACGCCAAACGACTCGCGCGTCGTCTTCTTGTAGTCCTCGGTTAAGTCCATTATGGTACTCCAAGGTGTGCCCGGCGACAACACACACACATGCAGTTCGAGGACACTTCCGCGCATGCCCATTACATGTGGTAATTGTTTGGATGATCTCTTCACTATGGTACCTAGAGTTTTTGAGTTTAAGTGGAGCATTAGACTGGCATTGCGATCTCATCAATTTACAGTTGAGTTGGCTAGATGTAGCCATAAATTCTATGCTGACATTTTTTTCTTACACTTCTCGCTTGTGAAACTCCCTTCCAGCTCCATGCTTTCCAGCCAACTTTAGTAAGCAAAAATTTAAATGCAATGCTAATCACTATGTACAGTCTTTCTGGATGCTCTTTTCTCTTTCTACTCATTACTAATATTACTGTTCCTGATTCCTCCACACCCTGTAACTCCTTGTGTTTTAGTGAATTTGCTGCCTTGCTTGGGGTGACACTGATTATATATATACACCATATTTTCTTTTGCATAATTTTTTAACAAAAATTAAAGGTAAAAAAAAATTTTGAACAAAAACTAAAAAAAGATGGTTTGTATTATACACAAGTACACATTTTCAGAAATTTTTACTCAGCTTCAAAAACCTTATTTGAAACAACAATATTGCAAATACAATCAGCACAATAGATAATAAAACAGGCAGGTGTTGATAACAATTGTTTACAACAATTATTTAATATATTAGCAATATTTGTTTCCTTTTTCATTATTAATGAAAGACAATATTTTTTTATTTTCATAGGTTATTAATATGTAGTAATATAATGAAGTCACAGCAAACAAAAAAGAATGATACATTAATTAACACCTTAAAATTTATTACCAGTTATGTCTAGTTAGTGCATTTCTCTGAAAATTTGAAAATGTTTTGAAACGGAAATTAGAAGAAACACACACACAATGACTAAACAGCTGGTTCAGTTCTAATTAATATGGTGAAAAATTAAATATTTTAGTGAAATATCTGTATAACATTGAGATTTTAATGGATAATATGGTACATCTTTTCAAAAATATTGTTACATAGGGATGGCTGTACTATGGAGTCATATTATACTCAAAGATATGATTTATTTCATGTTTTGAGCTGCAGAAACACTGGGTCATACTATGCATAAGGCCATTAGTGAAGAGATACAAAGGAGTTTTGGCAAACCTGCCAAAGAGAAGTGAGATAATGCAAGATATAGCATTAGCTGTAAGAACAGACTATCTGATTATTTATTGATCTAAATTTTGTAAAATGGGAGAACAAGTAAACAGATATTGTTGTCCTGTCATCATCACATCTGTGAAAGATCAATTCAAAATTCTGACTCCTGTATAGGGTTAACAATCATTAAAATTGGTGGTAAGCATTTCAAACTAGTATCTTCCTATGTAATCAGCAACTAAAATTAACTATGTTTTACTAAAATCTTATTAAGGTGTTTCAGTTTTATTTGTCATTATTCCAGGACTTTAATTAATCTCAGGAATATGTCAACTTCATTGTGACATATAGCTGGCCTGGGTTTGTAATGTTTCTGTTCTGAAACTCACTCTAATTGTTCTGATAAGAAAAAGAACTCCTGAATTTGTTGGTGAGGGCTCAACATGGAGCCTACATTAAGTGCCTTGAGGAAGTAGTGCTGCCCTGAGGCAAGAGGGTGGCTACTGGAAGACACTGTCTGGCAACAGGACTCTGTACCATGCTACACAAGCGGAAGAACCCAGTCATGGCTGTCAGACAATTTCTGTGATGACATCACCCCTTACATCTGACCACAACTCCCCAGACTGCCAACTCCTTGATTATTATGTGCAGGGTACAGTTGAGCAAGAGACCAATAAAACCCTTTGTAACACCAAAGATGGACTGAAGGCAAGGATTATGGCGGCATTCACCAACTTAAACAAGTAGACCATCCAGAAGAGTTGCAGGTGATTCTGAAGTTATCAGGAGACTGTGATTAAAGCCAATGGCAATTTTATTAAATAAATTTACTCTTTAGTATTTCAAGATATTTTTGTGTAATTTTGGTAAATATATCTTAAAATGAGATGTCAGTGTTATTTTCATTTTTGTGTAATTTAAACAATTTATCAATTGCACCTGTATATATGGGGAAAAATATTCTCCATACAAAAATTGGGTACAATGCAAAGATTCTCATGTGAGTGTATTTTATTTTAATACTGAACTTTGTAAGTTACAGAAAGTTTTAAAAAATTTGACTCATATCAAATCTTTTGCTTGTCAATGTTTTTTTAATCATTTTACTCCAAGCAAGGCAACAAAGCCACTAAGATGCAGAGTGTTACTCAGTATGAAAGAATATAAGAAAAATATTATTAAGGAGCAAGAACAGCAAAAGAACATGAATTCAGGAGATAGAAGATAGCAACTGATACTACATTTAAATTTTTGAAGAGCAAACTTGACTGAAAAGCAAGAAGCTGGAAGAGAGTTCCACAAATGAGAAAAAATGTATTAAGCAACCAATGTTGGTATCTGTTGTGGAGTAAAGAGTACACCACCAGTGACTCTATGAACTCGTCAAATACTATAAAGAGTTCCATAGGTAGTAATCATATTTGAGTCAGGCAGTTCTCTGCAAGGCTCATGACAGACTTGTCAAATTGTCTGCCTTCGGGTAGAGAGAAACCTAGATGAAGCTATGCCTATGGGTAGAGTCTTGTCTAATGAAGAAAAAAAAATGAACCCAGTGTATGCAGGGTCTAAGGAGAATTTTTGTTCGAGCATACAAGCTCAGAATTGGCCCACATAAAAACCAACCTTGTGTCTTGTGGGGAGGATTGGGTAAATACCAGTCATATTGGAGTCAGTCTTCATACTAACTATACAGGTGTTATGGCAATTGCCCAAGTGTTACATATAGAGAATACTTAACGAATCACATTATACCAAGTCTGAGTGTGTTATAGCAATAACCTTTCCATAAGGAAGTTATAATAGTTGATAATGAGGTACATAGGATGAAATTCACAACATTATAACTGAAGTTATAATAGTTGGCAATGTGAAACTCAAACACAAGTGTGGTATAAAAATTGCAACATTATAACTGGAGTTATAATAGTTGGCATAGGAACTTGAACTCAAGTGTGGTACAACAAACACCAGATTATTTATAACTGTAGTTTTAATATTGAGCGACCAGATTTTTGAAACTCATGTGCAACAAGAGTTACAAGAATTTCAGCCATGTTGATTTAAAAAAAAATTTCTTTCAAATATAGAGAAAATTTTGGCTTCAATTGTTGAAATGCAACAACAACAAATTACCCAACAGTTGCTACAATTGCAAAAACAACAACAAGAGTAGTTTTGAAGAAATATGATTCAACGTCTCTTATGCCAGACGTGGGGCAAAACACGGTATCAGAATTTGTATACAATCCTGATGACAGAATGACTTTTGCTGTATATTTTCACAGACATGAAGAAATATTTAGTCAGGAATGGAGTGGCTGGGAAGAAGATAAAAAAGCTCCAATAGAGTGTGAAAAATACTGCAATTATATTTTACCAAGAAAACCAGGTGAAATAGGGTTTGAAGTCACACTACACATTCTGATGAAAATTTTTAGTGAAAAGTGCTCTCTGTTCCATGCATGTTGGAGAATTTAACCAAGAAAGAGGAGGGAGATTTTGTCACATATGCAGGTAACAGGTCAACAGAGAATGTGAATAATTTAAACTAAAGGAAATGATTCTAGATCTGTTGAAGGAATTAATTTTTGTGCAATATCTAACAATGGAAAAAGATGCTGAAATAAGAATGAAAATGTTAGCAAAGATTGAACATAATAATAATGTAACACTAGAGGAAATAGTGGATGATTACCAAACAATGCTAAGTCTGAAGCATGATGCTGAAAAACTTCAGAATAAAGAATGTGCATTGGTAAAAGCTAAGGAAAAAACACAAAAAGAATATAAAACCTTGTTTCAGATGTGGAAAAGTACATCTTAGGAAAGACTGTCCATGGAAAATGCAGAGTGCTATAACTGTGGTGAAAAAGGACATATCAAATCACACTGCAGTATTTTTTTTTTCTTTTCTAAACCAAGAAAAAATTTTTGCAGGAAGAAATTAATACACAATATTGTAATAGAAAAAATAGACACATGAAACAAAAGAAAATTTTTTTAATGTGCAAATTAATAATGTGGCAGTAAAAATGCTACAAGATACTGGTAATGACATTACAATAGTAAATAAAACCACATGAAAAGAAATTGGAAAACCTTTATTAAAAAGGATTTACAAAGTCACAACTTCAGTTTCTGGTGAGAAATTATTTGGGTGGGGAGAGAATTAACATGTGATGTTTATTTTCATAATAATCAGGTAAAAACAAAAGCTTATGTTCTAAGAAATGTGATGAATCTATTCGTTACAGACTGGATGGAACTATTCGAACTGTGGGATTTGCCAATAAATGCATATTGTAAAAATTTAAGTGGACAAATTTAAAAAATCTCTGCAAAATACTGAAGGAAAAATGAAAGAATGTTTTCCTGATATTCTGTCGAATGAACTGGATCGGTGTTCAAAATTCAAGGTGAATTTTCAAGTAAAAAAGGTTTGATGCCAGTATTTAAATCAAAATGGAGCATACTATTTGCAGCATTAGAACAAGTAAATGAAGTATTGAACAGACTATAAAGAATTGGTGTATTACAGAAAGCAAACAATTCAAAATGGGCTGCACCAATGTTGTACATAAAGAAAAAACTGACAAAATTTGTGTTTGCGTGGATTTCTTGACTGGATTAAATAATTGTCTCGAAATACACAATTATCCATTACCAAGTCCAGAAGAAATTTTTTCGAAGTTGAATGGTGGAAAAATATTTTCAAAGCTGGATCTCTCTGAAGCATATTTATATATTCAGATTGAAAATCAATGTTTTGAATTAACAACCATAAATATGCACAGAGGTTTATATAAGTTTAATCGAGTTCCTTTTGATATACAGGTGGCGCCAGCTATTTCTCAAAAAGCCATGGATACCATGCTGGCAGATTGCAATTTCGCAGTGGCATATCTTGTACGATATTTTGATCAAATGTGTGCCAAAAGAAGAATATGTTGGGCATGTTAAAACAATTATGAAAAAACTAACAGAATACAGATTCCAGTTTAGTGAAGGAAAATGCGAATTATTTTTTCTTTTGCCAAAAATAAAATACTTAAGTCAAATTATTGATAAAAATAGTAGGAAACTAGATTTATCAAGAGCAAATGCAATTAGAAATATGCCTACACCAACAAATGTAACTATGTTACAAGCTTTTTTAAGATTGGCTAATTATTATTGAATTTATATACATAAAATATACAATTTAACAGTTCCACTTAACAATCTACTGAAAAAGTGAGTAAAATGGAATTGGGATCATAAATGTCAAAAAGCATTTGATGAGATAAAAAAAAAAGTCTTACATTTGATTCATTGTTAGTGTACTACAATCCAAAAGCAAAAATTATAGTTGCATCAAATCTAGTGATTACAGCATTGGAACAGTGGTTTTACACAAATGTGATGGTCATAAAATGAAAGCTTTCGCTCATACTTCATGCTTGCTTCTACCAGCAGAGACAAATTACAGCCAGATAGAGAAAGAAGCACTAGCAATCATATTTGCTATGAAA
The DNA here is from genome assembly GCA_963932145.1 of Acanthosepion lycidas. Classification (NCBI taxonomy): domain Eukaryota; kingdom Metazoa; phylum Mollusca; class Cephalopoda; order Sepiida; family Sepiidae; genus Acanthosepion; species Acanthosepion lycidas. The sequence continues at coordinate 19,195,824 of OZ010580.1, read as the reverse complement.
AAATTCTATAAATTGCAAATCAACCATAAACTGTTATTAGCGATATATGGTTCAAAGATAGGTATACCTACCCATACAGCTAACAGATTACAGCAATGGTAAACCATCCTGTTAAACTATAATTTTACGATGGAGTATCAACCATCTAAAAAAAATTAGGACATGTGAATGGATTATCAAAGTTAATACCTAAAATTGCAGAACCATAGGAGGACACAGACATAGCTGCACTAAAAAGCAAGATGGAAATTAAAAGCATTCTGTGCAATGTAGTATGAAAATTATCAATTACACTGGATGAATTTAAAGAAAAAGCTGGAAAGACGTCTTTATTGCTAAAATAAAGAAGCAATTAAAAGAAACTAAAAAAGAACAGACTCAAGAATGGAAGATGTACTCAATATGTGATGGTGTAGTAAAGTATAGACAAAGAGTTGTAATACCGAGGATGTTACAGAAACATATATTAAAGGATTTTCATTCTGGACATCCTGGCATTTCAAGAATGAAATCTATCATTGGAAGTTTTGTATAGTGGGCTGGAATGGACTAAGATATCAAAAAAATAGTAGAAGCATGTAGAGGTTGTGCTATAGTAGTAAAACTACTTCTAACAAAAATAGAACCTTGGCCAAAGACAGACACTCAGTGGTCAAGATTGCATATAGATTTCGCAGGTTCTATAGATGGAGCATATTATCTCGTGGTAGTTGATAGTTTTACAAAATGGACAGAAATTTACAAGTGCAAAAATCCTACAGCCTCAGTGACAGTGAATTTCTTGTATGAAGTGTTTTGGAAATATGGCATACCAGATACCATAGTATTGGATAATGAAACACAATTCACTAGGAAAGAATTTCAAGACTTTTGCAAGTTGTTCTCTATAGAACGTATTACAACTCCACCATATCACCAAAGGTCTAACGGACAAGTGGAATGGTTTTTGGGAATGTTCAAAAAAGTCTTGAAAAAAAGCAAGTCTGGACAGATTAAATGAGGAGGCACTTCAACATTTTTTGAGAGTGTACTGGTTAACATCTAACCTTAATATACCATCAGACATGTTGCCATCAGAATTAATGTTTGTCGGAAGGGTAAAATCGGTGTTTGACAAGTTATTGCCAAGTCAAAAATCATGAATGTTAAATAAAAGTGACACCAATACTTTCAAGGTCAGCAATAAAGTTTTCTTTAGAGCATACAAGGATGGAAAGGAAACATGGGAAGACAGCATAATAGCAGCAAGAATCAGAAAATTGGTCTACATGGTTAAAGGCAAAAATTCCAACATAAAAGGCACCAAAATCAGCCAAAGAAAAGATTAATTGATGAATGACCTGAAGAACTGGTTAAAATGCTGTACTACATTTTTGATGTGCCAGTACCAAAACAAATTGTGGTACACAACAAGGACAAGTTCAAGGAAAAGAAAATGCACAGAAGAACTAGAAGTGGATCTGAGATGGAAATGCTACAAAGTAAAATATGTTTGTTAACTCCCCAGAAAGAGGAGGGAGGACATACTAATAAAAAAAAAAAATAAAAAAAAAATATATTTTTTTTAATAAAGTAGTAATTTCAAAAGGGAGGATGTTGTGGAGTAAAGAGTACACTCCTGGTGACTGTATTAACTTGTTCAATACTATAGAGAGTTGAATGGTATGAGGTTACTAGTAATCATATTGGAGTCAGGCCGTTCGCTGCTAGGCTCGAGACTGACTTGTCAAACTCAGCCTGCAGAGAATAATCCAGATGCAGCTATGTCAATAGGCAGAGTCTCATCTGGGGAGGTAGACAAATCCAACACAGTGTATGTGGGGTCCATGGGGAACTTTTGCCTATGGGCCCCACATAAAAATCAGCCTTGTGCCACATCCTGCCTTGTGGGGAGGTTGGTAAATACCACTCATATTGGAGTCAGGCAGTTTGCAGCCAGGCTTACAACAGACTTGTCAAACTGTCTTCCTACAGGCAATCTGGGGAGATAGATAAACCCAACCATGTGTGTTGCCCCACGTAAAAACCAATCTGGTGTTACATCTGTCTTTGAGGGGAGGATTGAGTAAATGCCAGTTGTATTGGAATCAATCTTTATACTAAGTATACAGGCATTATGGCAATAGTCTAGTCATTACATATAGAGAATGCTTAACAAATCATGTTAAACCAAGTACGAGTGTCTGTTATAACAATAACCTTACAATAGGGAGTTATAATAGTATCATTTTCAGGATATATTTATATGAGCAATATAACATGTGAGTTTTAGTTTATATCTATCCTTATTAAATGTGTTGATAACTTGTTTTTTTTTTATGAGAGGTCAAGTTTTGTTATATAAACTTGATGTAATGTAAATTTTTATGAATAAATCTGACCAATATAGGCTATATAAACATGTATTTAATGAACACAATGATTTTGCATGTTAATATTGGCTCTTTGATATTCTATCACCTTCATCAGCCTTTAGTGCATTGATTTTACTAACTTTTGTATTGTTTAATATTACTTGCAACAGTTTTAAAAGCCTTCTTATTGCTTTCCAGAGATCCTCTTTGTTTAGTTTTCATATATATTTCTTTTAATGTTGAGCAATAACTTTTCTATTGGATTAATATCTAGAGAAATTCGGAGGCAGGGGTAATCCCACTAATTTGGTATCTTTGAAACTTTTTTTGGTCATAGTCAGCTTTGCAGGATGTGAAAGTACATTGTGTTGCTTGAATATACTCTTCAGCTTAAAGCATCTTGGTTGTATGGTGTACCACTCAAAAAACATTGTCCAAGAGCTTAAAATAATTCTTTACATTTATCTTTTTACCATCAATTTTGAAAGGACCTATAATTTTACTGCTTACAATACTAGCCCAAAAGATAACTCCACCTTCCTTTATGCTTTCATCTAAGTTGTATTAGTTGGCAATTTTCAGGGATGGTACGTGCTATCCCCAGTATTCCTGACCAGGTGGTGGTGGTGGTTGGCTCCAGGCTCTGCTTTGCGACCCTTGCTATCTTATCAACATTTGCTTTTTCTACCTACATTTATATATGTTACAAATTAAACTAAGCATAACTATTAAAAGATGAAAAATTTTCATGGATTTTGATGTTATTATGTGTTTTTTTTGTCCAAATTCATGAATTTATTTTGCTCATTCTAAGTCAGGAAAAATTGCTATATAAAATTCACTATTTTTTATCTATAATGTTGAATATGTTAAAATTATTCAACTTTTTAACAAGAAAAATCTCAAGTTGATGTTAAAAATTGCCACAAAACAATGTTGATTTATTTAAGATGCAATGATACATTATCTTTAATTTGTATTTAGATATATTGTATTTCTTTTCAATTTTTCTAGTTGAATTGTTCACCTACATTGGATATGTTCCATTATTGTACATGATTAGGTTACAAAATATGTGTATTTTATATGAATACTACCTTATGAAATAGAGTGAGGGGCTCTGTATCATAGATTTAGTGGGAGGAGATGAGACCCTTGCACCAGTTCTGGCTATTTCCATAAAGAACCCAACTTCTTGCCCACCCATTAGGTCCATCAAATGTAGCTCTACATTTATCATGAAAATTACTGTTGAGAAATCAGTTTTCATGTACTTTGTTGTTCAACTTATACAATTACCGTGGTCATATCTACTTGAAAGGTGCTAAGTTGATTGTTTTCATGACTTTAACCAATGTTCTGCATCTTTTTTCTCTGTTTACATTCCCAACACCAGATTAATATATTTTCTTGCAAGCCAGTCCACTTTTCTTGCTTATTACCTTCCTAATTTTTTTCTCTCTTTTTGTGACATGCTTCAAGCTACATTTTCTCAATCTTTTCTTGCAAATGTTTTTCTTTTTTGATTGTTCTCTAATCTCTGTTCAACATTTTCTAACATTGTTCTAACATCACTCCGTATCTTGTTTTTCTGACAAGATTATACCTTTCTTATAATCCCATTGTAAGCTTTATAGATCTAAAATTAAAAGATTTTGAGTTTTTCACTCTGCTAGTCAATCTTCCCAACTCACCATGCTTAAGGTTTTGATCTGAGGAAGTCTTAGACAACCTGGTTTAAACATACTCAGGAGTAAGTTATAAGAAAAATAAAGAAGTGGCTTTCAGAACAGACAGCTGACCCCTGTTTGGAGTTTATTTGATGAGGATTACATTTATCAGTATAAATCTTCACAATTCTGTAGTTCCTCGTCTGACTAATTGCAGCTGGTTTGTGCATTAGTATGTGTTAGTATTGTAAAATTAGCAATAATACCCTGGACTGGTGACTAGTAGTCGGTTTAGCAATTCAATCAGGGAAGTTTGATCTCTCATGTGCAGAAAAAATTGATCTCCAACTCTTTAATGTGATCATTAATTTACAAACCAAAATATTTTACACTGAAGTAAATTTCTTCAGTTGATCAATTCTTCTCAGGTAGTATCTTGTAAGGGATGAAGTTGGTGGTGATGTTGAATTGCAGTATCTTGTAACTATTACCCCCATCATTCCAACTGCTCAAGGGACAGAATCATCCTGCTTATATGAAGGTATCTCAGCATGGCTGGGCTGGGCTGGGGTCAGTGAGATTAATTTGGTTTTCTTTAGGTTAACATTATTTTTCTGAATTTCTTGGTCTGGGATAACATCCAGTCTGTTTTCTTTCTTGTCAACATTTTAGCTTGTGAAACTAACTTACATCTCCAATCTCATTTGCTGTAGATTTTTTAGTTCAAATTTGTGAATCATTTGTAGTGTTGCAGTACATGTCTATTTAAGTGTTCATATCATGTTGGATAAACACCAACTTGTGGTATCTGCTTGCTCTAACAAAAGCAGTGGTAACCAAAATTTTCACATGTAAATGATGAGTTGTCATCATTTATAGAGGTGAAAGGAAATGGAATGAGTAGAAGAAAAGAATTTCGACACAGATATTTTCTTGTATTTTTATATCATTAATAAAGAATTAGAAAAAATGAGAAAATATATTTGTGTGGACACAGCAGAAAAGAAAGAAAAAACATTAAACTTAGCTGTAAGTAATTGTGTGTGTTTCTTGTGTATAAAAATTCAGTTGTTAGTATCCCATGGGAAAGAAGTCCTATGGGAGGTTAGGAGGTTATCAGTTATTGATGAATTGTTTATCTTATGACAACGCCCAATTCCAATATTGATATAAATGATTTGTGTGTATATTGGCCTTGTGTAATGATTAAAAGAAAATGTACACAGTGTTGAAAAATACAAAATAAATCTTTATCAAAATATAATAATATAGAAGGTTATGACGAAAGTTAAAGTTTCAAGAGTTCAAGTGTAAAAGTCCTGTTGCATACATGAGATAGAGAAAGTAAATAAATATATATATGTATGTATGTATCCAAATGTAGTAGCTGCCACTTGGCCACATGAGTGAAAGAAGATATGTTTGCTTTCAATTTCAGCAGAAAGCTGCTTAAAAACTGGAGAATGTTCAATGTCGCAGGTCTAAATTTGCCAGCTAATCATGAAAATGTCATACTTGGTTTCTGGGTATGTTACAATGACCGCAGTATCAGAGAATGGACAAAATTAATTTATCAACTCTGGTTTTGGTTGATTTTAAATATGTTTATATACACATCTATAGATACACTTTGAAAAAGGTACTCTGCTTTTCATTGGTTTGCCACCTTATATCTTGTTTGTGAAGGCTTTCTGATTGGTTAATCAAACTATTTTCAGACATGGTGAAATTTTGGTTTTATTATTATTTGTTTATTTCTTTTTTTACATCCTAAATGTGAAAGCTTTATTTTTGGTTGGTTAAACTATGGCTTTATTTGTCTGGCAATTTTAAGTATACATCTGTTGTTAGAGATGGTGGAATTAATTCCCATTTCAACTGGCCACTAGGTATGGATTTACTTACTTGTAAAATCTACTTCAGTAACTCTTTCAGTAGAATTTTTATTCCTAAAATATAACCTGATTTTATACTTTTAATACATTTCTTTTTTTTAAAAGAAAAATATTCTGTTGTCTTGATTTTGTATAATTTTGAAAATTTATGATTGTTTGAAATTATTTGTTCATAGCATTCACTTGAATTAAATTTGCTCTGAACTACAATTTTTTAACAAAGAAATAGGATTTATTTTTTTTTGTTAGTAGTTTACTGAGCAATAACAATAATTTCCCAGGTGTAGATTTCAAACTCTAAGAGCATCTATATTTTCTGCGATTATTTTCAAACATACTGTTATTAAGCCTATTTGATTTACTATAAAAAGATTAACCAGATTTGATTTTGAAATTGCTTTGAATCCCAGATTTATAAACTTTTTGATCTGTCCTTGGGACCAAATAATATAATTTGTGAGTTCATTTTTATGTTCTTACCACTAAGCTTCTCTCAACTATTACTCAATTCTGTGCATGCTATTAAGAGTGGCATTAGGCAATCTGCCATACAATAAGGTAATGATAGGTTGTGAAGTAAAGCACATTTTGTATTCACTAAATGACCAAATTCAGTAGTTAGCTCAATGAAATGTGCTAAGTCAGCTTTGTCATTTAAATACAAATGAATGTGCAAGTTAGTGTTCTGAATAAGTTCTTTGTCTCTCCTTTTCTCTAAAAGCTAAACTTTTTACCACTGAAAAGATACATGCTTTTATGAATATATCTTAGTAGTAATGCTAAGGACTCATGGCCAAAATATTTAAGGTTTCAAATGATAGTAATGACTTTTCCTTTTTTACTACTTGTAAAATTTGTTTTGTATTTAAATGACACATCTTTTTAATATATATATATATGATTTGATATGATATCAAAGTTAAGTAGGGAATGGAATCAGAACTTTGAGGCAATATCATTTGAAATTAAGACAAAATATTCCTTTGTTGTTTATGAAAATATTTATGACACTCATTATAGAGAACCTACATTCTGGGGTTTAATTTAAAACTCCAGAAATTGACAATTCATAAGTTTTCTTTAATAGTGGTCCCAAAGAGTAAGAGTAGGGATACTGGAAATTTGGACCTGTCAAAAAGAAGGCATAAATTGCTTCTTTTATGTAATAAAAAAAAAGAGTTCTTTACTTAACAAGGAAAGGAAAAATCATATTGAAGTTGCTAAGATGTATGGTAAAAATAAATATTCTATCAGGCATAACTTTTATTGCTTATGGCCATATCACATTGAAACATTGGTTCCTAATGATCACCAAAGTTAAGCAATGTCAAGCATGGTCAGTACCTAGATAGGTGACCACTTGGGAATACCAGGTGCTTTAAGTTTGGATGTGCAGGTGGTGTAATGAAAAATTCCAGTTGGGTTTATATTCACTTACATGCAAATACACATGGGAAAGGTATAAATCCATCTCTTCTCCCCCAGCTGTGTGTTCATTAGTAAGACTTGTATAACTAAAACCACTATTATCTAAAAAGAAAATTGCATACAAAATATTTAGATTTTGGCATTAAATAACCTGTAGAGGTTGACCTGCTGCTGAAGAAAACTTTTATGACACTAATGTCTCACTGTTAGGAGATAGCAGTATGTAAAGATAATGTTAGGTGATACCAGTGTAACTTGACATAGAAAAGCCCAAACCTATAACAGTTGTGCTCTGACAGTCAAATGAGTCAGCTTGAATACCAGCTTGGCTGTTTACAACAAGTTGACATAAATTAACAGAGTTCAAACAGGGCATAATAGTAGGTGCTAGACAAATGGAACCTATTGTTTACGTAATTGTAGTGATATTTAACATTTTTCAATCCCGGGCTAGAATGGTCTGCAGTAACAGACAAGTGACACTGGTTCAAATCAAATCTACATTCAATGCAGCAGTGTCATAGTGTGGGCAGGACCAGTTAGGTGATTGCCCCGGGTGCTAAATTTTTAGGGGTGCAAAATAAATTAATTAGGCTGAGAAAATACGTACAAAACTAGAATTTACAACAGCTCATGGCTAAGCAGGAGGCACAATAGTTTAAATTATTCCAGGTACTTAAAACCCACCCTACACTACTGAATGAAGGCAGTACTAGATGCATATCCTGTATTTCAGTGTTCTTTATTTTCCATTAGATATGAGCAGAGACCACCAGGGTGTTCCTGTTAACAATACAACACTGAATACAACACCTGATCTGGGCTTGTGACATCACTAATTGAACCCTGGAGGACTGGCAATGTGTCTAATGAGTCATGAGCTTGATGGTAGAGTTTGGGCATGGTGCAGAACTCATGGATTCACATTGTGCAGATGGTGTGGGGTGTGTTATAGGTACCTCCATGAAATCACTAAAAAAAGAGCATAGCTTGATGAAAAAGATGCCAACCTTGCCAAAAAAGAAAACTTTTATCATCTATATGCTTATGTTATTATTAAGAGGAAAGACCAAAGTTTTTTTTTAATTATTTAAAAAAAAAAAAATTTTTTCCTTCTTTTTAGAACATTCTAAATTTTGATTAAAAAAACCTTGTTTCTCTTTGTATCACCGGAACTAGTAAAATAACATAGACAATTTCTAGCACGTTTTTTTGGTATGACACACATTAATTTGGAAAATCTTGCGAAAATAAAAATAATTGTCGGATGTTAATGAAACTTTCAGGAACTGTTCACAGATGATTGAAATTATTATAAATATGTTTTTTTTTATTAAAGTCATGGGAGAAATATTTTTTTTTAATATTTATTATCCCCCATAACTAATTTTATGAAAATGCTAGAAATTCGATTGCATCAGGTTTAGTGATTACAATAGTTAAAAGCACAAGGCTTTGAGGAATGCAAATCATGTTTTTTTTTGTTTTTAATTGGACTCCCCCACCTGAAAATCAGCTCTGAATTGTAACATACAAAACTCAATAAAACAAAGATATTATTTAATTTCAAATGCTTTTATTTGTTTTTATGAATATGGACAATATTTTCTGAAAGCAAAAAATTTTTTCAATGAAAAATGAATTTTTAATACTATTATTTGTTATTTCTTAATTATAATAAATTTTTACATTTAAGTTGTTAAAATATTATAAAATTAGTTAAAAGCCGCATCGGGTTTCTTAAGTCTCCTTATGAGATAGATTTTTTTTTAGCGTGTTGTAAATTGTATCATTTTGACTAATCGGATCTGCAGTAATTAAGAAAATGTAATTTTGTGTTTATAATCGGGCTGTAATTATGAAGTACAGAAGACCAACCAGAATACAATTAAGTTGTGTTATTTGAGTTAAGCATTGTTCTCTGCTGTTAAGGCCTTTACTTTTGTGAATTTATAACAAAAATATTAAACACTATTAGATTGTTTATTTACAAGAATAATTTTATATTTACATTCTTAAAATGCAAGTCAACTAATACAGTGCAATGTTTATCACCAATTTATAAAGAAATAAAACAATTTTTTATTCATAAAAATTTACTAAATAAAAATGTGAACCATCTATAATAAAATTTTTTACCTTTTTATAAAGTTCAAATCAATTGGCAATTTGCTGAAGTTTTGCCAACCATTCCAAAGAACACAACATGCCAGCTTCACCAATTGCTTTAGTCAAGGTATCCACTCTTTATTTAAGATTTCTTCATCAGTTGGCACTTGTCTGAGAATAAATAATCCATTGGCAGATTTTCTAGACTTTTTTTTTTTTAGAAAAATTAGCAACAATTTAAAATCTTAAAAAAAAAAAAAATGGGGGGTAACCTATAATTGCTGGAGTTTAGGCCTTTGTATTTCTATTGATTAGACATAAATCATAGAAATAGAAAATTAAAACAAAAAGTAATGAGATATAAAATAATTTAAGAAAGTGTTCATCTGGAAAAATCATGTTTATTTAAATTTTCTTTTATATTTGAGGGGTACCTGTGAACAAAAAAAGCCCTGTAAAAATGAAATTAATAATTTGATTTTGTTGACCCATCATCTTGTGAAGTCTAAGTAAACCCATAAAAAGCAGCCATTTTGAGTTGCAGAGAAAAAGATGCAATTTGGCATTTTCGGCTGGTAGGAGAGGAGCATATCTGTTTATTTCCCTATCATATGAACATATTAGAGCAAAGATACCAGGGGCCCAGAATAACTTATTTTCAACATTGTCTAAAAAACAATTTTAATTCTCCCAAAATCAAATGTTTTTTTTGCTATTATTTATATTATTTTATTTATTTATTTCATATTATTTCATAATAAAAATACTATTAAAATATTTTGGAAATAAAAATTTAGTTTCCTCCATTCAACCTTTGTTAATTTGTTTTTGATGTAAATAGTAAAAGTTGCAGTAAAAATTAAAAAAGCTAAAATATTTTTAAAAAATGAATAAATAAAAAAAACATTAAATTTTACTATAATTTTATTTAAGCCTTTTGGTTAAGTCATATTGAATAATTTTACATGGAAATATTCTTATAAATTAATTTTCAAGCTCAGTGAATTATATCGTACTGAAAGAATTGTTTCATGCATTCATTTTCTATATAAAGAATATTAGTGCATTCCAAGTTTTTATCAAAAGATTTTCAATTACTTTGACAAATTTTCTATTTGTTTATTGTTTTTAAATCCTCCCATATTTTCAATTTAGTTTATAAGGAGAAATTGTAACACATAAATATATGTTAATGGTTCATTTAAGTTTTTTAACAAAAAACTGACAAAAAAATATAATTTTCTTGCTTTGTTTATTGATGTAAAATTAGTTCTTACAATTTGATACTAATGCTTTTCACATTTAGAAAAAATTAATACAAATATATAAATTTAAATTTTTTACTTCTTTTTATTCAGTTTCATTCACAAGTGCTTGAATTTTGTTTATTCTTCTTGTTGTGTGTGTGTGTGTGTGTGTGTGTGTGTGCATGTTCCATTTCTTAAAAGCCTGTCACTGGTTGGTGAGAAGTAGACCACTTCTATTTCCTATGAGGCAATAGAATTGCTGGAATTCTACCACATTAAACAAGTATTTGGAAATAAAAATATATTTTAATTCAGTTTTCAGAAAGGATGAATAATGGTGGCATTTGCTTCTTTTACAAAATACACCTCAATCTTTCCATTGCAGTTTGTTGTCTGATTTCACACACATTCTATCATTTCATGTCCAACTCCAAGGATGTGCGGTAATATAATGAATAGCAGCTCAGAATGAGAAACTGGAGAGCTAGGTTCGAATTCCAGTTGAGTTTGTTACATTCACTTATGCACAAATACCCTTGTGATTGGTATCTATTTCTTCCTCCCAGTTATGGGTTAAAGAGCAGGGCAGAATGGGATTGCTAGCCATGGTTGTCAACCAGTCTAGGAGAAGGACAGTTCTGAATTTAAAACCATAACAATTGTCATAGTCCTTAATCTTCAGCAATGAGAATGGGAAGAAGCATGTGTCCAAACTAACTGATAAAATCAGTTCAGTATCTCTCTATATTTCTGAGATGAGGTGTTATGTACACTATTTACACTATTCGGACTATTGCCCTCATCTTTGTTGTCATATTTATCATGTTTTGCCCGTTGTATGCTCTGGCCTTCTTCAGGTGTAAGACTCCCCCCCATAGAGGAGAACATGACTAAAGACTGCGTGTATGCCATCCCATGCAGCTGCAGAAAGAAATATGAATGATGAATATGGCTGCCCTCTTAAGGTAAGGCTTCAAGAACACCAGAAAGCTGTAACACAAGGGGAAGTGGAAAAATCAGGCGTGGCTGACCACATATGGAGAGAAAAGGGAGATCACCACCCTCTGTGGGATCAGGTTGAAATAATAGACAAAGAACATCATCGGAAATTCATAAACTTAAAGAATCAGCACATATGCTAGGCCATAAAATCTCCTGAGCCGACCAAGCATAGAAATGAATACAATAGGAGAACCAGTAATAAGGAGTGCCAGAGAAAAGCGTTAATAACAATGAAAATTGCAATATGAACTCTGGTAAAAAACATGGAATGATATTGTGCAATACTATTCCAACTTGAGAGTGCTGATATTTTCAACCTCTTCAGGATCAAGATAGAAGGACTTCCAACCAAGAATAACATACTCCGGAGTAACTTGTGTCCAAAGTAGCATTTTTTTTTACATTCATTAGGCCAAGCTGATATGACCAGTAGAAGGCACTAGTAGGGATGGTGTCGTGTTTGTGGCAATTTCAACCAACAGAGAGCCCAAAGGAGATAGTATCACGTATGAATCAATGGTCAAGTTGAAAATATGTATCCAAAATGTCAGTAGATAATCAATTACTTTCAATATTCAAACCAATGTAAAAAGGCTCTTCTGGCAATTTGTCGTGCTTGTGAGGGTAAATGCAAACAGAAGATAACTGAAAGCTCTGGAATTTCTTATTTGTACCTTGTCATTTTAAATTCTACAATGCATACATACTTTAGATAATAATTTTTAAAATTATGCACTTGGGCACTCAATAGTAAAGAAAAAGATTGACACTTCACCTTGGCAAAAGAAAATTTGGCATTCAAACCAAATAAAAGAAAAATATTCCCTGAAAACTTTTATAACACTGTATTTAAACTACTGACGTGCATTTCTTTACTTGAAGGTACTTTTATTTACACTCAGACTATTATCTTCATATTTGTTATCATCATAATGTTTTGGTTGTTCTGCTTTTTTCAGGTGTCTGTCACTCCAGAGAATTTTGAACTGAAATCTTTATTTAATTTAGATTGTAGATAATTTTCATTCCACTGTTCATGTTTAGGGATACCTTGTTTTGTCCTTATTTAGTACTGCTTGTCCTATTTCTACAGTATCTGTGACCTAGCTCAGGGATTGAACTCACAATTACTATGTCACCAAATTCACATTTGAAGTATGTAACAGTTCTTATTTAATCAAGCCTAATGCAATTTTCATTATGGCAGTTTCTCCTCATTAAGAGCATTGTGTTTATCAGTTCAAATTTCAGGTTTATTTTTAATCAACTAATATATCTCACATTAAATGATACTATTACAGTGATCTTTGAATAGTTTCAGAAAACAACTATAACTATAAAGAAATTGAATTTTGTTTTCAACCATTTAGGCTTATTTGAAATTCTCTAAAGACAATTTCTTTGAAAAACTTGATAATTGATATTGATATTTTTAAGTAATCAGAATATTTTTTTATTCCAAATATGAACAATTTTTAATTTAAAAAAATTATCAGAATATTTATTTAAAAAAAAAAAATCATCAGAATACTTTTTATTCCAAAGATAAATGTTTTTAGTATGGTTTTCTTTAATACATGGGAGATAACTCATTTAACGTTGCATTTATAAATATATATATATATATACTCAGAAAAAAAAACTTAAGTAGATTTAAATAGCACATTTAAGAAAGTGTTAGACTGTTCAAATTTACAGCTTGTGGAATCATCTCAAAGCTTGTATGATCTTAGAATGTAGATAGCTCTTAACCTTTCACACACAAAAAAACACTTAAAATATGCCAATTCTTAGTGAAGAATCTAGAGTGCATTGTGTAATTTTAAGATTGATTTAATTTTTTTGAATGTTACAAGTTGCTTCAAACTCTGAATCTACTTCGTACAAAATTTCATGCTGTTTTGATAACTTATTGAAAAAAGATTTCAAGTATGTAATCATAAAATCAATTGAATTTTTGGTCATTCATTAAAATTTTGCATTCTACATTAGTAGATGTAAAAATACAAGTACCTGTAACAACTTTCTCATCACAAAACTGAATACAGTGAAATAAATATTAAGTTTTGTTTTTAATTTCTTAGATGGAGCATTGTCAAATAAGAATAGAGATTTTTAAATCTTTAAACCTAAGCAAAAGAAATCTTTATCAAATGACAGATAAAATCATTACTGCTAGATGAAATGGCAAAGTTTGCCAATTTTTATTTTATTTTTTACTGATCAGCAACATACTGCTTACTTAATTTACAGTCATGAACATTATTTATTACTATATATCTTGACTGATCTAATAGGAATAATTTTTCTTTTAATAATTTCAGATTCTGAGTTTTAAAAACTGAGGTTGTGACACAATAGTTAATTTTCATAAGATTAATCCTGAATTCAGGTTATTCTGAATCTCAAAAAGAGCAATTCAGATGATTGATTAGTTTCAAAAGATTAGATTAGTTTCATGTGTGAAAATTTAAAATTCTAAATCAAATTGTATTTTTGTTTTCAACTTATGCAGTGGGTTGCAAAAGTAGTCATATCCTTTCTAAATCACAATGTTTGAAAATAGAACCAAACACAAGTGATTTACACATTTTTAAAATAGGAACTTTGTATGCTTTTAACTGGATATTACAAAATAATGTTGCTAAATACTCTTTACTCTAAATAATTTGCCAAAATTATTAAAGCTGTATTGTACAAATATTCACATCCTCCTGTAAGAAAAGATCTAATTCTGGCTGACATCACTGTTACATTACAAACTGTTACTTCACATTGACAAAGATGTTTATCTATTCAGGTGTGACTTGTTTGGAGTGAAATTTACAGTGTATTCTTCCTACAAATAGTTGGCAATATTCTGCTGTCTACAATCACACAGTGCTTGTCAGTTAAACAACATATATAACAGTCACGAAAACTTATCCTAGAACCTGAGAAAGTTATATAGAAGCACAAAAAAATGGAGACAGGTATAAATCTATAGCCAGTTCATTAAAGATGTCAAAAATGTACTCTGATGTTTGTGGTCAAGTAGAAAATTTATGGTACCACTTCAAATCTCAGAAAAACAGGGTGCTCGTCTTAAGATGACAGCAAAAACCAAGTTTAAACTGGCCAGACAAGACAAAGCTAATACTTCTGCTACACTGGAAGAACTTAAGAAATCTGTCAAACATGCCAGTGTTACAGTGAACAAGTTCCAAATATTCTGCACTTTGTACAAAGTATTTATGGGCATGTGGCAAGAATGAAGTAATATTTTTATGAAAAATCACCTGTTTTAGATTGCCCAAATCCCTATTCAGATTCTTAAAAAGAAAAAAAAAGAAAACGAATGCCATAACTTTTGGAAGGATCTGAAAATTGTTGTCCATCAAAGGTCATTAACAAACCTGACACAGCTGGAGCAGTACTGTAAAAAAGAGTGGGCCAGGGAACATTTCACAAAATTTAACACAAGCTATTCAAAGCAATTGGAAGCTGTTTTTGTTGCAAAAAGAGTTTACTGTATTAACTAAGTGTGAATATTTTTGCAACACAGCAAAATCAATATTTTGTCATTTTTACAAAATTGAAGAATAAAATGTGAAATTTTTCAATTGGCTTTCCAACTTAGTGCACAAATTTGAGGCATTTCGTTGTTTTTTAATTAATATAGTAAATATAACAATAGAAGTATATTTTTCCTGTGGGATTAATACATTTATAACTAATTACTCTCATAATTATAACCTTGAATTAAGCACAATACAAAATTTAACAAAAAGTGATAAATTTAAAAAAAAAAACAACTTTAATAATTTTTTTTAAGGTTAAGTGAATTGTCGAATTTCCTTTTCTTCTTGGCTTATCTGTATATATATAGAAGAGAAAATATAACTATTAGTCAAATTGAGAAATAACTAAAGTAAAATAATTTTTCTCCACATGGATAGAGTTAAGAAATATTTCTATGCATTTGAGTGCTTATTATATCAATCATTACACTGGTTTTAATAAATAACATAAAAGATGATATAAAGACTAGTCTAAATGTACTTTAAAGAGAACAGTAGAAGATATGCGTGTTATTATATGGAACAAAAACATATCCCAGAAATAGAATGACTGAAGTTAATAGTTGTTGAACATGTGCTCTGAAAACACAATTCTCAAATTAAAAAAAAAGTGTAACTGCGTGGCTCTTTGTCAAAAGAAAGAAAAAGGCATAACATTTAAAATAATTACAGATTTACCTTTATAAAAGTAGCTGCCAACAGGATTTTAATGTTATTTTATGAATCATAACTGCATTTTAATATGATTTTGTCTGTAAAACATTTTTTTTAATTAGAAAATCGATGAGAAGTGATATATTTACCAAGCTATTTCAAATAAATAAGTTCTAAATATTTATAAAAATTTTGGCATTCGAATTTTAATATAGAAATTAACAAGTTAATTTATTTCTAGTATATTTAACATTAGAATGCAATAATCTATGTGAAAATTGTTTATCAAAAAGTATTGCAAAGAGTATTATTTTTTTTTGTTTCAAGCTAAACTTACCAATCTATTTTCATTAGAGATCAAGAAAGCAATGATAACAGGTACCTTATTAAAATAGTAATTGTTGTGAACTGATGAAAGTTATTGGATTAAATACTTTTGCAACATTATGGGAAATTAGGGATTATAAATATACACTCATTTGAACTAAAAGAAAATTCAGGCATTAAAAAAAGCCAGAATGTAACTTATTGTAAAGAAAAATTAAGTTCAAAATGTTTTAGTGATCATTTTGTTTATGAATACTAGTACAAGTGATGAAATTTTACTCAAGTACTAGTTGCTATTTACATCTGTTAACTCACATAATTTGAATCAGCATTATATATGAGCAATAGTGCTTCCCTATACAACAGCTCAACAAAGTTCATCAAAAGTTGAATATTTGCTAGTCAAGACATTGTGTATGTGAATTTCATTTAAGGATGACGAGTGTAGACTGTATAGTACACATAACTTTTCAGACAAATATGAAATAATTTAACCCAAAATGTTGGAAGAAAAAGAAAAATGCGCCGTCGGAAGAGAGCTGATATTTATATAAAAAAGATATTTTTCATGACATGAGAGTAGCCATCAAAAATTCAATTTTGATTATAAAACTGCGACCAACAAGTTTCTCCAGGTTTACTTCCTGGAAGGGTCCTTCAAGATTTTCCCATTTTTTGTCTGAGACTACTGAACTCTCACGACTGTGAGGTAATGACTGAATATACACATGCTGGCCTGTGGCTGCACCACTGCGTATACACACTACTTTATCTCCTTTAGGTGAGCCCAGTGTGATTGAAGATGCAGTTCCAAGAGGCTCCATTTGTCCAACTCCAACACAATTACTGCTTGACAAAATCTGCCAACCCATTAGCTTACTCAAAAACACGACAATGGCAAGATGGTGGAATGCAATTTGCCACATGAGCAGGTCCTCAAGTTCTTTTGGTTCAAACGACAGAATACTGACTCTTCCATCACGACTTATTGCCTTTATGGTATCTGTGCCTATCTCCAAGACAAGTGAAGTTCTGTTAATTTCATAACCCAAAGAAGTGATGTTTATTTTTACACTAGATTCAAGACTACTGTTCAAGCAGCTCCAATGAGTAGATATCTGGGGGTCAGGTACATTAATAGCCATCCTATCCACAGTTTCCATAACACGTTTTCGAAGAACAGCATGTTTAGTTTGTTGAATGATTTGTTCTAAAAGAGTTTCATTCTCTGTCATGTCTATGAGATCTTGTCGGTTGTAACCATGGGGACCAGCCAGTCGCCTGCGTTTGCTCAATCCAAGGGTTGAAGTGACTGGTTGTGGAGGTGGGTGATAGATGGTCTTAAAATGGGCCTCGCGTAGGAGTTGGTGTAAAGAATGTTCGAGAACGTGATTGTGATCGACTTTTTGAGAACTCACTTTTTTGTCTTTGTCAGTGTAATGACAAAGTACGATTGACAGCTGGACACCCGGAAATATATTTGCGATGATCTGATTGCCGACTACCATATGAGGAACTTGAGATTTCAATTGCACAGCTTCTCGAGCAAGCTGCGAGAACAGTTCTTTGCAAAACAGAACATTTTGTGCTACTTCCAGCTTCTGGTGCCAGTAGGCATCTGAAGGGACGGGGCACAAACCACTAGGCATTTTCAGTGCAACGCTAGTAAGATCGGATAGTTCTGGAAATGTTTTCACTTCAATTTGAACATATGCTACTCCTTCTAGCTCACTTGGAATAATAACTTCTAGGCAACTTTTTACTTTACCTGTAGTTGCATCCACATTGTCCGTATCTTTCATACTTTTCACTACTTCAAAAGTCCCGCCTTGCCAATATCTGGAACCAACAGATTTATAACTAAAATCTCCAAGGATTGTGTTTCCTACTTTCTTTAATCGCCAGTTGTGCCGGAGTTTCAAGAGTTCTATATGGAAATCAGGTTGGGCCCTTGCACTGGCTTCTTGTTGAGATTTCTTCAG
The DNA here is from genome assembly GCA_963932145.1 of Acanthosepion lycidas. NCBI lineage: Eukaryota > Metazoa > Mollusca > Cephalopoda > Sepiida > Sepiidae > Acanthosepion > Acanthosepion lycidas. Next base: position 19,177,596 of record OZ010580.1, on the reverse strand, counting down.
TCGCTCGGTTCCATTTATAAGGACAGCAGCTGCAGAGACAAGGCTCCTCTTTTTCGCCAATAACTGCACCGCAGCTCTGGACTCTGTCGATTCACCGGACACGGGATCAAGAACCATATAGTGTTTCTCTTTCGCAATATTAACAACATCATAAAGAACGCTTATTTCAGTAAGAGCAGCTTTTAGTTTGTTTCTTACCGAATCCCAGGGCCATAGAGATGGTTGAAATGGCGCTAACACTTTTTCTTCGGCATCCTTCTCTCCCTCAGAGGTTGGTTTGCCCTTTTCTTCGCTTTCATCTTTGTAGAAGTCTATCTTGTGTGCAAGTTTTGTGAGATTTTCGGACATAGAAAGCGGAGGCAGACATAATTCTTGTCCATCAAGAGTCACTTCTTGAATTTGCTGTTCGATAACAGACTCAACACTAACGCACACCTCGCCGGTCGCCATTTTTACATTGACTATTATAAAACCTGAAACGGTACAACGAGTATGTATTTCCAAACAAAGTAAAAGACAAGAAAAAATGATAGTATGAGTTTTTGTAAAAATATACTAATTCATGGAGTTCTCAATTTAGTTAATATTGGTTTATGAAAAAATAACGGGATAAATCATTGAATGTTCTTTATGAGATTAATGCGTTAGTTTTAAACTTCGTTTCGCTAGCTTTGTTTGTAATGTCGGTATATGAAGATTTGGCGGAAGTTTCTTAGCGGAAGTTTTTTTTCTTAAACAGAATACTACACTATCAGCGGCAGGGAAGAAGACTGGTCTTCCTAGACCGTTGTCTTTATTCCGATAAATTATTGTTTAAAGTAGTAACAATGAAGTGTCATTATGAATTACTTGGTGTTTCCCGTGATGTCGGGGACGAGGAATTAAAAAAGTCTTATCGGAAGTTAGCTCTTAAATGGCATCCAGGTAAAATTTATGATTTTCTTCACTTTAACAACGTGTGTAAAGATAGCTTTGCTTTGAAAGAAATGAGACGAAATAATGGTGTTATACAGTTATTGTAATTTTCGTTATTAAAAATATTCTGTGTTGTTTGATTTGATTTTTAAAAATCACGTTTTAGAAAGTATGAAAATTTTAATTGCGAAACTATAATAATTGTTAAATAGTATTTATACAAGGAACGCATGGAGTCCTGAATCAACACATGGCGTGGCTTTGATCTTTAAAATTTCCATTTAAGCATTTTAAATTGATTTATTTTGAATTTTATACCTAGCATTTTTTTTTCAATCATGAACACTAACAGTTTTGAATTTGAAAAAAAATATTTTATATGCGATCGAAAAATGTTTAAATTTAAATTGATATTCAGTTTTTTTTCATTGAAACGTTAAGAATAAGATTCTTTAACGTTTCAACGTTAATTAAAGTCTTTCTTAACTTAAGAAAGACTTCAATTAACGTTTCAATGAAAAACAAAACAAAACTGAAGACTAGTTATCATTGTAAGTAGTGTAAACACAATTTTTTAGCTGAATCATTTCCTGTGCAAAACGAGAATCACAGGCCGACAGAAATTTGAATTTTTTTTACATGATTTTCAAAATGAGAGGAATCCTTTTTAGTTTAGTTCGCGAACGCTAAACTTTCCATTCATATTTATTTATTTTTTAAAATCACCTTGTTAAATGTAAAATTGAATCAAACAAAAAAATACTTCCACTTCTGTCTTCATCGGCATACAAAAATGACATGTACATTGTATTCATTAATTAATATTTTTCATTCAATTCTAATTAAATTTTTCTCATTAAAATTTACCCTTTATTTGTTGAATTGTCAAATTCTCATACATAAAATCATTTCTAATAAATCACTTGTAGGTTGAATCGAACGCTCGATGTGCATTTCTAATTTAGTCATTTTTTTTTCTCGTTTCTTTCGATTTCGTCTGCTTGTAAATCAGTTACTTTTTTTTACTGAACATATCACTCGAAGAAAAGTAGAATTTTTGACAAACCCGTCTAAGCAGACTACAATTTCTGCTACTAATTCGTGTACTGTAGGGAAATTGCAACACTAAACTTTAAGAGTTACTGACCCACTTTTCAAAATCTGACCAGATGATCAAACAAAAACAAAAACTTTCTTAGTCAGGCCGAGAACTTTTCAGTACTTTTTTTTTTGTACCCTCGTTATAATGTAAAATTTAGAAAAAAAACAAACTTTTCACACTTTCCTTAAAGTTTTAAAAGTTATAATCACTTAGTTTTTTATTCAAGATAAACTTGGATATTTATTTTTATTTTACGACTTGGTAAAAAAAAATGATTAATTGGAAAAAACAAAAAAGAAATTGATGATTTACACTACACTACACTACAGTACACAATCATTCTCCAAGGAGGCCTATTTTTATAAAAAAAAAAAAAATATTTGGATCAGAATTTAATTTCTCGAAATTTTATAAAATTAAGTGGGTGTAAAACAGCTGTAAAATAAAAAATAAAATGAAAAAAAATACAAAGATTTTCTAAAAAAAAAAAATATTTCCTAAATAATTTCATTCATTTGTGAATAAGTCCTGAAAATCTCATTAAAATCCGACAAATATTTTTGCAATAATTTCTAAAACACTGCGTTTTTTAAACAAAAAGATGATAAATTTCCCATCGTTGGGCTGGGCCCACAACTGACAAGAAAAACAAGATTTTTTTGACAATTATTTCGAACGTGCTAAATAAAAAAAAAATACTTTGATCTTTCACTTAACAAACATTTTTTTGACGATAAAACTTTGTTTTCAAGTTTTTCATCATGCTGCTCTTAAAGAGCTCTTTTTTTAGCGAAAAAGTGGAGGTACCTACAAAAATAAAAAAAATAAAGGAATTAAAATTATTAAATGCTGTTTTAGTTTTAACATCATTTGCTCCAATTTTCTGTAATTTTTTTTATTTATTTATTTAAATTAAAAAGATGTAATAAAGAAATTTATCATAATTCTAGTGAGTCTAGTTTTTTAGAGAGCTATATGTAATGAAATTATTTTTAAATTTTAGAAATATCAATATTTAAAATTGATAAATTTTTAAGTGAAAATGAAATTTTTATTAAATATCTGTAGTAAAAAGTGTAAATTCAGTCAAGCAGTAAATCTTGTTTGATAAAGTTTATCATTTAATTTCTTCATTTAAGGAAAATGTCTGGCGAAAAATCGTAAAATGTGTTGATTAAAATTTTAATGTCTGTTATGAAAGTTTTTCAATCATCTGACTGCAGTGTTCATTCCTAAAAAAAAAAAAAAAAAACTAGGAAGAAATTACAAATGTTTTTTAATTTGTCAACTCTCTCTATTCACAAGTTACTTAAGTGTTCGCTCTGTGCGATTCATTTTTTTTTAGTCATCGTAGATCAAGGGAGTGAAACTTGAAGAATATTTTTCAAATAATATTGATTTGGTGTACCTCGTTACTTCCCTATTCATGGTACTGATCTCTGAGTGAAAACGAACTCGCCTATAGAACTAAGTAATTTTTTGCATTTGCAAAATTCGTCATATTTGATTCTTTGACTAGATTTGCAAATTGTGCTATTTTTGGATACAAGAACACTTACAGTGATATTGCGCAACTTAATGTAATCTATCAGTTGTCCTCCTTATTGATTATTATTATTATTACTACTCACTAAAATACAAATTTGAACAGTCATTTTGGAAAATGTATTAAATTATTAGTTAAAACAACTTTTCAGTGTGTGAGTCTTAGAAATATATTTATTTACTTTTAGAAACTAGATGTTAAAATGATTAAAAGTAAAACAATAAAATTTGCCACTTTATAAAACTGGTTTATGCATTGTAACATAACCTAACCATAATGTAAAACTAAAAGTTTGCTTGTCTTTTAAAAGATATTTTTTAACAAATTTTAAAGTTCTTTTTTATTTACACTAGATATAATTTCTGCAGGTTTGTGATGTGTCTATTGACAACATTGTTTATCTTACAAATATTTATATAGAAAAGTATTTTCTAGGATATGTAGAAGATCCATTTGTAGAGTATTATAGGTTTGCAGGTTTTTATGGAATGAGGTTGAGAATCATTGGAAAAATTGAATTCAAGATTTCCAGGAATAAATTTCAATATGTGGAGATATTTTTATATAATTAACATCATTCACAAAAGAGAGAAACTATACTAGCATGCACACATAGAGCTGAAAAGAATTATGGAGGTTGAAAATGTTGTAGGGTTTGTGTGAATTTTAGGTGAAACAATTATGACAGAAGCATACAAAAACTTGAGTTTCTGCTATGAATGTTTGTTCCCTTTATGGTCACTGTAATGAAACAATGTGTTTTGTGTCTCCTTTTTTGGTTCAGAAGTAAGTTAGGATAATAATGGTTAGAATAGTTGAACTCAGGTCAGTTTATCACTGAATTGGAATGACTAAAGGAAAGTTTCTACTTACTTTATCACTGGCAGATTTAAACATGGTTATGGGATGTCTGTTTTGTTTTTCTTGATTCAGAGGTTAAAGTCAATACGAGAATCATTTCTATGGTTATGCTCAAGTCAGCCTTGCTCAAATAAAAAGCTTGATGTACTTCACAGGTTGAGGTTTTTGGAAGACACATGCAAGTGCCATGTTTCTGAAAATGGGGAGAGTTCAGTCATCAAGGGACTGAGGAAACTAACATTCCCCAGTGGGAACATAATTACCACATGGTTCACATTTTGGAGGAAAGAGGAGAAAGAATAAGGCAGGAAATGTTTGCTTTTTTTTTTTTTTATAGGCTTCAACAATGTCACCTAATGACATTTGACAAAACTAAGTGGGGGTAATCATATTTTCAGTTCTTTTACTCTTAAAATCATGAGAAAATATATTTCTTTTTTTTTATTACTCATTATTATCATTTTTTTAATTTTCATTTTTTACCACAGAGTAAGAAAAAAAAACATTTATAGTCATCACAGTAGTATGTGAATGTGCACATGCATGCAGGAGGTGCACCACATGCCTGGGTGGCTAAGTTCCCCTAGAACAGAAAACTGGACAAGTATTCCAAAATGAAAAGAGGAAGCCAGAGCTTATGTCCTTCCTTTTATAGTCCTGAGCAATGCCACTTAGCGAGCATCTTGTCTACCAGGTGGGAGTAATCCCAACATATATCCAAAATCTAAATATAAGCTCAACTAAAAATCTGATCACAAAATTTGCATGCTTGAATTAAAATCAAGAGATTCAGTTGATATGGTTCAAATAAATTTTGTTTTAAGTATTAGGGAAAAGATGATAAAATCTCTTCTTAGAGAAAGGTTATGTTGTTGAATTGCCTAATTATTCATTTTTTGTAGGCTTTAAATAATCTAACAGTGAGATGATTCTAAGACAAAGAGTTTACCATGATTTATTATTATCAGATAAAGTTATATTGATGCAGATGACACTTAAGGAAAAGTTCAATGATTCAGAAAGAAAACTGAAAACTATTAGATAATGTAATTGCCAAAAAAAAAAAGACCCGAGGAAGACAGAATGCATAGTGTGAGAAAAAGAGACAGGCCAATGTGTGAGTTACATATTGAAGATGTCAAAAACAAGCAACTAGATAATGTTTGTTTTTTTTTTTTTTTTTTTTTTTGTTAAATCAGTGTCACACCAAATAAGGCAGTACAGCCATTAACATGCAAGGGGGTTCAGGTTGTGGAATTAGGAACAGAAACATTACATATGAGTAGAAAGAGCATTTAGGAGGATAGTAGATAGTGATTGGCATTGCAATTAAATTCTTGCAGATTAAAGTTGGCTGGAAAGCATGGTGCTGGAAAGGAGTTCCACAAGTGAGAGGTGTGAGAAAAGAAACTGTTAGTGTAGATGTTACAGCTACATCTAACTAGATCAATTGTAAATTGATGCAATCTCATCACCAGTCTAGTATTGTGCTCAAATTCATACAGTCTAGGTACCATAGCAAAAAGCTCATCTGAACAGTTACCATGAAAGTATTTGTAAAAAAGGCACAGAGCTAACCTTACAGCAATGGGCAAGTGACTGAAGCTGAGCCACCAGCTCAGGACCAATAATATTGCTGATTCTTCTTTGGATCTTATCAAGGAGCTCCAAGTACATTGCAGGAGCACCGGACCATATATGGTGGCAATATTCTAAGCATGGGTGAATGGTAGACTTACAGATATAGAAGATAGATTATGGAGAGAAAAATTGTCTCACCTGATATAGTGAACCAACTTTCTTAGCAGTTGACCTAGCAATGGATTTGATATAGTTTTTTCATTTCATGTCAGCTGAGAACGTTAGCCCAAGAAGGTGCAATGAGTCAATTTCCTGGAGGATAGCATCATCCATGCTGATGAAAGGCAAAGCGGGGTCTCTCAGGTGATTAATGGAGAGAAGTTTAGTTTTGGAGGTATTAAAATTGACAAGCCATCTTTTGCCCCAGTTAACGACAGTCTTGAGGTTGTTTTGTAGATCAGCTGCTATTTTGATTTTGTCAGACTGATCAGCTTTAGTATCAAGGTAGGAGTAAATGGTAATGTTGTCAGTGTAGATGTTGAGTTGAGAGCTGATGTCACTGGGAATGTTGTTAATGAAGATTAAAAACAGTGTAGGAACAAGGATGGAGCCCTGGGGTACACTTGTGTTAGTACAAAAGGATCTATATGAGTGGCTATTCAGGACAACTTTCATTTCACGATTTGATAGGAACGACTGCATCAACTCAAAAATATGCCTGGAGATACCGTAACTTTTCAGCTTGTGGAGAGGGTCTGAATGCCACACTCTGTCAAAGGCTTTTCAGATATCCAAACTTACAACCCAGGCTTTGCTATTTTTATCTAGAACATGATAGACTCTTTCCGCAATTATTGTTAGTGCATCAACAGTTAATCTGGAGAAACAAAAACTGTATTGCTTGTCTGAGGAAAGGCCCTTATGCACTTATTTAGTACCCTATTACAAAGATGCCAGTAATCACAAGAGCCAAAGTTGTTGGAGGCTATGTGTTGCCTCATTCTCTCAGCAAACCAGGACTTAGCTCCTTCAAGGACTTGCTTACATTTGTTACGAGCAGTAGAAAATAGGCACCTGTCATGCTGGTATAACCGGAAATAGTGGTTCCTGTGTGCTATAGCAGCCGAGCATGCTGGTGTGAAACATAGAGAGGATTGTGATTTCACCTGGTATTTCCAAAAATTTCATGCCAGCTTTGACCCAAGAAGAAACCTCAGTGGTGTAATTTTCAATTGGGAGGTTGAAGATGTCAGTCCAAGGAACGTCACAAAGAAAACCCCAGAATGAGTCCCAATCGGTGTACTAATAGTGGAAAGAGGTCTTATGGATAGAGGGTTCTTGTTTAACGGATGCTTGGAAAGAGATCAATAGCTACCACAGAGTGGTCAGAGTTACTAAGAGGGCAGTATTGCGAAGCATGGCAAGAGCGAGGAGAGGAGGTAAGAAACAGATCCAGTGGCTAGGGAAATGAGTAGGGAAGTCCATGATTTGAGTGATGTAGAATCATACAAGAGAAAATACCACATTATAGGAAAAGCAAAAAATACTTTTCAGGAGCTTAATAAGGTATGAGGGGATTAGAAAATAACATTGGAAATGAAGAAGAATATTGAACTGTTATGTAATGTCTAACTTCTTGGGTGACAGTAAATGCTGGACAATTTCATAACAAATGAAGAATATAACTTGAAGTTCTGCTGATGAATGTTGAGGATAACATGAGCAGAAGACAAATGAAAATGCTTTAAGGATAATAGGAATGACAAAAAAAGTTGTTGTTAACACTCAGAAATTTTGAGATATATTATAAAGAAAGAAGGCTTGGAGAAATTTACACTCACTGGGCACATTGAAGAAGAGAAGCAGAGAAAGACAGTAAGTAACGTACTTGACAGGTTTGAGCAAATGGATAGAGGAACAAATACCAGAAAGATAAAGAGAGATTATAAAAGGGGCAAGTATTGCTGAGATCAATGAAAAATAAATTGTGGATATCCATGATCATCCATATTCTGAAAGAATATGACCCAGAGAGTTTTCATTTATATTTTTGTAATATATGAATATTCATGAAAGGACTGAGTATTGTAGATTCATTTTATTTTCGTAGATTTGATGAAATAATAGAATGAATACTATTCATCAACTCCTTTTATTTCCATTATATCTATTTATTAAGGAAATTTGTTCCCCCCCCACACTATATTGTGATTAATGATATTGTAGAAGTGTCTGCAGTTAGCTATCATACAAATATACTTACCATACAAATATCTTGTTATTGCTGTTGTTGGTCAAATAAATATATATCTTTTTCCTTAGTTTGATTTTTAATTCATGTTTGTTTTCTATCTAAATTAGAAACATCTATGACCAAAAGAGTAAATGCATGCAAGACACAGCCTATTTATAATTTTAAATACTCATTATGTGTTAAAGAACATTTTGGTGCATTCAGCAGATATTTGTCATATTGAATATTGTAAATTCTAGAAGTTTAACTGCTGTGGATATAATATGTGAAAGACAGTATAACAAGTCAATTAGTTGAAAAAGAAGAACCTTTTCCATGCAATCAAATTTTTAATATTTACAATATTCATTATGCTAGCACATTGAAATTTAATTAATCAATAAAACGCATTTGTTTCTTAGTTCCTTACATGATGATGGATCTTTTCTAAATGTGCTCTAAAGTATAAATTAGGATAATCAAAACTAAGTTTACTAGTCTAATTCATACATGTATAAAGTATTGTTATTTAATGTGACCTTATTTTATTTGTATGTTGACCTCTTACTGTAACAGGTTCTTTTTTTTTTCTTGCTTTGCAAAGAAGAGGAAAGTTAGATTATCCCAAATGTGGTAAAAACAATAGCAATGATATCAGCAATTTTATGAGCTACACTGTTTTACCCTGTAAGAGTTGGAATGCAAGGTAGCTGTTTATCTTCAGTCAGTTATGTGCCATGCATGATAAATGCTTAGGCGATCATGTGTTTTTTGATACATGACTGATGAGGCAGATTTTTTCTCACAGTAGGTTGCCATTTCTTTCTGCAGTAGAGCAATTGCCATCCAAAGTTATGGAACCCAATCTGTCCTACTATTTACCCATGGCTGGAGGTAGAAGAGGAGTCATATCCTTCCCCAAGGGTAGTAGCATGTAAGTGAATGCAATAGAGTTGACTGGAACTTGGCTCTCTGCTCTCCGATTCCTCAATCCGAGCCACTATCCCTTACTCCACTGTCAATAAATCAATTAATGATAAAGTTAAATTATCTATTGATAATAACTGTTGTTTCAGGATAAAAAAGATATTTTATCAAATATAAGACTCAAATAATAAAGTTGTAATTCTTTTTTTATCTTTAGATAAGAATCCTGATAATGCTGAAGAATGTACTGTACAATTTCGCCTTATACAGCAAGCGTATGAAGTTTTAAGTGACCCTCAAGAAAGAGCTTGGTATGATAAGCACAGAGATGCAATTCTTCATGGAGGTTTGTACATTTTATTCTTATTTAGTTGATTGCTTTAAAATTTTAGTATAGAAAGCTCATTATTTTTTTTTATTTAATTTATTTATAGGACTTGGACGTGGAGATTTTGAAGATGACAGTCTGGATGTTTTCCTCTATTTTAATTCATCTTGCTATTCTGGTTTTGGGGATGATGATAATGTGAGTTGTTTTGGATTTGCTTTTTTTTTTGTTTTCATTTTTGGTGTCTTATAGTTTTGTTTGAGATATTGTTAATGCTTCCAAATAACTTTTGAAATAACTGTACTGCCGAAAAATGTATTATATAAAAAATAGCTTTAAAAGTTTGATGGAGACTAGCTTAATTATATAACCAAATTAAAACAGATTGAGAGGTTTTATGGTATGAACTTTTATAGCTGCTTGCTTATTCTTGAAATATGAATTCCTGTGGCATCTAAATATTATATAACAGTGTAATTAAGTGATTTGTATTACATAAGCTTTAAAATTGAATAGATCTTTTTTATGGCATTTACATGTTAAAAATACATCCTAGCTTAAATTATTTTGCCTTAAACTCAGATATGACTTATGATAAAAAAAAAAAAAAACTTATCATACAAATATCTTATTATTGGTCAAATAAATATATATTTTTTCTCATAATTTGATTTTTAATTTATATTTGATGTTTATCTAAATTAGAAAAATCTATGACCAAAAGAGTAAAGTGATTACAAGAAGAACATTTTTAGATGAACATCATGATCAGGTTGTAAATTCAAATTCTGGTGGTGCCTTGAATATTTAATATTATTTGATGTGTACAAAAGTTTTCAATACTCTCTTGAAAATTAGAGACCTCATACACAATTGAAGACCACTTGTTCACTGGAAATTTTTGCACACATTTAATACCGTTTCTATTTACTGAATATTGTCTTTTATAGGCATGCTACTCTATTTTAAATGATTCTGTTTAAATCTATTACTGCAAAGTAATTGTACTTTTTTATGAAATCAATTCATTTAGTTATCAGATACTATGCTGTTGATAACAGTATAAAATTTGGATAATGGTTTTTATAAGGTCTTTTAAAAAATTAAAAATGTTTACTCAATTCTGTAAACCATGCTTAGAAGCTGGTACTGTATTAAACATCTTTTTCTAGATCCAGTCAGTTATGTGCCATGCATGATACATGCTTAGGCGATCATGCATCTTTCGATACATAACTGATGAGGCAGATTTTTTACTGTATTAGGTTGCCATTTCTTTCTGCAGTAGACCAGTTGCCATCCAAAGCTATAGAACCCTGTCCTGCTATTTACTCATAGCTGGGCAGGGAGAAGAGGATTCATACCTTTCGCAGGCACATAAGTGAATGTAATGGAATTGACTGGAATTCAAACTCGGCTCTCTGATTCCTCAATCCAAGCCGCTATCCATTACTCCTAATATAAATCAAGAGCATAACATTTCTTGATATGTGTAATTATAGCCATTGTATGACAAAGCAGTTTTTTATATTCCTTGTGTGTTTGTTCTAAGCACAGCTAAATTCAGGAAATATCTTTACAATAAAATGCATTTTGTTACTAATTTAAGACTGGACATATTTTTGTTTGTCTTAAAAAAAAATCTTTTTATGTTGTTTATTTCATGCATGTATTAGTTTTTAAATTAGTCTTTATTATTTATCTAATAATTTTATTTTCTACTGAAATATCAAATTAATTTACTTGCACTTATTTTTTCCAGGGTTTTTATTCTATCTATAGAAAGGTGTTTGAAACTATTGCTGAAGAAGACTACAAATTTATGGATGATGTTGATGATTTTGAAATCCCTTCCTTTGGTTATAGTGACAGCAACTACCAAGAGGTAAGTGATAGTTTTTAAATTTATAAAAACTTTCATAATTATATGAGTTAGAAACATGATTGAACATCTTGTCAGCCAATTTTTTTCCAATGGTGTGGGAGAGGAGTTAATGCCAATCTTTCAAAAACCATAACGAGAAGAAGTGTATTAAGGCAGCCAACCATCAGAATGTTTAAGATTTTTTCCTGGAATTGTTTTTCTTACTATTATTTTCAGTATAGAACTCATTTCTCTTAAGGACATCTACAAGCTAGTTACTTCCATTTTGATTTCAATTGATGTGATGTACAGTTTCCTAATATTGATAATTTTCAGAAGTTCAAATTTGTGCTGAAAAGTGATTTGCCCAACCAAGAAGAGATTCCAAAATAAACTGATATTTGGTTATTTTGTTAGATTTGGGGAAGTGGGTTGAATTGCTAGTTTTTCATAACCCCTCGTATTTACTTAGACTTCATTTGAAAATGATTTTATATGAAGTTAGATAAACTCTAAATAACCCTTTCTTTACTTTTATATAATACTAGAACTTCTATTGTATGAAGAGTTAAACTTCAGTTGTCTATTGATTCTCACAGCTCTTTGATAGCATCCTTAATTCATCAAGACCTAAATCCCATTTCCTTCAGATGTTATCAAATAATTTGGTTAATTCTAAGAAACTTGTTTGACGATGTTCGTTTTGCCACTTCCATTCATTTTAGTCACTATAAGACATATGATAAAACATTTCAATTAAGTCTACTATATAAGAAACCAGATGCTATGAAATAATAAATATCAATTTCTTAAAAATGAAAAAGCCTAACATATATTGATGAATAACTGTTGCAACATTGCCAAATTCTTTCTATTTAATTGACGATACTTCAAGATCATTTCAAACACTAATAATGGTATCAGAAATACTTCTTTTTTTTACCAGTTTTATAAGGTATAAACTAGAAAAGGTGGTTGAAATCAGTAAATATTTGGGTTGATAAAGAAGTATGAAAAGTTTTCATCCCAAACAAGAAGGGATTAAAAAAAAAATTCTGATTGGGCATTTGCTTAGATTTTGGGAAGTGGGTTGTATCATGAACATTTCAGCACCTCATATAAGCATAAATGGTTAAAGTTATTTATAATAAATCGTGATATTTTATTATTCTGTGAAAGAATTCATATTTGCAACTCTTAAGGACAGATATTCCACAATTGGAATAAAAATCGCCTTTAAAGTTAAAGTTAAGCAATATTAAGCCTAGTCAGTACCTAGATGGCTGGCCACTTGGGAATACCAGGTCTTGTAAGCTTGTATATGCGGGTTGTGTAATGGATAATGGCTTGGAATTGTTAATCAGAGAGCTGAGTTTCAATTCCTATTGGGTTCATTATATTCACTTACATGCAAATACCCTTGGCAAAGATATGGGTCAACCTCTTTCCTCCAGCTCTGAGTTAATTAGTAAAACTTGTAGCACTGAACTATTATTATCTCACCCCCCAAAATTCTTACAATCTTAGAATATTTTCTGGTTTTAAATAACCTTTAAAAAAGGTTGATAAGCTGTAGAAAATGAATGGAATAAATCAATCAATATAAATATGAATCCTTGGTTACTCTTTGTGTTGAATTAATGTGCTTTTTATTTTAAGGTTGTCAACAAGTTCTATGGATATTGGTCCAGTTATTGCACTGCTAAATCATATGTTTGGAAAGACAAATATGATATCCGTGAAGCTCCTGATCGTAGAACTCGTCGTATGATTGAAGCAGAGAATAAGAAATTTAGAGATGCTGCCAAAAAGGAAAGGAATGAAGAAGTTCGAGTAAGTATTGATTTGTTATTTTTACTTTCTTGGCTTGGTATAATTTCTCAAATCGTCTGGTTGATATTCTGGTGTACATCTATACAGATAAATATGCTGGCCATTATTTCATTTCTTGAATCACTTATTTGATTTCAGTTTAACAATACTTGAATATTGGTGTACAAATACAGGTGTAATTTAACTAAAGCTTTATTCAATTTAGAATGAAGTGTGTCCTATTGGACTTAAATGCAGAATACGTTGGAAGGGGAGATAATCCATACTACATTCTCTCCTGCTTGTTATTTGTAGGGGATAAAGTCATTCCATTGGTCCTATCTGCGGATCTTTTGAGGACTCTGTAGATGCAAAGTACTATAAACATGATATTTGGCAATTTCACTCACTGTCTGAGACAGCAGGTATGCATCCAACTGGTTGAATCTTTTAATTTTTGGTTTTAATAAATTGTCATCGTATGAGTACTGTCTAGATTTTACTGCTATGGGTTTACAGTCCAACGTTAGGTTGTTAAAAAGTGACAGTTACTGAACATTGATTGCTGCTAGTCTGCAGATTTTTAAAGTTTGGGTCCTCCAAAAGGAATTATGATACTAGAATATTGACAGAGAAAGTCGTACCCTAGTATCACACTGCAATAGAGTTTCTTCATTACTGATAGTTTTGTGTAAATGTAAGTATTATTTTTTAGCTGAATCTGACCAGGCAGTACCCAATTACGTTTGCCATAGTTACTTTGTCGGAGCAAGGAAAGATCTGCCAATTAATAGCTTTCACCACATTTGAATCTATGTAGCTTGCAGAAATAACCTGTGTCAATAAGGGCATCTACAGTTACATTATGGAGCATATGAAGATTGACATATTTAGAAAAATCTCAGTTTCTCACATTTGCAACACCTTATGTTTCTAGCTGGACAGGAATATCGGGGGTGAAAAGAGAATCCACAGAAGAAGCATTTTTTGTTGAGACTGTCATGACTGGTTGCTCAGCGGTAGAACCTTGGTCACGAGAAGATGCTGAAGACAAAAATGAAAAGAACTGTGAGACTCCTGACATGTCCCATTGGTAGGTAAGAAGAAAATGGACTGTCTCTGGGTGACTTCTAAATTGTGGGCTGTCTTGTAGGCAGTTCTTAATGTCATGGTTTTGTTTTGGAAGAGTTTCTGCCTCACTTGAACATTTCGAAGGGTGTTTATAAAGACATCTATATGTTCATCCCAGGCTTCTGCATTCATTGCTTTAAAATTGAAGTTTTTGTTTAGTGTTCTCAATTCAATTACGTAGCACTTGAGTGATTCAGAATCTTCCTTTTTTCGAGTGACAAGTAGATGTTGAGCAAAAAATTTGTTCTCAGGCTTATTCTGTAGGCTTGGGCAGATAGTTTATTATCAGCCTTGTCTTATCATGGGTACTCCACTTTAAGGGTTTCTATAAAGTTTTTGAATGTTAAAATCTAATGGATCCATTGCTCAATGGCTGTGGTATGGTCATGATCGATGTCGAACATTTGTGGTCTCATGCAATGTTGCATGTTGGAGATTTCTAAGTTGAACAAATTTTGTAGTGAGAAAACGAATGCAGGTGTAACTTAACTAAAGCTTTAATGAAGCTTAGAATGAAGCGTGTCCTATTTGACTTACTTAAATACAGAATATGTTGGAATGGGAAATTCTAATTGCTAATATATATTTCTGTAATACACAAAAGTACATTTCAAATGGCTTGAATTATAATAAAATAAACCAATTATGAGAAATAAGAAACCTTGGAATCCTCAGTGTTCATAAATAGAATAAAACAGTGAAGAAGTAATTATAGATTTCTGAAAATAACCTGTTTATTAACAGTTTGAAAGCAGTGCCAAGTGGTTTAATAAAAAGAAAGTTTGAAAATGGAACTAATAAAATGGTTTCAAGTTTAGATAAGTAAAGTAAAGATTTAAATTTTTTTTTCTCTTATAAATTCTCATTTTGATTTTGGTTCATTGTTTTATATCAATTACAAAAAAAAGGCTCCTATATATGAGCAAGTTTCTCATACTGTAACTCAATGCAGTCACAAACATGCTTGGAACTGAGCAACCACTCAGTATAGTATTTATTAGGAATTAATTTTAAAAATGTACCGTCTACCTCCTAATTATTGTGGACAGCTTCCATAAAGTAACTGTTGATACGTTCTTCTCACCTGACCATTCACTTGTGCAGCA
Organism: Acanthosepion lycidas; assembly: GCA_963932145.1. NCBI lineage: Eukaryota > Metazoa > Mollusca > Cephalopoda > Sepiida > Sepiidae > Acanthosepion > Acanthosepion lycidas. The sequence goes on along the minus strand of OZ010580.1, from coordinate 19,162,190 downwards.
AGTTCAATTCTAATAGAGTGCCTCACTTAGTTAAGCTGAATAAATGTCTACTTTGGATTATCTATTGTTTTTGTTACTTTTAAGTTATCTCCCTTGTATTAATATTACATGGATTTACTTACTGAATACGAAGTCCAGAAAAAAGAGTAAATAAATTTTTGTCTCCTAGTTTGAACAAAGTAACTGATGATTCAATCCATCAATCCAAAGAGAAAGAAGTTGTTTCATCTCTTCAAAGATTTTTCCTCTTTTCTTATTGATAACGATATTCTTCATCCCTGGGGCATCAGATTTGATGCGTACCAAAATCTCGTCCTTATTGTGAACAATCATCAATACAGTTGTCCGACTCATTCCAAAAGGTTGAGCAATCAATATAACTTTTCATCTTTTTCAACTTTTCATTTTTTATCATAGTAAGTTTATCATCCAGCGTTATAGTATGATGCTTAGAACTTGCACTAGGAATTTTCTTAGGGGCCACTGGGTAAAAATATGAAGTCACAAATGAATGAGAAAGAGTAGGTGATAAGCAGACATATACCGTGCATACGCCTAAACTAAACTGGATTTCAGTTTCATGGGAATGACGAGTGGCACTGACAACAATGCCATACGATAGATATTGGAACTACTGTGGAAAACACCAATATTGAGCTCTTAAAGACCATTAAGACGACAACACAAAGTCACAGATGTTTTCATATTTCGTTCTCTAGGATTTATGATGATTATATTAACATTTACTGTAAATGTATGTATTTTAATTCTTTTTTATTGTACAGTAACATGATTTTATGTGCTTTTAACATTTTTCAAGTGATATTACGACTTCAATATTTGTGGCAGACAGACATAAAGTTGAATAGAGTGACTTAAATTTTTTATTTTTCCATATATTTTTTTGACAAACTACGTATAATCGAGAGCGACTTAACTCAAAACAACGTAACCTGAGGTATACCTGTATTTTATTTAAAAATATTGAAACTTTCCTTTTTAGGTAGCGATTTAATTTGACTGAAAATTTAAGATGTGAATTCTCTTGAGCAAGGTTTCCCTGTTCACTTTCATTTATATATAGTTTTCCAGTTTGCATTTTTTGCCAACGCTGATTTGTTTTCTATTTACTGTTAATAAAATGTAGTGGATGTTACATTGGCACTTGTATGCTGAATCCATGTTGAGTAATAAAGTATAAGCAAGCTAAACTATCATTACATCTCTTCATTAACATTAAACCATCTGGCTGTACCTTGTGACAATTCATGAATTTTGATAAACAACCATTAAAAAATAGCTAATAACCAAGTACTTGAAAGCAAGTAGACTTTGAGTGAGTAAACCATATTTTTTACCAAAATGAAAGTGCAACAGTTTTGTTTTTCCTGGTTTGAATGTTAATGAAGTAATGCTCAATTTAAAGATATTAGAATATTGATAATGTTAATCTTAATAATATTAACTATTCTTGATAATTATTGTAATTAAAATACCTCAAACAATAAATTGTACCTTAAAATCTGTAGCTTTATGATGAAAAAAAGCACTTACTTGACACAATAAATATTCTTCAACATAATCTCCTTCCTTGTCAATGCACTTAATTCAATGGTGAATATTAATCATATATTATTATACAGTAAAAGTTTCAGACTGAAATTCAGCCATGTGTCAAGCTATGTAACTGAATGAGTGGAATTTTCTGCAACAGAATCTCGATACACAACATTGATTTAGAACAAATAACTTCTGTGTTAAATCTAGAAAAGAAATGATTATAAGAATAGATAGCCCAATCAAATGTTTCAGTGCATTTTGAGATTGGCTAATTATTACTTTCTTGATATTTAATTACAAATTTATGTGATTTAGAAAAGTTGTCATTAAATAATGCTACACTTTTATATTTCCCAGTAGTAAGATTCATGTGTGCAGCCTCACATGAAGAATCTTCAAATACCATATTTTACTTGTTGCTAGTGTTTTTGCTTGGGGTTGAATTCTGTGAATATATGGTATTTTGAGTTCATGATAATTAACACTGACTTATTTTCAATTTTAGCAACTGGTGGCTTTTGTTAAGAAGAGAGACAAAAGAGTAAAAGCTTATAAGGTAAAGAATTATTCCATTTGTTTTTGTTTATTGATATTTAAATGAAACTGAGTTGAATATGTAAATGATATTTTATATCTTAAAACAGTCTCATGATTATACAACTTTGATAAAAAAATTTAATGTTTTTTTTTTTTTTTTTTTTGTTCATAAAGAAAATTTCTATTAATTTAAAAAAGTAAGTTTAAAAATGTGTTTGATTGTTGATGAAAATCTATATAAATATAGCACAGTGGACATGTGTCTGTCCATCTGTTTTTTTTTTTTTTGTTTTTTTTTATCTCAGTGAATCATAAACAACCTGAAATAACAGGTAGTAACTACTGTAGTTACACATGAAAATTTTAAATAAATAACTTGGTCATTCCATGTCAAATCAATGAGATGTCAGACCCTGATTGACGTGGATTTTTTTTCAAATTTGCTACACTTATAGATCTTCATAATATGAATTGAATGGCACCAGTCTAACCTCTCAAAGTTGAACATTTCTTAAGTTATGACCTTTTGACCTTTGCCAAAAATATGAATTTTCAATGATAGTGACAGTTTAAAATTTAATATCTCCAGTGTTTTTGCACCCAAAAAGCTTATTTATATACAATTTTAAAGTACTTGGGTGGATCTAAAATGAACCATATGTATTTTCTATCTTAGCGGTCAGATAAGGCAAGTTGAGATTTTATCAAAAAATGGTATTTTATTTATTTATTTATTTATTTTTTTTTTTAAATTTGACAAATAAGTTGTCTGTTTTATGTCATGGTATGTACAAAAAAATTCATGTTGGGAAACTGAGTAGAACTTTTGCTATAAGTATTTTACTGAAATGACTGCATTGAAAATGGTGGATTTGGGTATCTACTACTATATGTCAAAATTTTGATATCTCTCAATATGGTTAAGTTGTATATCTTTAGAAAAGCTCTTTTAATACCGAATAACATTTACATAAGTACTATGGTCATAAAAACAACAGAATTTTTATTATTTGTGGTTAAATGATGATCAAATAGGTTGTTTGAAAAAAATGGACATTTTTGTTTTTTGTTTATATGTTTTAATATAACAAACAAATTGTATCATGAAAAAAATTATATAATAAAAATACATATTTAAAAAGGGATTTAAAATCATGTTAACATTTTATCAGGCACTAATATCGATAGAACGTGCATCATTTTATGTCAGTGGTCCACATAATTCATCCTCAAGATGATAATTTTTATTAACTTTTTAATTTATACCAAAGAGTTTTGATATTTTTGTTCTCATTTGACATGGTAATCAAAATCCACAAAAAATGTAAATGTGTGCCAGTTGAGACAAATTTTAAAATAGAAAATGAAAATTTGATGCAAAACCCACCACTAATATATATATATATATATATATATATATATATATATATATATATATATATATATATATATGTGAAAATATTGTAGAAAATAGGAAAGAAACTGGTTTGGTAAATAATCCAAAGTTCCTTAGTATTTTTGTAATTATTTTTAAAAAATAGTGCTCGATACGAAAGTAGAGCATAAATATAATTATGAATAAATATGAATATGAGTCCAACACGCTACATAAGAGGTCTCATGTTTCAAAACAAGAGCCGAAAACTTCAAAATAATATTTGAATTAACTTGAGTTAAAGTAGGCTCTGTTCCATCTTCAAGCGAAATTTTTTGGGAATATTATATATATATATATATATATATATATATATATATATATAAATTTTTCCAACAAATTTTCTTTGCTAAAATATTTGATGCATTTTCCATCTCAATTTTTGAAAATTTATAAGTTCTTCCAGTGTTGGGTATTGGATCAACTAAGCTAAGTATATAAGAATATTTTAAAACTTAAATATCTGGATGTGATGAATAATAGAAATATGGTGAAGGCCCTTTTGGTTGTCAAAATGTCAGTTTTATTTTTTTACTGTCTGGATATTTGTCCAGCACACATCCTAACCACCAATTCCTATCATACATTAC